>JAPKLY010000008.1:1726418-1736874 GCA_026898435.1 Prunella vulgaris | reverse complement strand
CTGTGTTACAAGTTCTTAAAAAATTAATTTTTTGTACTTTTCAAGTACCTATAAAGAAAATATGTATTTCTGCAAGTATAAATATGTGTTACTTAATTTATTTATTTTTCTCTTTGTTGATTTATGTTAATAATATGTTATTAATGTACTTAATACATCATTTAATACCTTATACTACCTCCGTCCACGAAATTTATGCTCACATTTTTGCACGTGGTTTAATGCAATATGTCGGAGGGTATTACGGGATATTGTGAGGTCCGTTTTGAATAAAGAGAATATTTATGAAAAGTATATCATATGTACTTTCCATAAATACTTTCTTTACTCAAAACGGACCTCACAATATCCCATAATACCTTCTGACATATTGCATTAAACCACGTGCAAAAATGTGAGCATAAATTTCGTGGACGGAGGGAGTATATGTTATATAATATATAATATATATTTTTATAAGGATAAATAAATGTTTGTGCATACAGTAACACACATTTGATCTTGCAGTAACACACATTTACTCTAATTATAACACACGTTTGCAGTAACACACATTTACTCTAATTGTAACATACATTTGCAGTAACACACATTTACTCTAATTGTAACACACATTTACTCTAGATGTAACACACATTTGCAGTAACACAAATTTACTCCAATTGTAACATAAATTTACAGTAATACATATTTACTCTAATTGTAACACATATTTGTTCCTCAATTTGTGTTATTATATGAGCATATATGTGTTACTATAGGATAAAATGTATTTTTATTAAGAATAAATATGTGTTACACATACAATGTAACATATACATGTTTTACATTGCATGAAAAATATTTACTTCTATAAAAATAAATGAATATGTGTAGAAAACAACATTTAATCTGGTTGTAACACACGTTTTGCCTTAAAGTAACATGTATTTACCCCGACTGTAACATACCTGGGAGCGAAAATCACTATCTGCGCGAATTTTGGAAAAAAAATACTCAAATTCGGCCCAACCCGGTTTAGACCCGCGAATTTTCGAAAATAGATATTTCTACGGATCTTTGACCCGTAGAAATTTCTATTTGAGTGTTTGCTACACACACATATATATAAAATGATTAATCATAGATATGACATGAACAAAATATTGTCTTTGGGTTAATATGTGTAAAGAGTAAGTCTCGTCTATGAAATTTATTTATAATATATAACATATTCGTTGCTATCTTAACATTTCATAGTACGATATATGAAATGCTATTGGTGAATATATATAATAATATTAATTAATTAATATAATAATATAAATTTTATATTATGAAACTTATTTTTCATATATAACCTGTGATTTGAATATGAGTAATTTGAACAAGTAAGTTTTGTCATAGACCGTCCTATGAAAAAAATGAGACCGACACTTATAAATAAAAAAAATATCATTTTTTAAAAGTGATAAATTTTAATATAAAAATTAAAATATATTTGTTAAAAGTGACTATCACTTTTTATTAAAATTTTATTATTTTTTAAAAATAATAATTTTTATTAATAAAAGACAAATCTCTGTCACGGTCTCATATACAATTTTTTTTTTTAAAATTTGGAGAATATGTTATTTTCGCGATGTATTTTGTAATTCGTTGTCATTAATTGTTAATATGACTAAAACCTTTTATTAATTCTAAGTTTGTTATAAACTGATAGAATGGAAGTTATTACATATCTTTCAAACTTCCTTTTCAAGTTTTGACTAAACAAAATTTTTGGGATTTCCAATCATAGCTAACTAACTAGCTTAATTAGCAACTTATCTTAATTAATTATTAGTTTTTATTTTTATTTTACATATTAATGTTTAAAATGGACAAAGTACGTAACAAAATGTACATAAATGTATTATGAAATTTATTTGAATTTTATGTGTACTTTTAAACATTAATATTTATTTCATAAAAAATGCACTGTATCAATATAGTTATAATATATATTAAAAAATAATTAATATTATTTTGAATTACACCTTTGAAATTTGATTTACATATAGAGTTGAAATTTAAAATTTCAATTACATCTCAATTATTTTAAACTGGCAAACAGTGCAAATGATGTGAACCCTACATGTGGCCAATCATATACGAGCTATATTTCTAATTTTACTCACAGTTAAACTCCAAGTTTCATCCTTTCTCCCAACTTAATTTTTCATAGAAATTGAACACACAATTAAAAAAAAAAAGAGAGTATAAAATTAAATACTAATTATATAAGAAGTATTATCTCCATCAATGAAAAATATGCTCACTTATTTACACATAATTTAATACGATATATTAGAAGGTATTACGAGATATTATGAGGTCCGTTTATAAATAAAATGATTGTTTATGAGGAGTATGTCATATATACTTTTTAAACATGTTCTCTTTATTCTTAACGGATTGCGTTAAATCACGTGCAAATATGTAAACACATTTTTCGTGGACGAGAGAGTATACTTTATTGATTTTTATGAGTGTAATTTTTTTTAAAGTGTGAGAAAAGAACTGAATATCCAAAATAAAAAGTGTGAAAATTATCTTGAAACGGGCAGTATATATTTTACATATAATTCCAATTCAATCTCGTTTGGTCGTGTGATAGCTCGCTGAAAAATGCTGGTGTACCTATATATATATATACACACTTCCAAATTATAACCTATATATAGTAGTGTCGAAATTAATTGCTTTTGAGTTATGAAGTACAAATATGGATGTTAAATTAATTAATGTTAAACTAAAGAAACACATTAATTTAATATATATATGTTGAAGAATGAGAAAAAGAAAATATTAATTTGTAGCAGATGAAAAGCCATAAATGCGAATCTTATGATTACATCGTCTTTTTTCCCAAATAAATTGACAGGTAAGAGAAAAAGTAAAGAAAACCCTCTCTTTCACATTATTATTTCCCTGAACAAAAGCTTCCATCCAATTATGATTGCTAACCATATGCCTGTTGATAAATAAATGAACAAAATAACAATCTACAGTACCACCACCACCACTTGTTCATTACTTAATTAATACTTTCAAAATTTAAAAAAAATTAATAAAAATACACCCCATACATACGTCTACAATACATGAAATTAATTAATTAATACAGAAAACAAAAAAAATACGATTAATGAAGAAATACGTACATCAAGTCAACTTGTTCACTTGATCTCTAATGTAATTAGTGAGGCTGATATTTGAGCTGTGCTGGAATTTGTGCTTGCAAGATTGGCACGTGATTTCCATGATCGTCGAATTGATTTTCTTTGTGGCTTCTTCTTTCAGAGCATGCGCCTTTTCCAGCTCCATCTGCGCTTGATTTCTCATCCTTTTCGCGTTTGAGAATTCTTGTTCCGCTATCTCCATCTGCCGCTTCGCCTGCTGCCGCGCCTCCTCCGCGTACGCTTTCTCCGCCACCGCCATCCGCAGCTGCTCCTGCGCCTCCTCCTTCAGCCTCCCCACCGGCGACCCCTCCCCCGTCGTGCTGCTCCCCCGAGGCGAGCATTTCCCGTTCATTTCCGATGACCCGATGGACAGCTGCAGCTGGGTGGAGTGATCGTGGTCGTGATCGTCGTCGAGTTTCGTGGAGGCGCCGGTGGTGGTAGCTTTGGTGAGGAGCTGCAGCTCGAGATTCGGGAGCCGCCCGAAAATCGGCTGTTGCTCCACCGGCTTGGGTAGCCTCATGGACGCCGCCGCTGCCCTGGAAACCCACGGAGCGACGCTGAGGTTGGTGTCGCTCGATGGGCTGGGGCTTGAGACCGTCCTCGACAGACACGGCAGCGACGGCGGCTGCAGAGGGTGGGACGACTCTGATCGGAGTCGTCCCAGGCTACAAGCATCTTGGTGCTCGATGAAACTCTCCACCCTAATTAAAAAAAAAAAAAAACCATAAATGAACTTTTGATTAGAAAATTTAAGCTCAATTCAAGAATGTGATGATTAGGTTTGATGTAAAAAAGGTGGAGCAGAAGAGTCATTTGAACAGCTAGCAAATGGGGTTTGAAAACCCCATTAATTTGTTTGGTAAATATATATATATATATGATGAAAATGAGTACTACAAACAAAGAATAAAGTGAAATCGCATCATTACCATCTTGACCTTTCAAACAAATAGAACTCGACTAATAAATCAGACGAAGCATGTAAAAAATGATTGAAATTTGAAATGCAAACATCTTCAAAAAGTGTACCTTTATATAAATTTTATTTTATATATCTTTATTGCAAAACTACACACACACACACAAATAGTACCAATTAAAAGTTAGATTCCATGCATCGGTATAATTTGCTGTAAATTCACGAGGGTGTGAGTAAAAAATGGTTCTTGATCAATTTCAAGTGCGTAATTGTCAGAAAAAAAGAAAGATGCCATTATACACACATATATTATATTATTATATGAGTCAAAACCTAGTCGTCTATATATCAAGATCTTGCCTGCATATTTACTTGGACTGAGAAAATGATTTGACACACAGTCGTCTGTGTCAAGAACACACACACACTCTCTGTATCAAGACATTCTTGCACTGAATACGATAAAAATCTGCGTCAAGACAAGATTCCTTGATTCCATTATTCAAGAATATATATCGTGTACTTTAGTTATATATATATATAATAATCCCACATTAACACATAATTAATTAATCAATCAATCTCGGATACATTGAATAAATTATTTTAAATTAATTTGGATTTAGTAGTAATTTAATTTAGGTAGGGAGGAGTGTTTATTAATTAATTAATTAATAGTAATAAAAAGAACCTTGAGAAAACGCGGCCGCAGTCGCAGGAGTGGCCGCGGGTGCCGCAGGTTTTGAGGTGGGCTTTATAGTCAGACTGGACGGCGTATCCCTTGGAGCATTTTTCGCAGACCCATTGCTTCTGATTGCTGTGCTTGCGGCGGAAGTGCTTTTTGATTCCGACGAGGTCGCCGAGGGCGTGGCAGGGGTCGTGGTGGAGGCAGCTGGGCTCCGGGCACACGAAGACGCGCTTCCGCGCCACCGGGGTCTCGCGCTTCAGGAGCTTCCACGGCACCTTGTGGCGGCGCCGGTGCATCTGCAGATTCTGGTCCCTTTGGAACCCTTGATTGCAGATCTCGCACACGTACCGATCAGATTCCAGCAGGGTTTTCGGCGAAAGCGACACCACCTCCGCATCTGGATCTAAGTGTATACACAAACCCATTTAATTTACTCCTCAAACTTCACCGGAAATTATTATAGATACAGATACGCACCTGGGGTTCCGGCGGGGCGGCGCTTCCGTTTGCTGGTGGTTCCATTTTCGGAGTAGGAGAAGGGCTCGGGGAGAGGGGAAGGATCAATGTTGCCCAACATCAATGTGTTCGATGAATTGTCTGAGAGAAGGGGTTGAGTTGTCACGATCTTAAAAACCCATGAATTTTAGTGGAGATCAACCGAGCTTATACATACAGCCATGGCAGAGAGGAAAAACAATAAAAAAAAAAGCCTCTCTTTCGGTAATATAATCAGCTTTTCTCAAAACTTTTTAATTTTTTCATAGAAAAAAAAGGAAAAGAAAAGCACACAACTTTTCTCTCCTCAACACTTATCTTCCTCAGGTATTGTTGAGATTGAGAAGCTAGCCTTAATAAACATCTCGAAAAGAGGGAGGGGGGGGGGGGGGTGGTGGGGCCCAGTGACAATATATGGTTGAAATGAGAAGGGATTGCAAAAACATGCTCACAAAGGAACAAAAACAGAGTCATAATTATGAGTGAAAATTGCATGCATTGATAATACAACTGCAAATATACGTACACCTTAGGAGCCTTATTTTTGTCTGTTTTCATACGCCCGCATTTCTCTGTCTAATCATCTCACTGTAGCCGACTCATTTCTCCCTTTGGCCCCCCTCCCCCTCTCTCTCTCCTCTTCTTCTCTCTCTACATTTAGATTCCTCCCTACTTCCATTTCTATGAGCACAAATTTGATTGGACTTGCAATTATTGACTACGTTATAATGGAATTTATTTTTTTAGTATTATTATAGTTGCATGAGGTAAAAATAATAAAAGTTGAGGTAAATTTCTCTTGCTTTTTTATGCAATAGAATAGTTACATGAGTAATATTGGAGTTCATAGGGGTCGGTCCTTATGTGAATTAGGCAAGATAAAAGTTTTGTATAGAAATGATTAATATTAATTTATCATTCATCTTTTTTCAATTTTTTTTTTGTCAATATATATTTGATTAAGAATATAAATTTTTTTATGTGAGATATTAAAAATTAGGATAGATGGTATTTGTTATGGCATAAATATACCGAAGAAATATGAGCTCGGCTTAACAACCTAAGGGCCAAAGACAAAGATGAACCACTCAGGCTCAGGATGCACCAAGTGTCAGGACTATGGAAACTTCAGGAAATCATGAATGAGAGGACTATATAGCTAAAAGGGGCTTAGAGTGCGTGAAGATTCAGGTTACTTAGCCACAGACTCAAGCCATACGAGAGATTAGGGTTGCAAACGAATGGAATCAAATATCATGATTTTGTATTTGTATTTGAATAATAATCGAATCGAATCGAATATTTGTAATCGAATTCGAATCTTAAAATTTCGAATAAGAATATCATAATTCGAATACGAATACCTAATCGAACCAAAAGTATTTAATTCATTTACAATTCTCGAGTGAGAGTTTGAAAGATAGATGCATAAGGTATCTAGGTTATTATCTAATGAGCTTACATCCTAAAAATAATAGTAATTATAGTAGTCATAAAATTCTATTGGTCTATAATCTTAAAGTAATAATAATAATAGCAATAATTATACTAACTATTATCATTATAATATTTATAAAAAAATATTTAATCAAATATTTACGAATACCGAATCGAATATCATTATTTTGTATTCGTATTTGAATAATAATCGAATCAAATATTTGTAATCGAATTCGAATCATAAAATTTCGAATACGAATATCAAAATTCGGATACGAATACCGAATCGAATCAAAATTATTTGATTCATTTGCAACCCTACGAGAGACGCCAAGACAGTCCTGAGGAAGACTCAGGATCAAGAACGAAGTGCCAGGCAGTTTGAAGATTAAGCACAAATTATTATGGATATCAGAAGCCTAACTAAAACAGTTCAATTATACAAGTAATATATGGAGAACGTTCATTGATCTCATATTTCCACTAAGATTGCAGTTAACATAACTATTCAACCTCCTTTCAAAAAAAAAAAAAGGAAAAAAGAAAATTTGTTCAACTAGTTGTCGTCACAATTATGAAAAGAAACAAGCAAGGAAAATTTCCTTAACACTCACGATTTTGGATCATGACCTAACATGGACATCAAGAAACACAGAACGTGCAACACGTGTCCGCATAAAGACCTTCAGAAATTAGTATAAATAGATCCTCAATCCATGTAATTAAAGATCAAAATTTTATTAAACTCTTGTACACAAAACATAATTTTGTTCGATATTATATACAAGATCTCCAAATTAAAGTTCTAGTCCAAACACAAGAGATTAGAAAAATATTCGAGTTATTTACTATTCCTCAGTTCCTATATTAAACTCTCAAAATCTTAGAAATAAATATTATATTTTAATTATTGTTGATTTTTTAACCCAAATTTTTTATATTTCTGATGAATTTTTTTAATACTCTTGATCAATTATTTAATACTTTAAAGTAGTTATATAATAATTTTTTTATGAATTACTTTTGTTGGTCCCGAAACGAGTTAAATCAGTGTATGGGGGGGGGGGGAATACACTGATGTCAGATTTTTCTGAAAGACTCAGAAAAATGCTCTAACGCACTCAGTCAGGATTCCCTGAAGTACTCAGTATGCTGAATGTCCGCAGGGGCAGCAGGGACGGTTCAGTAATGAGTCAAATAAGCTGAGTGTGAGTAAAGTGCTCGGAGGCTCAGTAGAGATAACAAACCTACTGACTGCTGAGAAGCGAGTCAGTTGGACTACTATCTCAGTGAGTCAGAGTACGTGCGGAAAGTGAGCCCTTAGATTCTACTCGTTTTAGTTTCTGAAAACGTTTTCTCTGAGTTGCTTAGTAAATAGGTGGTTAAGGCTGAGTGCACAGTATTCAGATTCAGGATGATTGATTCAGTCCTGAAGTTAAAACCAATGCAGTATGTTCAGTTTAACATGATGACATTTATGATCCTGAACAAAACAGTAAATCAGCACACAGGGGACTTTTTAACGTGGTTCGGAGATAACCAACTCCTACGTCCACGACCTGATTTAACAGGAAGCTATCCTCAAAACCCTGAGGATAGGTACTTGGGTTTTACGTGCCAAGGGACACGAATAGCCAACTTCCTTTCTTAGGAACTGACCCCTGGGCGTTTTACAAGTCCCAGTCCTTCTAACCAACCTATCTCACACTTTGAGAGGTTTGGTATTCTGGTTTCCAACTAAGATAGCTCTAGCAATACAAATCAGTGCTAAATATTAGAGCTATCGATCTAAGCAAATACAGAGCGAATCCTACTACAACACTAGGGAAATTTAATTGCAGAGTGTTGTTTGTGATATGCTTTGTGTTCTTGGATTCTTGAGAGTTCTCTTGGAAATTTCCCGTTAACCTTGTATGGGTGCAAGGTTCTCCATATTTATAGGCGAGATTCAAAATAGATCCGTTGGAGGAGATCAAATCAAATCTTTCCTATTTTAGGTAGATTGCAGGCTAGGAATACTATTCGACCTACCCGCCATGCTTATTCTGGCAAGTTGTCACATCACCTGCAACCTTTTGAGAAGCATTAAATGCCGCATTAAATGCTGCGCAGACTCCGTGCTTACGTGTTGAAAGATCATTGGTTCTCCGTTGTAACGGCTAGTTGACCTTCAGACATTTATCCTTCCTCGTACATTCAATGCTCTGAGTCTCTTGTAATAACTCAGTCTGAACGTGTGCCTTAATGGAGTCTTACTGACATTCTTTTTGTCTCTTGTCCCATAGCATAAATAACCTTTCTTCTTTGGACTGACAAGATTCAGGTATTCTGAACCACAGCCTAAGTCAGGTCCTATGTGCATTCAGCACAGCCTGATAGGTTATTCAGCTCAGTATGTGTTACCTTTTTGCTTCGGACTTACAGGATTCAGGTAAACTGAACCAAGGCCTAAGTCAGGTCCTATGTGCATTCAGCACAGCCTGATAGGTAGTACTTACTCTTCACTGACTGAGTTCTGTCCTGAACATGCTTAGTGTATTCAGTAGAAACATCAGACAATGGTACTTCAGGATTGACTTCAGGAAGAATCAGCAGGCTTCGATCTTCAGTTTCAGAACAGACAATCTTCAGCTAGACTGACTGACTTCTTCAGAATGGTTTACACTTCAGACTTCAGTAAATTGGGTCGACTCCAATATTCTTCAGTCTTCAGTATGGTCCTTCTGTACTGAATCTCTGACCTAACTATCCTGAACTATTTTATCCTGAACACTATACTTAGGCAAATTCATCAGGGGTTTTGGGATCTAATCAAAATACCAAGATTGTCCCAACAACTTTTATATAAATCCTACCCATTAACCAAATGATTAAAATCAAATCCGCCCATGACTTTCACTATGAGAAATTTCACTTTTAATATCATATATATAAGAGCGGGTAATTTTTAAACCGCTATTAAAGCATAAAAATCCCATGTTAAAAGTGTACCCGCTATTATATGTTAATAGGCGGAGCTGTAACATAGCGGGTAATAAAAATCGCTGTTAAAAGTCTGATATCTTTAATTAAAAACACAGCGGTTAAAAACCGCTTTTAAAAAGGTTAAAAACCGCTTTAAATTAAAAAACCCTCATCAGAATCGAACCCATGACCTCCGTGAAAATTATAGAACACTGACGACTTGGACAAAGTCATCTATTGTTTATCAGTTTCATTTGTTAATTTAAATAAATTAAAATATCAATTTTAATTTAAACCCTACTTAGAATTCAACACACATTTTCACATTTTCTCATTTTCAAACCTTTCTTCCGCCTCCTTTCTCAACTTCGCGCTCTCCCCAAAATTGAAACCTGCTCAGCCATCGCCGCCTTCTCCCACGCCAGCACCGCCCACACCTTCTCCCACGCCGGGCGCCGGATTTTCAGTGCCCAGATTTTCAGTCGCCAGGCATCGCCGCCTTCTCCCACGCCGGCGCCGCCCACGCCTGTGCGCTACATTAGACACAGAAGTAGCCTCGCTTTTTCAGTGGCCACACCCGACGCACCCCCTGCCGTCCACGGCCACGCCACGCACACCCTGCGCTCCACGGCCACGCCACGCGTAGGACTAAAGGTATAATTGAATCTGATTATATTTTAGGCGTCCCTGTGAATGAACCAAAAATTAGGCGTCCCTGTGAATAAAAATTTCTTGTGACTGAAGGTA
>JAPKLY010000008.1:1700431-1726408 GCA_026898435.1 Prunella vulgaris | reverse complement strand
GGCGTCCCTGTGAATAAAAATTTCTTGTGACTGAAGGTATAATTGAAGGTATATTTTAAGCGTCCCTGTGACTGAAGGTATAATTGAATCTGATTATATTTCTTGCAAACAGTTTGCTATTTTTTGAATAAAAATTAGGCGTCCCTGTGAATGAACCAAAAATAACAAAATTAGATTCGGATAGGCTGGTTTAAAGTTTAGTGTTCACTGGCCAGCAAAAGCATCGACCAATTATATAATTATTGCTGCTTATATTTATAGATTGAGAAACATGGAACTAGAACTCTTTAGAATTAATTCAAATTTAGGATAACTACATATATGTGTTCTTGTTTTTGAGTTTGGTTTTAACATAGATTCAGAAATTTTGAATTTCTGGTCACATTAGAACTGATTTCTTGCTAGTTTGTGGTTATTTGTTGTATATATGTTAGTGTCATTTCATTTTTTATGTTAGTGTCATCCATTATTTAATATGACAAGAATGTATAAATTATCTAATAAAATTCATGATTTATTTTTGTAATGTCTTATGATAAAGTTGGATGGTGATTTGACAAAACTATATGCAGCAGTTGTTTGTTGTAGGAGGTGCTTAACATGATATCCTGGGTAGGAGTAGGTCCTTTACCAACTAAAGAAAAATGTTAGCTTCTGGGAGTTCAACAAAAGTACTATGAAAGGATAATTGTGGGTAGTGAAGAATATTAGTATATATATGCACCTAGTGCATCTTCAAGTATTATAATATTTATGATATAGTGATATAAATGAACACTGTTTTCTTAATACATGCCAAATTTTATGCTTTTTATAATCAGGTGAATATATATGAATTAGGATTGTATCTTATTTTTTTAATTCAACAAACTAGTTTTGATAATGTTCTAATTCAGTTCTAATGATACAAGTAAATATTTGTAGCCTTTTTCTCAGGAGTTCTAGTTTATATTTTTTTGAGATTACAAACTGCTGGAATTTTTTCGTAATTTGAATTAATATAACCAGCAAAAACACCATATAGTAACTCTTTAGAAGCATATTAGTTTAAAAAAATTACATCTCTTTAGAAGCATATTAGTTTAATTACTTGAATTAATATTATTATTATTGTCCATCTTAATGTTTATATTAGACGTCTATAGAAAATGGATAAAAGATGGATGCTAAAGGATAGGTTGTCAGATGAGTACCGGCTCGGAGTGGAATCATTCTTGCAATTTGCGAAGCAAAATAATGTTGATCTTAATGCAATGTCATGCCCGTGTGTAAAATGTGCGAATTTTAGGAAGTTTAGAGTTGATCGTGTTAGGGCACATTTATTGTCTAAAGGTATAGATAGACTATATACGATATGGGTATGGCATGGGGAAGAAAAGAAGGACGAGTTACCGATGCATGATAACGAAGAAGGACAAGATGAAGATGATTATGTTTTTGGAGAACCTTTAGATGATATGGTTCACGATGCATATGAAAGCACTGGAAATCCAGACAATTTCTTAAAGCTTCTTGAAGATGCTGAGAAACCATTATATCCGGGATGCACTAAATTCACAAAGTTGTCTGCGTTTTTTTTACTCAAATTGACAAATTTAGCAGGATTTTTTGTTATTTAGTTTCCTGCCTGCGGATATGAATTAAGTGAACCATTGTCTGCATTGTTGTGAGGTTTCAGCTGCAATATTTGATGATACATAATTGTTGTGTTTCTGCATTCATTGTGGTTAGGAGGGTATTGATCTCTTGTTTGCTCATTTGTGGAGTATCACCAATTTCATTTAGAATGATTTCTATAAATGATATACTTCAATAGTTCATAATTATATTTTTGTATATTGGTTAAAGTTTGTTTCCTTGATGATAATTTATTTTCTTTGAATGTGAAGCTTGATCTTCAATGTGAGCCACTTTCATTCATCAGTTGTGAACCAAGGAATGGAGGGGAGATATGTTACTGCAAGAGAATATCAAATGTGCTGCTCAAGACTATTTGATTATTATGATGATTTAGTAGTTAATTAATTTAGTTATTGAACACTATTGGTACTTGAATTTATATTAATGTAATGCATTTTAAAGATTATTGCAATGATTGGCAAGTAATGATATGAACTTTTGAATTTTTAGATTTAATGTTATTTATATTAAATTTTCTTTTTATTTTAATTAAAGTATAAAAATCGTACTACAGGTTTATTAAAAAAAATATATAATATTGCAATTAAATATTGAAAAAAATTGAGAAAAGAAAGCGGCTATTACCCGCTATGTTCTTTACTTTTAATAGCAGGTAATACCCTCTCTTATATCTGAAATAAACCGCCGTAATATATTTTAAATTAATAACTTATAAAAGCGGTTTTTAATATACAACAGCGGGTATTACCCGCTATTGAAAGTACTTTTAATAGCGGTTAAAATCCGCTCTTATATGTCTTCAAAACCGCTGTTTTAGATTTTATGAGTTAACAAATTAAGAAGATATAATGGCGGTTTTTAAGATACGATAGCGGTTAAAAACCGCTGTTAAATGTAGATATAATAGCGGTTTTTAACCGCTGTTGTTCGGCGCCACTTTTAATATCACCATGTTCAACAGCGTTTTTTTCACCCTTTTAATGGCGGGTAAAACCCGCTATCTATCAGCGAATTTGTCATAGTGTTTGTACCTTTTGGAAAATGGTTTTGTAATATTTACTCTTTCTTTAAAAAAAAATTGTCCTTGACTTTTTAATTCACAAATGCTTATATTAAATATTTTGATGTAAAATAATTCATATTTAAAAATTTACGGATCCTGGTCTAGTCGAGTTAGATTTGGATAATTTTTATTTAAAATCTCGCGCTAGACAAATTACATGATTTTCATTCCCAGTTGTGTTATTATATGAATAAATGCATGTTATCGTAAGGTAAAATGTGTATTATTATTAGATTAAATGTTATTTTTTACATATATTTATTTGTTTCAATACAAATAATGGATATTTTTTCATAAATATAAGAGGAAAAAGTGTGTTACTATAAGGACAAATATTAATTTTTTTATAAAATTTATTTAATTATTATGAAAATAATTATTTAATAACACATAAAAAATAGTAGTATATAAGTTTGGTTGTAGCTATTTCTTTTTTTTTAATTTTTTAAAAATATTTATATAAATTGTTCTTTTAGTGAGAAAGTAAAATATTTGTTATGAGCAAATGAACCAATTATTTTCCTAATATGTGTCATTCTAAAATAATATATATATATATATATATACACTGTAAGCATATAAAAATTGCTACCCAATTAAATAATGACACGTGTATAAATTAAATAAATATCAACATATATTACTATATTAATTTTGAGGATTTATCAAATTAATTCTCTAATTAAATAGTCAATTGATATTTATTGACACGAACAAGTCGTTATTAAATTACGAGTCTCCCAACACTCGTAAATGATAATAAATGACTGATTTGCCATATTTATTCGAAATAATAAGTGTTTTGTATAAATATAGAAGACGGCAGAAATCAATTAAGCTAAATTTGGTCGATTCGTAAATGATGTCAATCAAATCAACATTAGGCAACTAGATTCCGCCACGTGTCAGTGCAGAAAAAGGAAGGTCTTCACCTCCCCACCCTATAAATAGGGGTCATATTCATGCATTCCATTAGATCGAACATATCAAAACGATCGAAAGCACGAAGACGAACGAGCAATGAATAGTAGTAATCCTCTCGACGAGCAAAACTGCGAGCTAAGATGATCCATCGATCCAGCTCTTCGAAGATTCAAGTGTTCTTCACCAAATCTGAAGAAGTTCTTCGAATATTCAACCGTTCTTTGTCAAAACCTTCAAGAAACAACGTTCGATTCAAAATCATGGGCCTCTATCCCTCCGATCCGACATTTTTATTGAAGAACGCCTCAAAGATCTTCAACCATTCTTCGTCAAATTCAAGCGTTCTTCGTTAAATCCTACCAGAAACACCTTTTGATCTAGAATTAAGGAGCGAATCCCTCTGATCAGACGTTTCTCGTCCAAGAACACCTTGAAGATCAACAAGCGTTTATCGACGCCTACAAGCGTTCTTCATCAAATTCATCTACAAATGGATCCCGATCAGAGATCAAGGTCCAAGACCCCTCCGGTCAAGCGTTTCCAGCTCAAATGCACCTTGAAGATTTGAAGACCGTTCTTCGTCAAATTCAAGATGTTCACCAAAATCTTCCACAGACCAACGTTCAATCCAAAACAAGACTTCAACGTCCTTGGATTAAGCGTTACAAGTCAAGCCCAAGTCAAAGTCAAAATCAGACCAGAGCCAAATCAAAGTTGAAGGAGAATCAGAGGATCATAAATAGAGAGTGAATCCAATATATTTAAGAAATAAATCATTGTATATCAATATCAAGTGTTAATAATATTTTATTACACAAGAATTGTTGTCTCACACATATATATATATATATATATATATATATATATATATATATATATATTGAACAGAAAAGAATGCCTAATAGGCTAATACAATTATAGGAGATGAAACTAATTTGAGCTATTTTTAATTAAAAAGAATATATTATTAATATACACTATCAAAATACTATTCATAAAAAAAAATTGTAACCAATCACAATCTTGTTTAAATAGAAATTTCACATCAACCAAATATTTACACCTTAATTTTTCTTATCCAACTTTTCTTTAATAAAACTAATTATAAGAAGAAATAAAACCATGATCTCAATATATGGAAGTGAAAATAATTAAATATTTCACAACCAATCATAATGTATAGTTTATGTGTGTTTGTTTTAATGGATAAAATTATCTAACCTCCCTAAACATGTGTTTAGAGAAGATGGATAAATTTTATCTTGCTCTATTAATTCTATCTAAAAAAAACATACACCTCCTAAAAGTTGTATTTGTTTTGAAAGATAAAATTTTTTATCCACACAAAATATTCTATTTTAGACGGACAAAATAATTTTATCATTCAAAACAAACAAGAATATAATTATTTATTCACTTAAAACATCTTTTAAACTAAACACACACCTTCTATAATAATAACATTAACATTTAATATATGTCCAGTCAAATTTGTATATCCCCAATTGCTTAAGCTGTGAACTCAAAATTTGAATTTCGGAGCAACGTCGTTTCAAGTTTAGTTTGTAGCTATTTCTAAAAATTTTAATATATAATTTTATAATCGCATTTTGTCTTACATACCTAAAAATAAACCACAAAAAATACACTCTTTGAACATCTGAATCAATGTCTGCCTTCTACAGTTCTACTTGTATATATAGTACAAATTCTGGTGCAATCTCAATGTGACGAAAAGAAAGACAAAAAAAAAAAAGGGGAGGGGGGGGGGGGGGGAGTAAAAGAGAGTGAAAAATAAAAGAAATAATGAAGCAATTTAGCCATAGTATCTCAGGACTTTACCTGCCAAAACCACATGGTCACGAATCAGAGCAGCATATATTTAGTTTACTCTAATAGAATAAAATATATATTACAATAAAAATAAAAATATATTTATTAATTTAATTATTATCTTTTTAAATTTGGATATATTGATTCATATAATAATACACATTTTACTATTTTATATGTGTTGATCGCCGTCAAACCTGCAGGAGGGCGATCAACTCTTTCGTTTTTCTGGGTGCATACATCGTGACGTCGCAAGGAATTCTGTAATCCCTACAGATGCCTTCCAGATGACCCTTGTCTATCGTACTCTCTACAGTGCTCACCTTAAAGTTTGTGATCCCATTGGACTCCCTAAATTGGCGAGGAGGCACATGAAAGCTACTCGCATACCGCTCGTAATATGCACCCCAATCAAACTCCTGCTCGACACCCTCGGGATGGTCTTCTCCACCATGTTGGGTTGCGGGAAACCTACGGACTCGAGCCAATCCAAGATCGACTCTTTTTCCTCGCTACTAGAGACAATCTCGATGGGGCCTGGTTATCTTCATCAGGGCGAGCAGTAGGTTGCTCGACATCCTGCTCGCCTGAGTGCTCAGCATCGTCCTTTTGCACGGAGCGAACAACAGAGGCAACCTCGGGGTCCGAATCCTCCAAGTGGACCGACGAGAGGTCGGCAATTGGGCCACCTTCATCCATGGGCCGCTTGCTCGGATTTCGGTTAGAAATCGTACAACTTGAGAAGGAGGATATCTTTGAGGAAGCTGAAATGGTGAAGAGTAGTATTTTTCTCTTTAAAAAGTGGTCATAAGATCTAGTAGTTCCATCGCCTAAACTATGGCGGAAAAACCACCAATGAAGATCCTGCGAAGCCAAAAGAAGGGAAAACCCCAGGGATACGAGAAAATTATAAAAGAAGTGCAAGTTGCAGAAATCAACAATCAAGTAAATAAAGATATGGAAACAAGTTAGAAAGAAAAATTACCTTCAATATGTATTCAAATCGATCCAGAGAATAAAAAGACTGAGAAGCACTGGAAATGTGAGAAATCGCCGGAAAATTCAGAGGAAGATGATCGTGAAAAAGAAATATTGTGAAGAGGTATTTATATGTTCTGAATAAGAGAGAAGCAAAAAAGGTAAACCTCATGGACCAATTTACAAAATTATTTGAAATTTGAATGATTGTGGCACATTTTCGTATGACTGATGGGCACACCAACTGAGAGAGACATTTTGTTTCCCGGTCTGTCACCTCTGACTTGATGACCAAACGAGCGAGTACCACAACCAAACATACCAAGAGACGGAGTTATGGAGTTGCTCGCCTATCTGTTCGCCCGTTTGCTCGCCTGTCATCCCTAAGGTCCATATATCACTTTTTATTACAAACAACAAATCCAACACATCCTTCTATATGAAGATCAATCAAAGCATGTATTGGGGGGCAAATATTGATGAAAGAAGTCACACCAACGATTAAGGATGAGTTAGCGACACCTAACTAATGATTAAGGAAAGTTTTGATTATGTTGAGATTGTGGGCGAGCAAGAGAGGGTTGAGTCAGCAAGCCTACTTGGCGAAGTCAAAGCTGTTCGCCACCTTGTTCCCCACATGCCCTGAATGCATGAATCCGACAGATCAACAAAGGAGAGCTCAAGTCAATGTTGCTCGCCAAGGCTGCTCGCCCAGCACCATAGTTGAGGCCGACAAAGTAATCAATTAAATTCAAGTGGTAGGGACAAATAAGCCTGCTCTCCCAATACCCCCTAAAGAGGTGAGCAGATCAAGATCCTTTCCAGATGAGAGATTGAGAGGTGTCCGTCCCATTGAAAGTTGCTCGCCCAGGAAGCAATTGGTCCCTCAGAATAGGAGACAAGCAAGCTAGAGGGCAAATAAGTCTTTTTAAGGGTCATTAGTATGTATAAAGCCTAAGATGGTGACAAGTGGAGGACACTTGTCAGGAAATTAAGCTAATTAGCTTAGATTAATGCCACCCCACCCATGCAAGGGTATAAATAGACATTTTGTAACACTTCAAAAGGGGTCCAATCTATCACTTATGCAAGAACATTCCCATAATTTTCTCTCTATTTCCTTCCTACATTTACATAACATCACGTTAATTCCCTCACTTATATCATTGTTTGGGTGATTCCGTTAGAAGAATTAGCCATATTATTAGCCCCATTAACAAGATCACTCAACAATATGTATTACTAAATAAAAAAATAATTACTTTTATAAAAAAAAAATTTGTTCTTATAGTAACATACATTTTGCTCTTATATTATCTGAAAAATTATTTATTCTATAAAATAAATATATGTTAAATAACAACATTCCATAAATTCATAACACACATTTGCTCCAATTGTAACACATATTTGCTCCTCAATTTGTGTTACTATATGAGCAAATATGTGTTACTGTACGATAAAATGTATTTTTATTAAGAACAAATATGTGTTACACATACAATGTAACACATATATGAAAAATGTTTATTTCTATAAAAATAAATGAATATGTGTAAAAAATAACATTTAGTCTTTCGTAACACACATTTTGCCTTAAAGTAACATGCATTTGCTCAAATTATAACACATGTGGGAGCGAATTTTTTTTTTTTAATTACAAGGTGTGTGACATTTGAAAAAAAATGCCAAAAATTCAACCTGACCCTATTTAAACTCGGGAATTTTTTAAAAATAAATATTTTTACGGTAGAAATTTTTATATAAATTCTTATTCGTAAAATAGTAGCGGTACCGTGCAGTTTATTGCATAGTTCTTAGATTTGACACGCGCAGTTGATATATGTTGGAATAGAATATATTCAATTAGGAAATTAATACTATCTTATATCACAAAAACTCGTATGCAATATTGTACAGAACTCGACCCGTGTAATTTACCCAATTTCATAACCCATTTCCAAACGGATCTAATATATATACTTATAACCGCCCTTTTTTCGTGTACAGTTTTTCATTGGCTTTCAAAAAAAATTCTTGGTTTTCGTGTTCCTTCTCTCATACGATACTCTGGCGATTGTTTCTTCTCTCAGGCGATAGTGATTCTTAGACGATTTCCATCAAGTTATATCTTTTCTCAGACGATTTCCATCAAGTTATATCAAGTTCTGCTCTGTTTGTGATACAGTAACATAAAAGTCATGATGTAGTATCATAAATTTCTACATGTAGTATCATAAAAGTCATGATGTAGTATCGTAAAATTCTGCATGTAGTAACAAAAAAGTCATGATGTAGTATCATAAATTTCTGCATGTAGTATCATAAAAGTCATGATGTAGTATCATAAAACTCTGCATGTAGTAACAAAAAAGTCATGATGTAGTATCATAAAATTCTGCATGTATGTAGTAGCATGAAATAAGTAATGTAGTATAATAACATGGTGTAGAGGTAATATAATTTGTTTTTTGTATGTAGTAACATAATACACTTCTTATAGTAGTACAATATATTTCTTGTAGTATGACAATCTTATGCACGCAATAGTGTGAAGTAATTAATGCAGTATAATAGTGGAATATGTTTTCTGTATGTAGTATTATAAATGATATCTTGTAGTATACAAAATTTGAACATATACTAATACATATTATGCAGTATGAAAATATTATGCATGCAGTATAAAAAACTTATGCATGTAGTATCATAATAAGATCAATGCAGTAACACAAGAACAGACTAACACAAAATAATTATAGCATCTTCGTCTCTCTTCGTTGTAATTGAAATTGCTCGTACTTTGTTGCCTTTGATCTTCGTCTCTCTTCGTTGTTATTGGCGTTTTCATGGCGATCGTGATTTAATGCGGCATTTGATTTGATCTTTGTAAAGAAGGGTTTAGAGCTGTGGGCTTTTGGGTTGTTTCATATTGATCCGCGTTTTTTGGGATAATGACCCGGTTTTCGAGGTGTGACCCGCAAAATTTAAAAATTCCCTTATTTAGCAATAATTGCACCGTGCAATATTTCACAGGAGACCTACTCATCTTATATTATTTAATTTTCTTTTTTTATTTGATTTAGTCAATTTCTGTGCAATCTCAATGTGAAGCAAAGAAAGACAAAAAAAAAAAAAAAAGAAATATTGAAGCAACTTAGCCATAGTATCTTCACAAATTTACCTGCCAAAACCACATGATCACAAATCTAAGACCAAAATACCTACATAGAAATTTCTATCACAAAATATCTATTTTTAAAATTTTCGCAAGTTTAAACCAAATTGAATTAAATTTTGGTATTTTTTTTTAAATTTCCGCAAGTTGTAAATTCCATATTTTCGCTCCGGTTTATATTACAATATAAACAAATACGTATTACTATTAAGCAAAATATGTGTTACTAATTCTTAAAAAAATTAATTTTTTGTATTTTTGAAGTAATTATAAGAAAAATATGTATTTTTACAAGAATAAATATGTGTTATTTAATTTATTTTTTATTCTCTTTGTTGATTTATGTTGATAATATGTTGTTAATGTACTAATACATCTTTTAATACCTTACATATGTTATATAAAGTGCAATTTATATTTCTCTAATGACAAATAAATGTTTGTATATGCAGTAACACACATTTGATCTTGCATTAACACACAATTATTCTAATTGTAACACACATTTGCAGTAATACACATTTGCTCTAATAGTAACACACATTTGTTCCTCAAGTTTGTGTTATTATATAGACAAATGTGTGTTAAATAAATATGCATTTTTTAATTTAATCATTATCATTTTAAATTTAGATATGTGATTCAGGGAAAATACACTTTTTTGTCCTATAAGTTTCGTTGACATTGGTTTTCGTCTTCTTAAGTTTAGAATTTTGGTTTTCGTCCTTTAACTTACCAAAAATTATGGTTTTCGTCCTCTTAAGTTTTGAATTTTGATTTTCGTCCTTTAACTTATCAAAAACTAATGATTTTCGTCCTTTAACATAAACAAAAACAAAGTATTAGAATAAGTCAAATTAAAATTATAATTTTAAAAATATATCAAAATATTAACAAAATTAACTACGCAACTATTTCAACTTTAAAAGTGTTCATATTTAATTTAAATCAAAACAAAATATTTGAATTTTCAAAATTAAAATTATAATTTTGATAATATGTCAAAATTATATTTTTTTAAACAAAAATTACATAAAAGCTTACCTAAAATATAGCAATAAAATAGAAAAAAATATTTACGAATTTATATAAATTATTTACGGTTATATTTTGTAATTATCCTATAAAAATTTTAAAACCGTTCATATTAAATTTAAACTAAAACAAAACAAAACATTTGAAATTTTGAACATGTCAAAATTAAAAGATTTAAAAATATGTCAAAATTATAATTTTTTTAAACCAAAAATATTTACTTCTTTACCTAAAATGTAGCAATAACATAATTTTTTTTTTACAAATTTACCTTAATTTTTTTTTAAGAATTTACCTAAAAATATTTATTGTTATATTTTTAATTATCATAACAATTCTTTTTTTTTTTGAAATTTTAAAATCATATCTATTATACAATTTTAATTTTAAAATCATCAATATTAAACTAAAAACAAAAGAAAATTGTGAATATGTTAAAGGACGAAAATCATAATTTTTGGTAAGTTAAAGGACGAAAACCAAAATTTAAAACTTAAGAGGACGAAAACTAAAATTTATAACTTAAGAGGACGAAAACCAAAATTTCAAAACTTAAGAGGACGAAAACCAAAATTTATGGTAAGTTAAAGGTCAAAAATCAAAATTCAAAACTTAAGAGGATGAAAACCAAAGTCAACTAAACTTGTAGGATGAAAAAGTGTATTTTCCCTATGATTCATGTAGTAACACACTTTTTACTATTTTATATGTGTTACTAATAAAAATAATAATTATTTCTATATAAGAATAAATAAATATTTGTGAAAAATTAATATTTGTTCTTATAGTAACATATATTTTGCTCCTATATTATGTGAAAAATTATTTATTCAATAAAAATGAATGTATGTAAAATAACAACATCCCATAAGTTAGTAACACACATTTGCTCTAATTGTAACACATATTTGCTCCCTAGTTTGTGTTACTATATGAGCAAACATGTGTTACTATATGATAAAATATATTTTTGTTAAGAACAAATATATGTTACACATAAAATGTAACACATACATGTATTACATTGTATGAAAAATATTTATTTCTACAAAAATAAATAAATATGTATAAAAAATAATATTTAGTCTTTTATAACACACATTTTGTCTTAAGGTCCATTTTAACTATTAACTCATTCCCTTTAAACTTTAAATTCTCACTAAACTCGTATATATTGGTCCAAAGGACGTATGAGCAAGGTTGATGAAGAAACCAAAAAAATGAATTTCAGGACAAGCCGATTTGAGTGGTAGTTCCCTTTGAACTCAAGCAAATGTTGTCAACATGTTGGAGTCAGCTCTAAAAGACATGTAGAGTGCACCTTCAGCAAAATTACTCATATTATGTCCTCTTCTGATCCAATTTTTACAAAATCGATAAATTAAGCATTTTTTTATCAGATCTATATGTTTACCTACTTTTTTTAAAAGTTAAAAATTGACGGCTAAAAATGAAAAAAAGATGACGGGAATGTTTCGAATTATTTATATATGAAAGAAAATCATTTACAATTTCTTATGTATAATATAAAATCAATATCATTACACATATTCATTATTGTTACACTTATAAACTAAAATTATACTCCCTCCGTCCCAGAAGAACTTGCAAGTTTTTCTTTTCGGGATGTCCTACAGAAACTTGCAAGGCCCAAAATGGAAATATATTTCAACACTATTACCCTTACAATATACACTTATTTACACTCAATGCCGCTACCTTTTTATCTTAATTTAAACTAATTAATCTAAACATAAAATTAAACTCTCATTAACAACTAACCAAACCCACTTTACTAACCCTAAAACCTGTCTTATCTCACAATCATTCGTCTCTCTCGTCTCACAATAACATTCCACGTCCCTCTCTCATCTCACAAACCCTAGTTTATCTCACGCCACTCTCTCTTCTGCATCTCCAATCGCAAAAGTAGATTGCTCTATTACTCCGTTCGACTCCGTTTTTCTCTCTAACCTAACTTATGATCAATTTTATGAATCCACTCAACGAGTTTTCTGGGTATGAGAGTATGGTCCCTGAAACTTACCAAAAATCTCAAGAAAATTCACCTATTTTTGACATAAATGATGTCATAGTTCCCGATTCTGAAGATGAGGAATGGTACCCTGTACCAGAAACCCCTCTTGTACCTGAAATCCCTCCTGTACCAGAAACCCCTCTTGTCGATTTGGAGGTGGATTCGAGTTTGGTGGTGGATTTGGAGGACAGGCGCAAGTTCTTGATGAAATTTCTTGCGATATATTATCCCCTCATCAACAGGTATTCAACATGACCCTCTGAGTTACTACGGGTTCCATGATATATGGTTTCTATGTGTTACATGATATGTTGTTTTGTACGGATTACATGATTTGTGGTTTCAACCCCTGTTTAGGAATTAACAAGGGTTCCGCCACTGTGATGATAGATTTTGCTGGTCATGTGTTTCATGCATCTCTTGCCACCATTATGATTCAATACCCTAGTTAGGAGACTTACGATAGTTCATGTTTTTGCTACCACTAGGATTCAAAACCCTAGTCAGGAGGCTTGAACTCTGTGATGATAATTTTCGGAGTGTTTAGATACTAAGCTTGATTGAACATGTGGGTTTATTTAGGTTCTTTGTTTTCAAACACTGCATCTCTTGCCACTACTAGGATTTGGTACCTAGTCAGGAGGCTTACATTAGTTCGTGTATGCCACCACTAGGACTCAAAACCTAGTCAGGAGGCTTGATCCCTATGATGATAATTTTCTGAGGGATTGAGTATTTGATTGATTTTCAGGTGCTATACTTGATTGACTTCTTGTTTTTTTTGAAAATCCAGATGTTATACTTGAAAAAATTCTTGTTTCTTTATAAATTTAGATGCTATACTTGATTGATTTCTTGTTTCTTTGAAAATCCAGGTGCTATACTTGATTGGTACCTTGTTTCTTTGAAAATTCAGATGCTATACTTGATTGATTTCTTGTTTCTTTAAAAATACAGATGCTATACTTGATTGGTACCTTGTTTCTTTGAAAATTCAGATGCTATAATTGATTGATTTATTCTTTTCTTTGAAAATTCTGATGATATACTTGATTGATTTCTTGTTTACTTTGAAAATTCAGATGCTATACTTGATTGATTTTTTGTTTCTTTGAAAATTCAGATGTTATACTTGATTGGTACCTTGTTTCTTTGAAAATTTAGATGCTATACTTGATTGATGTTGGGAAAAATATGTTTTATGTCGAATGGATAATACAACTGTAAAAATAAAAACGAAACTAAAAATGGCATACAGTAGGAGAAGAAAGATACACAAAAATTAAAAGAGTACAATAAAGTTAAAAGGCAGATGTCGAGTCGAGGAGACCTCTTCCCGCAAAATGAATATTCCCCGGTAGTGCTCTTCGGTATGGAATAGCTCTCTCAAAGATAAAACGACGTTATGCCTTCAAGTGTGCAGCACCGCAGGACTTGAAGTTCCGGCGAATAGAGGGACATTAGGACTAGACTGCACCTAGAAGCTATATGCAGAATTTCGACAGAGAGAGAAGTGTGTAGTGTGTGTTCTTTGAATGATATGAGGACACCTATTTAAAGGAGGAAAAACCGTGTCAGCATTAATGCTGATGGACAGGTTTTGAGGAAGGTCAACAATTATGGAATTATTTTGCAATCAATCCGGTTGACCTGCCATAAATAATTTTTGCACGTTTTTGTGCTGATACGAGATCATGTTAGAGTTATGTCAGCTTTAGTTTAATTGAACCTGGCCAGTGCTGAGTCACCTTATCGTCAGCTACAAATTCATTGAATCTGTACAATGAAGTCAACTTTCTGTATGGGCTTGACCCATTACCGAAATAATTGGGCTGAACCACAAACTTTTGTGTTCTAAAAAATTAGATGGACACCAGGCCCAAAGCCCAAGTACACCCAAAGTCCATCCAAAGTCCAAATGTCAAGATTCAAGATCCAAGGCCACGGGCTCGGGCTCAGCTCGACACGCGTGTGTGGCCATTTTGATTGTCAATCAATCAAATTATAGTTTGATTAGCTTCATTGACTTCTTACTAATATTATGTATATTAGTCATCACATTTTCCAATGTGGGATGATTAGTTCTCTCCCTAATTCAAAGTTTTAAACTTTGATTTGTTGACTCAATTTCTCACTCACTATTAATTGGTATTGTGAGTATTAATACATTAAATTCATCTACTCCGAGAGTAGAACACACTCGTATCAATTAACTTTTGAGAAATTAATTTGTTCTCTTTATTTTATTGGTCAAACAATACCAATTAATATATTTAATATTTAATGAAATATTAAATATTTCTAAAATCCCCCACATGAGTGGAAATTACACCAATAAACATGCAGACACACAACCAGTCCAAGTGATTGGACAGGTAGTTTGGAGCTTTGAACCTTCCATAGTCTAGCTAACCGGATACACCGGTGGCCTAGTAGACACAATGCCTTGAACTATTCCACCTTAGTGTGTACCGAGATAGTGAGCAGTGACACAATACAGTCTCCACGTCCTTTCTTGTTCTCATATTTTTGTCCGTTTCGGTCATGGACACCCTTTGGATTCATAAGTGTTTAAAATCCAACGATATTTGAAGCGGCCTCTCACTTCGCACTTACATAGGTGAAACCCCCTTGAGTATCCCGTAATACTCTATCCTTAGTTGGACTTCTAGGATTTATTGAAAGTCTTCAGATTTAACTTACACCACCTAAGGTTCTATACTTTGTGTACTATCCTCTAAGGAATGGACAGGTTACCAAGCATTTTGCTAACTTCCATAGCTTAGTTATCCCGTTGAACCAAGATCCTGGAATCTCCAGTCAACTTGGTCATGTTACCACTGCTTTAGTTTGTTCGGTGGATTTAAGACCCATTCCTTCTAACAGTTTGGACATTTGATCTCGATTTATTTTCTTTGTTAGAGGATCCGCTAGATTATCCTTAGACATAATATAGTCTATGGATATTACACCACTCGAGATCAATTGTGTAACGGTATTATGTCGTCGACAAATGTGTCTAGACTTTCCGTTATACATATCATTTTGAGCCCTACCAATTGCGGCTTGACAGTCACAATGTACCATTATAGTGGGTACTGGTTTATTCCAACATGGAATATCTTCAAAGAAGTTTCGAAGCCACTCTGCTTCTTCACCAGCTTTGTCTAAAGCTATGAACTCTGATTCCATGGTGGATCGGGCTATACACGTTTATTTTGTAGATCTCCAGGACATAGCAGCCCCTTCTATAGTGAAGATATATCCACTAGTTGATAACGACTATTTGCTGTCTGAGATCCAGTTGACATCACTATACCCTTCGAGTACAGCTGGATACCTGGTGTATTGTTGTCCAAAGTTTAGTGTGTACTTTAAGTACCTCAGCACTCTTCTCAGAGTTATCCAATGCTCGTGACATGGGTTGCTCGTGAATCTACTAAGTTTATTCACGGCACATGTTATATCAGGACGCATATAATTTGAAATGTACATAATGCTCCCAATGAGTCTAGCATATTCTTGTTGAGCTACAGCTTCACCGTTGTTTTTCTTCAAATGAACATTCACTTCCAAGATGTTTTAGCTGGTGGATCATCAAAGGCAATAAATTTCTTTAACACTTTTCTCCACATAGTGAGATTGTGTTAAGGATATTCCATTTGATGTCCTACTGATCTTGATTCCTAAAATCACGTCAGCTATACATTTGCCACCAATTCACCAGTGTGTGTTAATTCATTAAAGGATAGTAACTCATTTGCCACCAATTCATCAAAACTGTAGGAGGATGTATCCAATTTTAGTGATTGTATGACCCTGACCACCCAAGATCATTCACATCAGTATTTGAAGAGTTTGGTGGCCGATTCACTAGTTGAATATTGAAGTTGTCAGGGTCATTGTTGGCAATGTGTGGTCTTGCATTATCCTATTGAATGATGATATTTTTGCTGAGACATTCTGGCCACTTTACTTTAATGGCTGGTATAATCTGAAACTAAAATAATTAAATCAGTGACTGGTATACATAAAATATTTATAGTAATGTCATCCTTGATGACTTACTATAAATGTAGACTAAATGATGATGTTATTCTGATAGTTTTAGAATTACCTAATTTACAATGCAATCCTGATGACTTGTTTATTGATTGTATCAATAGGTCTTGTGACTAGTGTGCCCTTAACTATGTTCCAAGTGTATCTTTGAGATGGTTCCACTTTTGTGAATGGAAAAATACCAATTTTTCCATCAAATATAAGTGCACTATCACTTGCATACACAGGCCTTGCCACAACACACATAAACATGACTTTGGGAATGAACCTTTTGCTTTTACATGTTATGTGTGGCTCTATTTCCCCTTCTGCTAGAATCCCCTCTCAGTTGTTTTAGTCATATAGAACCACTTTTCATCAATGTGAATGATGTTGTGCATAGTTGCAAACTTTATGTTGTTGTTTTCTCTACTAACATGCAATGATTTCGGACTGTATTTAAGCCTTACCAGTTTGTTTGCTGCTGTAAGATAAGGTTTAATGGCATTTATGTGTGCTTTGATTACTCCTTTCTTCGCTCATCTACCAACTGTGGATTTGCCTAAGTTTAGTTCCTTTGCTAATCTCCTGATTGTTGGTCTTTTTCTAAATGGTATTTGCAGTGGTGTATTTGGAACTCCTATTTTTTTTTTATTTAAACAATACTGGATTACCTTCAGCTATTTGTTGTTTTGTAGCACTCCAAATATTGTTGATGGTCCTCCTGCACACCACAAATGAAGCAACTGCTTCACTCATCTTCCCAGGAATAACAACATTATTGATGATGTGGCTAAGTAGGAACTTGGCAATGAAGACATTTTGTTCTTGAGTTAGATCAGGTTTTCTTTTTGTGTTGACCATTGAATGTGGTAAATTTGTAGCATTGAATGTGAGTTCACTGTTGTATTTATTTTTAAATTAGGAGGGAAATTAGTAAGTTTGTAACTTTTAGTCATTCAACCATTAAAGATGATAAGACAACTTGCTGAATTTAGATTGAAAATTTTGGAATTTTCCTCCAATTCTATCCAGTTGTAAAATTTGGAGGGAGTGATTACTTTTCACTTTCCCTAATCAAATATTCCTAATTTATTGTTTTTGAATTTTTATTTCATGTCTATGATGAGGTGGAAAGTAGATGATGCATTTTTCTTAATGTGTGAGCCCTCTATCCCTTGCAAGTTTCTCTGGGAAGGAAGGAGTAGATAATATCAATAAATATGTATGATAGTATCAATATATTTATATATATAATATCAATTTCATATTAAGAATAAATTTCTCAGAAGAATGATTATTTCCCATTATATTATTTGTGCATCACTTTTCAATTTGTGAGGGAACATGAAAAAACATGAAAGCAATTTTGGTCATCCAAAAAAGTAATCCATATATACTTAGCCAAGAAGAGTAAAGTTTTTGAGATCCACCAAATGCTATAAGACATCATGAAATTATTGCTACGGAGTTTTTAGATGTGTGTCACTCATTTTTTTTCCATTTTAAATACTACATTATAAGTACTACTACAATATAACAATTCAAGCCGCTAACCCAATAATTATTTAAAGGCGAGAGTTTGTATACATTTTTTTTAGGTCTTTAAGTATAAAATTTATGTAGACATTCAATTTTTGAGATGAATTAATCTTAAAATAAAAAATCAAGTCATAATATAATATAAAACAATTCAACGGCTATTAAAAATTATACTTAGAAAAAGTTGCTGAGAAACATAAACTACTTTTAAGATGGTACATAAATATTTAAATAAAATTTAATAATAATATTGAGGACAGGCACATCAATGTAACAGTGGCAGGCAAAAAAAACAGTGTCATGCAAATGACATTTGGGTATGGGTTGGCTCCCATGGGCCCTAATTTCCCAATGCAATTTCGTCCCATTAAATTATTTGTTCTTCAAATATTATTGCAAAAATAATGACATCATTTTAATTAATTTATTTATTTTTCTTTTACTTAATATAATATATATATATGTATATATAGTTTTGTTATCACTTCGGAGTTGCAATTATTGATATTGAGAACCAGATTGGAATTTTGATTCTGGATCTGCCAAAGTTCGTCGATCGGCAAAATAAATAATTGTGGATTTTTTTAAATATATTATATTTTAAACTAAATTATAAAATGATTCACAAAATTGATACTAATTACAAATTGGTTCTGTGCAGAAAAATATGTTTCTGTACAGAAAAAAATTATACTTCTGTGCAATATTGTAAACCAATTTATAAATATAGTCATTTCTGAACGAATATGCAAATGACCCTATATTTTATTTTATTTAATTTAAAACCTAAACCTTTTTATAGTTGAAAGGAAAAAAATATACTTCATACGTCCTTGTTAAACTTTTCCTTTTTGTTGTTGTTTTGTTTAAAAAAATACATTTATTTATTTATTTATTATTATTATTATTATTATAATATGGTGAGTCATATATTAATTTTTGTATAAGATAATAGGATGTGAAAAAGTAATGAGAGATTGTAAAAAAAGTAAGACAAAACATTTATGTGTATAATACACACGAAAAATAGAATTCATGTGTATAAATTTTAACTTGATTCGAATTGTAATTCGATCCGAACTATTCATTTATTGACAATTTGACTCCAATCAAATTATTACACACAAATTATATTTTTGTGTGTATTATACACATAATACCCACTCAAAAGTACTTATTCATTTTAAAATCAATGGGTGATAAAAAAAAAAGTCAATTAGACTTATAACTGATAAGTTAGAGCAACTCCAACCCTGCGCTATGCGTTAGGGTGGAGATGAATTTTACCTCCAATGCAGCGCTACAATTCAGTGCCACATGAGAGTTGTGAACATTGTCGCACTAATTCTAGCGCGCACTATTCACCGGCGCTAGATTTTTTTTAAAATAATTTTATTTATGTAATATTTTGTAATATTTTTTAGTTTAAATTGTAATATTTTTAGGTTTAAATTGTAATATTTTTAGGTTTAAATTGTAATTATATAAATTAAACTTATTAAAAATTAAGAAAAATATATATAGCACAGAATGTAATTCGAACTGTTGGAGATGAATTTCAAATTCTGTGCCACTCTAGCGCGAACTCTGTGCTAGAGTGGTGCAAACCTGTTGGAGATGCTCTTAGTCTCTAATATTTTAAAATGATTAAATTCACATATAAAATCATTACTAGTATTACATATTATTCATATAATATTACGTGAATTAAATTAAATATATAGTACATGAACAACAATATGTCATTGCACATCTTATGTTGTATTACTCGACTGTCAAGATAACCAAGCAAAAGTATTTATGTGATTCAATCTGATTTTATTTCACCCACAAATCTTTTGACCTACGAGTTTCTTTGCAAATTTTATTTCAAAATATAGGGATATTTGTAATATTGTAAATGTCATCGATGTAAACGCTGAGCGCCGAGACCGCCTAGGCGCTTGAAGGCCCTCGGCTCCTGACGTCAAGGTCAAATCGCCGAGAAAAATCCGTCAACACATTTGGCACTGCCGAGGCCACCTAGACGGGCACCGATGCCGTCTTGTCACCGCCTAGATGACCATTACTCTTCTTTTTTAATTTTTATTTCAACTTGAAAGTTAGAACTAAAATTAAAAAATAAAAACTAATTTACTAAATTACTAAAAAATGAAAGTTTAATTGAACTACTTCATAATTTATTCGTTCTATGTATTTTGCTCTTTTTGTGTTTCATTTAGAAGTTGGACAATGTCGTATTATGATAGTTTTTAATATTTTGTTGATTTTTTATATTTTGTGATAGTAGTTAATTATGTTTTAAATTTATAATGTATCTATAATGTATATTTTTTTTAATATATGTTTAGAAAAAATTAATATTAATAAAAAATAAAATAAAAACTAGAAAAATCTTAGCACCGCCTAGGCACCGTCTAGGCAATCTTGGCGCTTGGCCACACTCGACCCGCCCGACGATCGCCAAGCGCCATTTACACTCATGGTAAATATAAATATATGTTCTTGATATCCTTGTTAACAAGTCAATGCTTTGTGGCATTGATCATAACAACTCCAAAATTGGCAGAGTTTAGGCATAAGACTGTCCTATTCATAAAATTTCAAACCAACTTAAAATAAAATATTAATTTATCTCTCTTTCGCATATAGAATTTATAATTCAATTCAACTTTATTTTTTCTATACTCACGTTCACAAACCAACTTAATTATTATTTTATATTTATTAATTATATATTTTTGAAATAATATTTATTGTTTAAAAGTGTAAAAAATATATAAAATAATTTACCATATATTAAGAAAAATAATTTATTATGTATTCAAATTTAAATAATTTTGAGAGCCGGATAATTTTGATCCATATCAAGTTGTATATCAAAATATCTCAATATTGATGTTTATTTATAAAGAATTGAAAGATATGGATATATATATATATATATATATATATATATATATATACATATATATTATTTTTTAAATTTATATATTATTCACCATATTTATAAAATACATTTTATTTATATAAAATCTAATTAACAAACAAATTAATAACACATGTCATCATTGTTGATAGGCGAACCTAATCCAAAAGATAAACACAGGGAAGCTCGGCGAGGTAGGTAAGAACCTCGCCCGAGCTCCCGACAGGCCAAGGCCCACAGTCGATCGTACCTGGGGAGAGAGGATTATGGGCGAGCTTGCCCACTCGAGAGGAAGCTCGCCCTTATTCACGAAGACCAAGCAAGAGCCCAACACTACATCATACCTAAAACAACACAAGGCAATGGAGCTCGCCTGGAAGCTCGCCCAGCTCAAGGATCGGAGCCGCAAGTGTTTGAATAGGGCATAGATATGTAGTAGGGAAGCATTGTAAAGGTAGCAATGTGAGGAACCTACGCAAGGGTCAAGAACCCTCGTCAACACCTAAAGCTAAATAAGCTCACAAGGTGCCACCTCACACTTGCACACCTATAAATAGGTCCCCCTTGTACCATTCTCTCTCCAATTTAATTATAATATACATTTATTTTCTCTCTCTAAGCTCTCTACTTTCTCTCTCTACATTATCCATCCAAGAACATAAATTCTTGGATTATTGTTTGATAGGATTAATATGTTATAATAGCCACATAAAAACATTATTAGTAAATTCTACCAACAATCATTTTACAGGACAACCAAGTTATGCAATACTAATTCTTCAACCGGTTGAAGACTTCTATTTAATTTTTAATGAGTATAATTAATAGAATTATTAATTAAGAATGGCTAATTAATAGAATTATTAATTAAGTAATATCATCTTTTTATATTAATGTTCTGAGATTTGGTTTAAATTAATTAATTTGGAATTAATTTTATGAGCATGAGACACCCATATTAGACTATTTAATTGGAGGATTAAATATTAAGTTTTTAAAAATTAGTTGTGATAGGATCGTTCTACTCGCAGAGTAGATGACATGACGTATTTAAAATTTCAAGAATCAAAGTTTGATGAGAAATTAATATATGAATATGAAACATCACAACCTCTAATATTATTGATGAGTTTGTGAGAAGGTGAAGCGACTTGAAACACCCTTGTCTTGCACGAAAAACTTGCAAGGTGTTTGAACTTTTTATAAGTAGGAGTATGTTCAAGTATGCTAAATCATGTTGAGTGGATACCCAACTCGTGCACCATACATGGGCGCGATGCTGCCACCTGAAACGTCATTAGACCCAAAAATTCGATAAGTATACTTGGAATTGGACCGACTTAATTAGGCATTTGGATATAGTCTAATCCATTATTTGAACATTTAATTAAGTTTTGAATTCAGAAGGCTTATTGTAAGAATAGGGCATTATATTCGAGTTTTTAACATTCAATATTTCAAAATCTCTTTTTCTATGTATTCATATTAGAAGACTATTCAGCCCTATACTCCTATAGGTTGTCAGAGCTTTGTATGCAATGGTGCTACTCTTTTTTTTTTTTTATCGACAAAAAATTTTCATCAAGAAAAAGCTGGAGTACAAGGGTACCTCCCCTTACAATAGAAGTGTACCAATTACACTGACAAAACCAAGAGAGAAAATACAATAAAAATAAGAATCCCAAACAACTTCTCAATATTTAACCAATAACAATTTTGAGATTAAGTCTCCAAGTCGAATAAAAAATACCCCTTACTACATATTCCTCACTACAATCCAAGACCACATTCTAGCTTTTATTTCCTCTTTAGATTTAAAGATACAATCCAATACCATTAAAAATACAATTATCTCTACACTTTCAAATGCACCAAGGGATTCCAATCCAAAGGGTTGATGCACAATACTATTGGACTTTTCCCCCAAGCAAGTCTTCATATTGTAGAAAATGTATACAAGGATCTTGATGAGAAACCATGCATGGCCCAACAATAAATATTACGTCAAATGTTATAAGCAAACTTACATCCAAAGAACAACAGAAAAATATTTTCTTCCTCTTTCCGACATAACAAACATTTGGTATCTTCGTTATTTTTAAAATTCATCTTCATTTCAAGTCAACCTTTGTAGGCATAATTTTTTTATGACTTTCCACACAACTGATTGATATCTTCTCGGTGCAAAACTTCCCTAAATACATTTGAATGCCTTGCACTTCACTTGATCATATTTTACCCCCACAGTCTTAAAAATTTTATTGCACGCCAATTTAGTGTTAAAGATGCTATTACTCGACTCATTTCAGCTCCACCAATCCTCATTGTCTTGCTCAATTTTATTCCTGTTAAGACAATGCACCAAATCGTTTAGTAGATTAATCTCTTTAGATCTCAAATCACGCCTCCACTTCAAATCCCACCCTCATCCATTTTCGTTACTCCAAGTGTTCAACACCCTATTTCACTAACATACCCTCCAGAATACTACTTATTCTAAATTTCCTATTAATCTAGAACATAGATTCAATTCTCCCAACCGTACGTAGCGCTAAAATAAAGTTTTATATATCTTCTTTTGTCAATATCATTTTCAGCTCTAATCTCATCCTTTTTCCCTCCTCACTTTCGTAAATATCAAATAAATCTTTCCACTACCATTTCGAAACTGCCCCTCTAGCTTACTAGGATGAAAGGATTTTATTTTTGAAGACATCACATGGAGTTTTTATTTTGTGGGAAAAGATATTCTTTTGACTCGGGTTCTTCCTTCTGCCTTTCTATTTGACATATTTTTCATAATTTTCGATAAATTCTCCGACCACTAATCCATCAATCCCGATGGATCAGCTTATAAAATAATAAGGGATAATGCTTATATATATATATATATATATATATATATATGAGATCGGCGTTCCATTTTTTGTCTCACAATACAAGCTAATTAAATTCGTTTGTGACTGATTTTTGGGGGTGAAAAGAAGCGAAGAGCATGTGCAAAAGCAAATTGGAATTTAATTAATTAAGTGGACTAATCTGAGATATTTTCTTGCACATATATATATTCAGCTAAAATTACAATCTTTTTAAAAATTATATTTTCAGCTAAAACTTTTGAATCTTGTTAAAACAAATTCAATCATTTTTTTTTTACGATTAAGAATTACAAACACATTTATCTCTGCAAGTTACTTATATGGTGTCTACGGGTATGATAACGATTTACAATTAAAAATAAATCACGTGGCAAAACATAAACTTAAAATTTTAAATCCTAAATAATTTTCAAAGCCTTACGTTTCTATTTTATTTAACACTATTTTTGTAAGGATCATTCTTATTTATTTATTTATTTATTTATTTATTGAATTAGTTATTTAAAAATCTTGTGAATTTCATACTCTACAAAAAAAAAATCAAATTCCAATGGAGTTTACCGGTAAGACTTTGGGAAATTAGATTTTTTTTTAGTAGTGAAAAGTGATTATCAAACCTATAAAATTCTCAAATAATTAATTTAAGCAAACGAATAAATAAGATTTTTTTCTTATAAAAATGATGTTAAATGAAATTGGAACGTAAAATTTTGAAATATTAATTATTTGGTATTTAAAATTCTAATTTTAAGTTTTGCCACGTAATTTAATTTTTATTGTAGTACGTTGTTACTGCCGTAGACGTCACATAAGCAGCATGCAGAGGTAAATATGCCTGTACCCTTAATAAAAAAAAGTTAGATTGAGCTTTTTTAATAAAATTCAAAATTTTAGCTTAACATGCAATTTTATAAAAAATCGTGTGATTTAAATTATAACTAAAACTTTAAAAATTTTCTATGTATTTAAGTTTTTATGAATAAATGCTATGTAGGCATCATGTAAATTTCTGTCAGAGGCAGATCTACCAGTAAATTTTAATTAAAAAAAAACTTAATTTTTTATTCATTAATTTCTGTCAGAGGCAGATTACACTACAAAAAAGACGGGTTTTAGAGACCGCCATAGCGACCGCCAAACGGTCGCAAAACATTATTAGCGACCGTTTTTGCGACCGCTTATGGCGGTCGCTAAAACAGTAGTCGCAAACATTTAGCGACCGCTTTTTCAAAGGCGGTCGCAAATTAACGACCGCCAAAACGGTCGGAACAGTGGTCGCAAAAATGTCCGGGTATTGACTACGTATGGTTTGGTTTATTTTTGCGACCGCTCATATGCGGTCGTTAAATATATTTTAGCGACCGCTAATTGCGGTCGCAAAATATTATAATCATTATAATCATAAATTTTAAAATAAATTTGCGACCGCTTTATGCGGTCGCTATATTTATTTTAACGACCGCCTGTGGCGGTCACTAAATATTTTGTATATTTATAATAAGAAATCATATTTCTTTTTTGTGACCGCTAAATGCGGTCGCAAAGTATTATTTTGCGACCGCCTTTAAGCGGTCGCTAAATTATTTACGTAACAAAAAAATGTGGCCAACATGGTTCGAACCCAGGCCTTTTCTCGAGGCTGGCTGGGCTCGAACCACTTGGCCACGGACCCAGCATCTTAACCATATTATCACACATTTTATATGAGCCTTATTTGGCTCAGAATAAATATTGTGAACTTTGTGCCCGCAAGGAGTCGAACTCGCGACCTCTGGGCATTTCAGAGGTCGCTGTTCCACTCGGGCACTTGCTTCTTTCGTTTATTTTTCTGCAACTAATTGTATATAACTCCAAATTAAGTCACGTTTTTTTTAAATCCATCAAATTAATTCCTTT
>JAPKLY010000008.1:1657257-1697128 GCA_026898435.1 Prunella vulgaris | reverse complement strand
AATTTGGCATTTGGGAGATTTTATAATATATTTTTGCATTCTATTCTTGTTTAATATATTTGTGGTGACCACCATGATCTATGTATTAAAGTATACAATTTGTTTTTCATGATGGACAAAGATTTTTAAATTTTAAAAGAATTAGAATGTATATGAGGGGATGCTCTCCCGACACCTAAAATGTGGCCTCCTGTTTGGTGACTGCCGGTAAAGAAAAGCAGTAGGGTCCATTCCCCCTCCGGGACAATGATATCACCTCCTCACCATTCTCAATTTCTTATCTATACATTTATTAATCAAGTATAAATGAATATTCAAACTATTGACTAAGCAATTAATTAAGGGTTAATTACACCTGGGTGTTTAGTATATATTCTTAATCTCATTGAGGTGTAACTATCTTTTATAATTAAGGTCCGGTGCATTTTTACTAATAATAAGGCATTAAGTTTCTATATATTACCAAACTGCAGATCGGATTGCCAATTCCAATTCATATTGCATCTGCAATTCCACTCACCGGATGATTGTCATGTGTTAAATATATTACACGGTATATATTAATATTTAACACATGTCAATCATCCGGTGAGTGGAATAGCAAATGCAAAATGGATTGGAATAGACAATCTCATCCGAACAAACTGTCACCCTATTAAAAATATCTACCATATCTTCCAAAATCTCATTTTTCTCTCATACTTTCCTATCCCTCTCTCCTCTCCTCTCCCTCTCGGACTCTCCTCTCTCTCTCTCTCTCTCTCTATATATATATATATATATATATATATATATATATAGATATATATTCTCGGCGGCGGTGAACGGTAGACTTCCGCTGTCACGACAAGGCCAGCCACCGCAACGGTAGGCGATGTGGACGCGTTCGCAGTGGAAGCTCCGCCTCCAGATCTATAATCCTCTGGGGCCATTGATGAAGCTCTATTTTGTCCGTCTCTGTTCGCAACTCCCACCGCGTGTCACCACCGCCAGTCGTGCGACGCCGATAGTCGGGACTCCCACGCGGCGTAGACCATTCTGATTTCGGTGAATTTGTGAGTTTATTCAGATTTTGGATGTTGAATTTTAGATTTTGGGAATTCATTTGTGGGTGGGATGTGCAATTTTTTTTTTGGAATTTTGGATTTTTTCAGATTTTGGTAGTGAATTGATTTTTGGGTTTTGTTTTATCCCAAACCCAAATAATTCATCCAACCTGTGGACGATGGTTTTGTTTCAGGCGGAGGGGTTGGAGAGATTGGAATGGCTGTCACATTTTTTTCCGACTATTCTCTCACCGAAAAATAGCCGCCGAAGCAGACAGCGGTTATGGCTCGGGAACAACCCTTTTTCGCCGTTCCGGATCAGACCAAGGCCAGAACCAAGAGGGCCGAACACCTGGTCGTCTTCGTCATCCTCCTCCACGATATCGTTTTGCCCAGAACCAAGTTTTTTTTTAAGTAATGACATATGTGTCTGGATCCTTGAGGGCTGTCGTGTTTATTGAAATTTGTTTTTGATGGGGTTGATTTCATTGTTTTCTTTGCCCAGTTTTTTTAGATCCATCTATCTAAACACAAGAATATGTAGTACAATAAGAAATACTGCAGTACAATGATAATTGCTATAGTACAATAAGAAACACTGCAGTACAATAATAATTATTATAAGTAAAGACATCAATATGGACATGACTCGCCGGAAAAGAGGACGTCAAAAAAATTCCCAAATCAGTAAATAGTAATTAATAGTGTAAATGAATAATAGTACACTCGTCCCTTCAATAGTACACTCGTCCCTTTAATAGTACACTCGTATAGTCTGTAGTACAATCGGAAATATAAGCATGTGTCAGAGTGGCATTTTCGTAAAATAGCTATAACTTTTTCAAAAAGTTGCACCTAGTTAAAATTATCAAATGTGGTGGCACCTACTTGAGTTTCCTATAGGTTCAGAGCACCTAATTGTGGTTGACCCATTAATTAATAGCAGAGATATTGGTGAAGATTATATTAAATATTCATATTTAGACTTTAATATTTATGTTTATTTAGGATTTGATTTGCACTATTTCGTTTGTAAGGAGAAAATGAAGTTTCTTAAAGATGATCTCAAAATTCGGAGTAAAGACGCGTTTGGTGTCCGAGATATAAGCATTGATAATAAGAGAGTTGAAATCGATTTGCTTGATAATTAAGCTGGATAACACTTTTGGGCTAGAAGAAGAGTGGGTGAATAAGAGTAAGAGCATGTTTTCAATCTCTACAAAAAATGTAGAAGCATTTTTTTTTTAAGTTGGTAAGAGTCAATTTATTTTAAAAAAAAAGTGTTTCTCCCTATTTAGTTGTGGTTGAAAACAGGTACTAACTCACTTATGGTAGAGTTAATAAAGTAGTAGTTGTATTGGCAGGAAGCTCCATCATTCCAGAATTAAAAAAATAAAATGGTTAATTTGAAGGAGACTTAAACACATGTTTTTTCCATCATTTTATTGAGAAAAAACGGAGGACAAATGAGATTAATGGCATTCTAATAGAAAATGGGTGAATTAAATCTTTTATCGAGGTATAAAGTGAAATTCATCAATTCTTTGCAAATCACTTCAGTGCCAGTTCTTCAATCAGGCCTAGACTCCCGGCTGAACTTGTGAAGAAAATTTTTTATTCATGCGATAACGAATTCCTGACAGCTCAATTCACCTCTTATAAAATCAAAGATGCAGTCTTTAGTTGTGACAATAATAACAGCCTGAGATCGGATGCTTTTTCGTTCACTTTCTTCAAGGAAAATTGGTGTTTATAAAGAAAATATCTTCCACATGACGAACGAGTTTCATAGTTCAGGGAAGATTGTTAAGGGGTTAAATCCATTATTCATTGTCGTTATACCGAAAAAAAGAAGGAACATAAAGACTGGAAGAGTTTCGTCCTATCTCGCTAATAAGTGGAGTTTATAAAATATTATCATAAGTGTGTGCACGCAGATTAAATTAGGTCACTAGTGTTGTGATTTCAAATCATCAATGTGCTTTCATTGGAGGGAGAAATATTAGACGGGTTCTTATTTTGAAAGAAATAATAGAGGAGGCCAAGCGCAAGAAATGTCTAGAATGTTATTCAAGTAGATTTTACCGAGGTATTGATTTGGTCGGATGGGAATTCCTAGATGAAATTATGGATGGCATGACTTTCAATCCCAAATTGAGGGGTGGATTCGGACTTGTGTTTCAACTGCCACTGCATCGGTCCTTGTAAATGGAAGCCCTTCAGGTGAATCTGCTTTACATCGTGGCTTGTGACAAGGAGATCCCTTATCTCATTTTATTTTATCGTAGCGGAAGGTCTTGATATCTTGACAAAAAAGACGGTTGAAGTTGGTTTATTAGAGGCAACAATAGTGTGGAAGAATATAATCAACATCTCGCATCTTCAATATACAAACGAGACACCGTTTTTGTATGCTCTGTGGAGTGGGAAAATATGTTGGTCCCTTAAAGTGGTCAAGGTCTAGAGGGGTGGGGGTGAATAGACCTTGAGTCCAAAATCAGATTTTCAAACTTTTCAAAAGGATGGATTCTAGAACCTTACAATAGACTTTTTGAAGTTTAGAAAACAGTAAGTCTACAAGAGTTTTAAAACAGGACCACAAAAGTTACAACTGTGGACTTAACAAGTTTGCAGCTGCAGAGTTCAAAAACAACTTGCAAAAATAAATCACTTGTAGACAAAATATCAGAGGAGTTCTCACAATTAGAATTGTATTGAGAATACTCTAATGTGCAGCGGAATAAAGTGATTGTTAATGAAAAACAATATAAACTAGACTTAACAGTTGAGTGACTTATGAAAGTCTACAGCTGTAGAGTCAGTTTCTGTGAAAATCACAAGGTTTTATGCATTCGAGATTTCAAAACAATGATGAATGTAACAAGGGAATTAAATATGCAGAACAAGAATATAAATAGCAGAAAGTAAATAGACCAGATTTATAGTGGTTCGGTGTCTATAAAAAAGACCACCTACATCCACTGTTACACCACTTAGGTGCCAAATTCACTAAGAAGTGATCACTCAGATCAATACAAGTAGTTCCCCCTTAGAATTAGGTTCACTTAGATTCCTATTCTAAAAAGAGATAAACTACCCTATTCACTCAGAAAACAACTCACAAAGAGTTTTTACAAAACCTCACAAAGAGATATCTACACTAAGTAGAAATATAAAGTAGGTGAGGGAACAACAACAAAAGGTGTGATTCTTTCTAAGAAAATCCTAACCAACTATCCTATGAATCACAAAGAATAAAATGAGTAAAGCTCTCTCAGAATATTGTTGGATGTAGACTTGCTCAGATTGAATGCTTGTATGCTCAGGGTTGTTGTTGTTGAATCCTCTGAGGATTTCTTCTATTTATAGATTGAGTGGTGTGACTTATTCGTTGGGAATTTCAAATTTGAAATTCAGATAAGGCTCCTCTCTCTCTATTGGCATGAGTGAGGTGGTCCTCATCCTTCACACAGGATAGTACTGATTGTACTATGTCCTTTCCTTCAGAATTCTGGCCTCCTTGTAACTAATCTTAATTTGGCTTCAGAATTAGGAAAGTAATTTCCACTTAAGTACAGTTTAGTGAGTGCTTGAGAGCTACACTAATAGTCCTTAAGGGTCTTCTTAATCTTCAATTAATTTCTGACTTGTACATCTCTTCAAACGGTTCTTTGCAGCTGTAGAGTCTTCAACCTTGCAGCTGTAGAGTCCTGTCAATATAAAAAATTGGCTGTAGAGAAACCTTACAACTGTAGGATCATGTCTTAACTGTATAATGATCAAATATACAGCTGCGGACTTCACTTACAACTATATGTTTCAAACACCAATTTCTTTGGCACAAGTGTTAGATCAAAATATCAAATAAACACATTGTTTTGCACACATCAAAATCTAAACCAAGGTACTTAACAATTTCCTCCTACTTTGATGTTGGCAAAACAAACAAAATAAACAACAAAGACAATAAGAAATTGTCTTAACAAGAACATAAACAACAAGAAGCAGAGCAAAGCAGGACAAAACACAAGACAACAAAAGATAAAGCAAAACACAGAACACAAAACAAAGCACAAGACACAAAGCTGCATAAACTAAAAAGAGGTTCAAGATACAGCTTATAGTAGATTAATTAGACTAAAAACTAAAAAGTTTTAGTGTCTAATCTAGAACATAATCTTCATCTTCTTATGTGCTTTGGATCTGCATCTCTTTCTTCATCATCTTCATCATCAGAATCTTCATCTTGAGCTTTCAGAATTCCTTACTCCACTAATTTCATGTTCTTTTCATCCTCTTCAAGATATTTCATCAGCATCTGTAGTTTATAGGATTCCATCTCTTCTTCTTCTTTCTTTGACTTAAATACCTTCTTAGGTAATGGAGTTCTTTTGATCTTTTCACCAAGGAGCCGAGCATTATCTCCTTTGTATAGTGATCCATCAGCCTTCAGGTCTTTGAATTTTTTAAATCTATCCTTCTTGAGCTTGATTCTCTTAATCACAGTATGCCTGTTGCAAATGCTCAAGAATTCCTTCCATAGCTTGTCAAACTCAGCTTTCATTTGATTAACCCTTTCCTCAGAATCTTCAATAGGTACCATGCTCAATGGTTGAACATTTAAAGGTTGAGCAGTCACAACTGCTGTAGATTCATCAGAGGTTTTCTCTCTTTATTTTTCTTGCATTTCTTTTCTTTCTCTTCTTTTTCTTTCCTTCTCTCTCTTGATTCCTTCACTGTCTGTTCCCAATAACCAAAAGGTTTTTGAGTGTGAACTCTAGGTTTCTGAGCTGTAGACTTAGGAAGTTTTATAATCTTGCTTCCTCCTTTAGAACTTCCCTTAGTCTGATCTGATTGAGTTCTTTCTCCAGCTTGTTCACTCAATCCCATGGATAAAGATTTTGCAGCTTCTAACTCTTTTCCCCATGATTTCCCAATATTCTTCACATTTTCCAAAATATCATCAGCAATCTTTTCTCTTTCTTCAAATTCCTTCTCTATTTTGCTTTCCCCCTTTTTGCCAACATCAATGTGTGACAAAATGGTGTTAAGCTTGCTCATCAGATCCACTTTCAGAGAATCATTTCCAGTGACCATCTTGGTTATCTCTTTCTTCAAACCTTTCATTTCTACCTTCAGATCAAGAGATTCATCCTTTATAAGCTTGACATCTGACTGTAGATTGGTGATTTCTCTTGATTTCTGGCTGCTTTCTTTTCTGATTTCTTCATTCTGAGCCAGTAAGCTGTCCACAACAGCTTTGAAGTTTTTCTCCAAAACTTTCTTTTCCTCTGAGCTTCTCTCCTCAAACTTCTTTACAAGATCTTCCATTCCACTTCTAACATTCTAGGAAATAATTGCATCAGGTACTTGCTTGACTTGTTTTAGAATCTCAGCTTCAATAGACTTAAAAGATTCCTCTAAGTTCTTCAAATATGATACAACTTCTTTATGTGTCATCTGAGGATTTGTGTCACTGTCCTCTTCCTCTGAATCACCTTCTCTGATTACTAACTCTTTCCCTTTTGTAACTTTCTGGGCTTTGGAAGACACCAACTCTATAGCTGTAGAGCCTTCAGTAGAGGCCTTCCTCTTGCTAGGAGTTACAACAACTTCTGCAGATAATTCAGTGATGTAATCTTCCATATTAACAACATTCTCTCTTTCAAGAGCTGAATAACTCTGCAGTGGGGGAGTTCCATGCCTGTAAATTTCTTCTAATGTGTACATTGCAGGTGGAGATTGATGAAAGATACTTGTGATAGGATGTGATAAGTCTTTATAAATCTCATTGGATGTCTCATCCACAACCCTCTCATCAACTTGGACATTTTCAGAAGCTTGAACTTCAATTTCCACAGTCTTAGCTTGAGCTTCAGTTGGAAAATAAGCTTGAGCACCACCCCTTGGTGCATCATCATTGACATCATCATCATCATTATCAGGCTTATCTTTGGGTTCTTGGCAAGGAGAATCATCTTTTCTTGTTTCCTTCTCCTTTTCAGATTGATCCTCAGCAGGATTCTCTTCTTCAACAACTACTGGATCTGCAGCACTAGCTCCTGCAGATTCCATCAGAATAGCTTCCTTTGCAAGAATAGCCAAGCCTTTAGTTTCAACAATTTGAGTACTACCTTCACCAATCTTCTGTGGTATTTCTTCATCATTTTTTGTGCTCTCAACATCATAATCAACATCATATTGAGCCTCTGGATCTTTTTCAGTCATGAGAGCCACTCTCAAAGCTTCAGCTGCAGATTTGGTGATTTTCTGCCTTGCAGGTTCTTCAGTGATAATCTACTTTCCTTTACCTTTGTCTTTCCTTCTTTTGTTGGCAATAAAATCTTCAAGGAAATTCGGCTTCATCAATTCATTAATATTACTGTAACTTGTCCAGTCAACAACCCACTGGAACAAGTTTCTTTCCTCAGTTGTCAACTTATTGAGTTCTTCTCTCACTAGCTTCCATTCTTCAAAATTTTGCCTCTCCTCTTCAAATCCTTCAACCCTTTCAACTGGAACAACAAGGAGTTGTTCAGTTTCAGGTTCAGGAACTTCAGCTTCTTTAAACTATTCCTCAATATCTTGTTCTTCAGACTGCACAATTGGCAAGTCTACAGCTGTAGACTTGTCAGCTTCAACTTATGTGGTTTTCTTAGAGTGATGTTTCTTTTGTCTTCTTTCTCTATCAATCTCATCTTCTGAACCAGTGAGTTCATCCACTAAGGTTCTTCTTCTTACATCTTTCTTCTTCTTCTTTTTCTCAGTTTCCTTTGGTGATCTTATGATAGTAAGAACCTTCCTTTCAGCTTTCTTCTTTCTTCTTTTGGATTCAGGGGCCATAGGAGCATCCACAGCTCCTCTCTTGAAATTTGCCCTTCCAATAATTCTATGAGTGACAATGGGTTGACCTTTATGCCCATTAAATAAAGAAAAACCAACTTCCTTCAAGATATAATTTATGAACAAGCCAAAACCTTTGTTCTTTCCTGATTTCACTACATCATTACCAATGTTTCTTAACAACAGTTCTCCAATATCTACCTTAACTTCCTTAACAAATGCTATCATTATATCCCACATTAATATAGTGCCGGTATCATGTGCACCTGTTCTACATAATAAGAATTTATCAATAGCTTCGTAAAGATAGACATACTCAACTGCTAAGTCAGTCTTCTTGAATGTCCTTTTCCAGTTCTTCGAAAATGACTTCTTGGAAGTGAATCTCCTCCAATACTTCTCATCTTCATTTGCAAAGTTGAGATTGTCATGTGCATCACCTCCAGTGCTCAAATGCAGAGCTTTGCAAATATCACCAGCTGTAATATTCACATTCCTTCCTTGCAGTTTTACTGATAAAGTCTTCCTTTCAACATCTTGATTCACTATGTGTTTTACAACGTCCTCCATAGCATCAGCGGGATGCTTCTTCAATATTTCATCAAAATCGAACAAAGCGCCAAAAATAACTTTCATCGCCATGTTTCTTGGTTTCTTTGAGTAAGGGATAGGGAGTGTTTAAGGTTTCATGGGATTCGAGATATTAAAATAGGATATAAAAAGGATGAAGGGTCCTTTAAATACCTTTCTTTAAACAGCCATTAAGAACAAGGGTATAACAGTCTTTGACCTAAAATTTATGAGCTTTTGAATTCTGAACCAAATTTATAATTAAATTTGTCCAAAAATCTAACTCACATAGATTTTAATTCCATTTAAAATGTTACACGTACTCACACATTTTATTAACTAAAATGCCTGAATAAATCCAAAATTTCTGTAGCTTAGTACAAAAGTTTCTGAAATATGTAGTGCTTCATTTAATTATCAGAATTGTACAAAGTACTGTAGGTTTACTAAGTTTGCAGTTGACATTCTTCGAATTTGAAAATATACAGTTGGTAAGGAATTTGCAGTTCTGAACTAAGTCTACAGTTGTAGAGTTCAACTCTACAGTTGAGTGACTTTGCAGTTGCAGTTTTCCTTTCTACTGAGTTTTCAATTTTCTAGACTTGTCTTTTTACAATTCTAACATTCCCAAATTACCTCTCAAGATTGAAAATCTTGATTCACATAAAGGTTTAGTGAAAATATCAGCAAGATTCAAATCAGTATGAATCTTTGTCAGTTTTACATCCTTTCTTTCAACATGATCTCTTATGAAATGATGCCTTACATCTATGTGTTTTGATCTAGAGTGTAAAACTGGATTCTGTGTAATAGCAATAACATTTGTATTATCACAAAATATAGTTGTTTCTCTTGAATCAATCCCATAGTCTTGTAATTGATATTGCATCCATAAGATTTGTGCACAACAGCTTCCAGCAGCAATGTATTCTACCTCAGCTATAGAAAGAGCAATTGAATTCTGCTTTTTACTGTGCCATGCCACCAACCTTTCCCATAGGAATTGACAGATCCCACTAGTACTTTTCCTATCAATCTTCCAGCCTGCAAAATCTGAGTCAGTGTACCCAATGAGTTCAATTCCTCATTCTTTAGGATACCATAATCCTAGATTTTGTGTGGATTTGACATATTTGATGATCTTTTTTACAGCATTCAAGTGTGATTCCTTAGAATTTACTTGGAATCTAGCACATACACCTACTGCAAACATGATATCAGGTCTGCTAGTTGTGAGGTATAGCAATGATCCAATTAATCTCCTATATTTGGTTACATCAACACTTTTACCATTCTCATCTTTGTCAAGATTCACAGAAGGTGTCATAGGTATATTGGTAGGCCTAGAATTGTTCATTCCAAATCTCTTTATAAGCTCTTGAGTATATTTAGCTTGATTGATGAAAATTCCATCTCTCATTTGCTTAACTTGTAATCCCAAAAATAAATTCAGATTTTTCATCATGCTCATTTCAAATTTCTCTGTCATGAGCTTAGAGAATTTTCTGCATAATTCCTCATTGGTTGAGCCAAAGATTATGTCATCAACATAGATTTGGACAAGCAAAATGTCATTCCCATGTTGTAATCTGAATAAAGTTTTATCAACCATACCCTTTTTGAATCCATTTTTGATCAGATGATCACATAGGGTATCATACCATGCTCTTGGTGCTTGCTTAAGTCCATTGATGCGCAAATTCGTTTTCACACAAAATTCGCTAAGCCTACAAGTGTATAGGATCTTTGTAGCGGTAAGCTTGACCAAGTAATAAAAATTATCGAACCCAAGGGAGGTAATCTAGTGTAAGGAGATAATAGAATATGGATTACTACTAGACCTATGAAAGCGATAAATGATTTTCGGGTTTTTGGGCTTAAGCAAAAATAAAATCAAAGCAACTAAATTAAACTACCAAATTAAACCAACTACGATGATTAATTGATGTGTGCTTAGGATAATGTCAATTAAGTGAGTTTCGTGACCTATTGTGTCTATGCCTAATCTCGATTCATTAAACAATCAAACTAAAGATAATCTCTCACCAAATTAAGTAAACGCAGCTCTCGCTTGTTGTCAACTCAATCTAGTGCCTAATCGTGAGTGTTCTCGATGATCTATCCCCTCTCGGTGTAAATAGACGTCCTAACAATAGCAAATAATAAATCATCCAACATAATGATACACCTAATAGAGCAAACGTAGCTCTCGCTTGTTGTCTACTCAATTAAAATGCACAATTATAGAAGAACAATCCACTAACGCTCAAGAAATTCCAACGATTAATAATTAATTCACTCATTCCACTCAATCACACACTTAATCAAGAAAACACAGCTCTCGCTTGTTGCTAACTTAATTAACATGCATAATCAAATAAGAACAATCATGTAAAGCCCAATAATCCACAAATTAGGAGTTCAATTATTTAACAAAACTAAAGCAAAGCATAAACACAATAAAATCACTAATCCCCACTAAATATCCATCACCCAAAGCACAATAAATGTAACTCATAATCATTCCAAACAAACACATAGCAACAATAAAACAATAAACTAAGAACATTAAAATTAAACCTCCAAATGAAATATATAGGAAAAATATCACGTCAATGGAGTTCCAACATTTCAAAATCTTGTAAGAAATTAAAAGACTACACTAACATCTATCTATAATTTGCAGAAAAATTAAACCCTAACTAATGTGTGTGTAATGTGTGAGAAATAGGGGAGAGGAGCTCCCCCTAACTTGGCCTTCAAGAATCTGCCGAATATGTTTTTTTTTCTGAATTCCTTCTGCTTCTTTTTATACCAATGGGCCAAGAGTCCTTCAAAAAACATAGGCCCACTCCCTTTCTTATCCACGTGGCAGAAATCAAAGGAATAAAATCTGATTTCTTGTTGATGTGCTCGATCGAGTAAGTCTGCACGAGGGGCTTTTGATCGAGCACGATTTTAGAAACGGGATAACAACTTTTCCTTTTAGAAAAGCTCGATCGAGCAGGCTTGCTCGTTCAAGAGTTGGTCGAGCAACTTCCAAGAAATTTTTCCTACGTAAATTTCTTAAGGAAGCTCGATCGAGCAGGCTTGCTCGAGGAAGAATGACTATTCTTAAAATCGGAAAATCAACTCTCCTTTCTTTCAGCAATTTTTCAAGCAAAAACGTTTACCTCTCTTTTCTGCAACTCTTAAATTTTTCAACGCTTCTTCCTTTCGTCTTCGACGATGAGAAGCAGATTCCGGCAAAATTGGAGAGGCGGTGGAGGCTCTGAAAATCCGGCATGCACAGTGGCTTCCGAGAAGGGGACGAATGGAAACTTTCCAGCACAAGAGCGGTAGCGATTGAGCTTGAACGGCTGCGAACAGGGGAGGCGTGGCTGCTGCTGTGCCGTCTTCTCCGGCACGGTGGCTTCCTGTGAATGTGCTCGAAGAGCTGGGGACAGCTTCCGGTTGTGTAGCCTTCTCTTCCGGCGAACAAAGATTAAATTCCGGCGGCTCTTAATAAATGGTGGTTGCGAGATTTGAACTCCGACAGAAAATGGACGAGGATGTTGCTGCTATGGTGGAAGTGTGATGCGACTGTGTGCTCTGTAAGAGGTTGAAGAAGATGGTAACATTGGTGTGGACTCAATCAAGCCACGTTTCCTCTCTCTTTGATTTGGTCAAAGGTGTGTGGGTCCCATTTGAGTAGATAACTCCTTGCTCAATATCCTGCATTCATGTGATCACAGCATCAAGACACAATTCATTTTTCAATTCAAATTAGCAAGTGGGCAAAAGTATTGGGCTTCTAATTTAAGTACATAACTAAAAATATATTAAATGGGTTCAAATAAGCAATCTCACAAATTAATTCATCATCTCATCTATTTTCAATAAAATTGTAACAAAACAATATTTTTACAATTAAGCACAAATGATCAATTTAATGTACAAAAATGCAAGAAATCCTATCAAATTAAGCAATTAATACACAAGAATTTCAAGCAATTTTCACACTAATCATCCATAAAGGGCTTTTCTAAGCTTATAAACCTTATCTTCAGCTGTAGATTCCTCAAATCCTTGTGGTTGTTCAACATACACTTCCCTGAGAGTAAACCATTAAGAAATGCACTCTTTACATCCATTTGATAGACTGTAAAGTTCATATGTGCAGCATAGGCTAGAAAATTTTTTATAGCTTCTAATCTTGCAACTGGGGCAAATGATTCATCAAAATCTATTCCTTCAGATTGACAATAGCCTTGAGCAACTAGCCTTGCTTTATTTCTGGTTACAATTCCATCTTCATCAAGTTTGTTCTTGAATACCCACCTAGTTCCAATCACTTTGTGATTCCTAGGTCTTGAGACAAGTTCTCATACTTGATTTCTTTCAAAACCATTCAATTCTTCTTGCATTGCAATAATCCAATTGACATCTTGCATTGCTTCATGAATATCAGTAGGTTCTGAAGATGAGAGAAATGTAGCAAACATTGCCTCATGGATTTGTTTTCTGGTTCTTACAGCATCTGATGGATTTCCAATTACATGCTCAGGGGGGTGATCTTTCAACCAAATCAAATCTGACACAGGTTCTGATCCTTGATCATTGTTCTCTACAGCTGTAGATTCACCTACTGTAGACTCATCAAGTCCTTTTGTTGGTGTCTCTACTTCTGTTTGAACATTCTCATGGATAAGATCTTCTATATTCTCTAAAGGTGGTAACTCAAAAATTATAGTGCCAAAACCTTTGTTGGTCAAATATACAGGAGTTTTGATCTCAACATATTGCTGTTGACTTGTAACTGTAGAGTTGTCCTCCTTAGAGTCTTCAACAATTTCTTCAGGTGAACTATGTTGTTCATAAAAAACAACATGTTGTGACTCTTCCACAATCATTAGTCTCTTGTTATACACTCTAAATGCTTTGCTAACATTAGAATAACTTAGAAAGTTACCTTCATCTGACTTTGAATCAAAAGTCTTAAGATATTCTTTCCCATTATTCAGTATGAAGCATGTACATCCCAAAATGTGTAGATAAGAGATATTAGGAGTCCTTCCTTTCCATAGCTCATATGGAGTCTTCTTATGATCTTTAACAATCAAGCATCTATTCTGAGTATAGCATGCAGTGCTTGTAGTTTCTGCCAAAAATTTCTTAGGCAGATTTGCTTCAACAATCATTGTTCTTGCAGCTTCCTTGAGTGTTCTATTCTTCCTTTCAGCAACTCCATTTTGCTGTGGTGTTCTAGCTGCAGAGTATTCATGTAAAATTCCATATAATGAACAATACTCTTCAATAACTTGATTTGTAAATTATGTTCCTCTGTCTGATCTGATTTTCACAATCTTCAGATTCCTTTCATTTTGAATCCTTCTTAACAATTCTGGTAACCGCTGTAGAGTTTCACTCTTCTTTCTTAGAAATACAGTCCAAGAAAATTTTGAGTAATCATCTACAACATCCAAAGTATACTTTTTCCCACTTATACTTACTGGTTCTATAGGTCCAAAAAGATCCATATGCAGTAATTCAAGTGTTCTTGAAGTACTTGAGTGAGTTTTTCTCTTGAAGGTCTTCTTGATTTGTTTCCCTTTGACACAAGCATCGCATAAATGTTCCTTCCTGAACTTAGTGTTTGGCAAACCTCTTACAAGTTTGTTATTCACAAGTTCATTCATGGTTTTAAAGTTTATGTGATTTAATCTTTTGTGCCATAGCCAACTAACTTCATTGGAACTATTAGCTAGAAAACAGGTAGTTTCAGCTGCAGAGTTCCACTCCACAATGTTAACATTCTGTTTTCCAGTTCCTGTCAGTTTAGTGGTTTGGGATTCAATATCTTTGACTATGCAAGTGTCTTGTGTAAAGTCAATAGTGTAGCCTTTGTCACAAAATTGACTCACACTAAGCGAGTTATGCTTTAAACCATCAACCAAATAAACATCATTGATCTGAACTTTTCCTTTGAGTAGACATCCTGATCCTTTAGCTGTTCCACTGGCATTATCACCGAAAACAACTTTAGGACCTTTATGATCTTTCACATTTTGTAGTAAACTTCTATCTCCAGTCATATGTCTTGCACAACCGCTGTCAATGTACCAAATCTCTCTTTTAGTGGTTGTAGCATGTCCCTGCAAAATAAAGTGAATTATTTAGGAATCAAATACTTTGGATTTCCTCCAGTGTTACACTTTGCAATCCAAGGCTTTTTAGGAGCTGTAGAGTTCTCAATTCTACAGTTCTTGCTTGATCCTCCTTTTTGAATGCTTGAAGAATGAGATATATCTGACATATTTCCATTCCAGAATCTATCAAAGTTAAGTCTTCTTTTCATATCCAATCTATGATAGACTTCTTCTCCTGACCGTAGGTTTGATTTTGCAGTTTGTTTCAAATTTATGTTTTGAAACATTTTTGAGACGTCTTCTTCAGAATCATCCAGGATTTCCTTGATCTTTTGATGTCTTCTTGGTGACAATTCTTTGAATGAATTTAAGAATTTCAGATCTTCTGGCTGTAGAGTTGAATTTACAGCTTCTTTAGGGGTTGTTTCTTTGATGAACTTTCTTTCAGGCCTTGGAATTGATTTTTGTAGATATTTCATCCAGACACAGGGATTATATCCTATTCCAGTCACGTCCTTTGTGTGCTTTTGCTCAGACAACACCTTCTTTAATTGTTTGGATGATTTTCCAAAGCAATCTAGTTTGTTTTTATAATAAGCATTGTGTTCTTCAAGTTCAGCTATCATCAGTTCTTGACTTCTGATTGTTTCCTTTAATTCAACACAATCTGCAGCTCTACAACTTGCTTCATTGAAAAGTTCTTCATTGTCCTCTTTCAGGCAACTGTAACCTTCCATTAGTTCTTGTAGAATCTGCGGTTGTTTCTCCGCATCTTCCACTCCAGCTAACAAAGCTTTCACATGTTCTCTTCCAATATGATTATCTCTTCTAAGATCTTTATTTTCCTCTTGGAGTCTTTGGATTGAACTTAGCATGTCACTGGAAGAATCTTTTTCTATAATATAACTTGATGATGATGAGCATACCTCTTCATCTTTAGCCATAAGACAGATCAGGGCTTCTTCATCTGAGTCTGTAGAGTCAGAGTCTTCTAAATCTGCAGTTGACTTTTGAGAAGAAGAGGGACAGTCTTTCTGGTTTTTATCAAACTCAAAAAGTAGTGCTCTAATTCTCTCCTTGTCAAACTTTTTCTTTCTATCTCTCCTGAGTCTCTTTTCTTCATCAGTGTACTTCTCAGCTTTGGGATATGGACAATCTTTGATGTAGTGTCCTGGTTTTCTGCAGTTATAGCACAAATAAGTTGAGTTAGGTGCTGTAGATTTCACCTTACTATCTTCCTTTGGTGTGAACTGCTTCTTCTTGGTCCATTTGTCAAATTTCTTGAGCTGCTTTATAAAAAGAGCCAAGTCTTCATCTTCAGAACTTGTAGCTGTAGGGTTGTCAGCAACTAGAGTTGTAACCTTACTGATGTCAGGTTCTTTTATTCTGCTTATGTCAAATTCATAAGCTTTGAGGTCTGAAAAGAGTTCAAAGGTGGATATCTTAGATAAATCCTTTGATTCTCTCATAGCAATGACCTTCATGTCCCATTCAGAAGGTAAGCCTCTGAGAACTTTCATTTTCATTTCTCTTTGTGAGTACTCTTTACCAAGTGAGTCTAGCTCATTGAGGATCTCAATGAATCTTGATTCAAACTTTTCAAGAGTTTCACCAGATTTCATCTTGAAGTTCTCAAACTTTTGAACTGCTATCATGAGTTTATTTTCCTTGATTTGTTCAGTTCCTTCACAAATCATTTCCAACTTTTCCCATATATCTTTTGCAGTTTTGCAGTTTTTGATCTTGCTAAACATAATTTTATCAAGTGAATGATAAATAGTGTTCTTTGCAACATTGTCAAGGTTGGATCTTCTCTTGTCATCCTCAGTCCATTCCCTTCTGGGTTTGGGGATAATATGAGCTAATCCAGCTGACTGATCAGCTGCAGTGTTGACCTTCACAACAGGTATAGGGCCATCTTCTATGATAGACCACATCTCATCATTGATTGCAGACAAATGTGCTTGCATTCTAATTTTCCATTCATCATAGTCCTCGGCAGAGAATATTGGAACTTTGGATTTCACCATCTTGGGAGCCATGCAAGTATGCAGGTGTGTTTTTCAAAAAAGAAAGATCTAGCTAGGTACTGATCAAAGCAGTGGCAAGCCAACTGCTCTGATACCACTTGTTGGTCCCTTAAAGTGGTCAAGGTCTAGAGGGGGGGGGGGTGAATAGACCTTGAGTCCAAAATCAGATTTTTCAAACTTTTCAAAAGGATGGATTCTAGAACCTTACAGTAGCCTTTTTGAAGTTTAGAAAACAGTAAGTCTACAGGAGTTTTAAAACAGGACCACAAAGGTTACAACTGTGGACTTAACAAGTCTGCAGCTGCAGAGTTCAAAAACAACTTGCAAAAATAAATCACTTGTAGACAAAATATCGGAGGAGTTCTCACAATTAGAATTGTATTGAGAATACTCTAATGTGCAGCGGAATAAAGTGAGTGTTAATAAAAAAAATATAAACTAGACTTAACAGTTGAGTGACTTATGAAAGTCTACAGCTGTAGAGTCAGTTTCTGTGAAAATCACAAGGTTTTATGCACTCGAGATTTCAAAACAATGATGAATGTAACAAGGGAATTTGTTGGGAGAAATCCTAGCAGTTCCTGCCTTGCTGGCGAGCTGCGCTCAAGTCCACTCGTTCGCTCGATTAAAGGCATAGTTGCGTGCCGCCCGTGGCGCTGAAGCTAGATATTGGGTTTAAAGGAATTGATTGTACTACTCATACCAACAAGGTGCATCTTCTTTTCTGGTGCCCATTGTGAAAGAACTCTAAAGTTAAACGTGCTTGGCTTGGAGCAATTTCATGATGGGTGACCCCCTGGGAAGTTCTCAGGGTGCGTGCGAGTGAGGACATAAGCACGCTAGAAAAGACCTGTGTTGGTTTGCGAGGATAGTACATCAGTTCTACTCAGCGCAACCGATCCAACAATTGTTGGGACAATTTGAGTATTTTGATTAGATCCCAAAACCCTGATGAATTTGCCTAAGTATAGTGTTCAGGATAAAATAGTTCAGGATAGTTAGGTTAGAGATTCAGTACAGAAGGACTATGCTGAAGACTGAAGAATATTGTAGTCGACCCAATTTACTGAAGTCTGAAGCGTAAACCATTCTGAAGGAGTCAGTCAGTCTCGCTGAAGATTGTCTGTTCTGAAGCTGAAGATCGAAGCCTGCTGATGCATCCTGAAGTCATTCCTGAAGTACCATTGTCTGATGTTTCTACTGAATACACTAAGCATGTTCAGGACAGAAGTCAGTCAGTGAAGAGTAAGTGTTACCTATCAGGCTGTGCTGAATGCACATAGGACCTGACTTAGGTCTTGGTTCAGTTCACCTGAATCCTGTAAGTCCGAAGCAAAAAGGTAACACATACTGAGCTGAATAACCTATCAGGCTGTGCTGAATGCACATAGGACCTGACTTAGGCTGTGGTTCAGATCACCTGAATCATGTCAGTCCAAAGCAAAAGGTTATTTATGCTATGGGACAAGAGACAAAAAGAATGTCAGTAAGACTCCATTAAGACACACGTTCAGACTGAGTTATTAACAAGAGACTCAGAGCATTGAATGTACGAGGAAGGATAAATGTCTGAAGGTCAACTAGCCGTTATAACGGAGAGCCAATGATCTTTCGACACGCAAGCACGAAGTCTGCGCAGCATTTAATGCGGCATTTAATGCGTCTCAAAAAGGTTACAGGTGATGTGACAACTTGCCAGAATAAGCATGGCGGGTAGGTCGAACAGTATTTCTAGCCTGCAATCTACCTAAAATAGGAAAGATTTGATTTGATCTCCTCCAACGGATCTATTTTGAATCTCGCCTATAAATATGGAGAACCTTGCACCCATTCAAGGTTAACGGGAAATTTCCAAGAGAAAACTCTCAAGAATCCAAGAACACAAAGCATATCATAAACAACACTCTGCAATTAAATTTCCCTAGTGTTGTAGTAGGATTCACTCTGTATTTGCTTAGATCGATAGCTCTATTATTTAGCATTGATTTGTATTGCTAGAGCTATCTTAGTTGGAAACCAGAACACCAAACCTCTCAAAGTGTGAGATAGGTTGGTTAGAAGGACTGGGACTTGTAAAACGCCCAGGGGTCAGTTCCTAAGAGAGGAAGTTGGCTACTCGTGTCCCTTGGCACGTAAAATCCAAGTACCTATCCTCAGGGTTTTGAGGATAGCTTCCTGTTAAATCAGGTCGTGGACGTAGGAGTTGGTTATCTCCGAACCACGTTAAAAAGTCCCCTGTGTGCTGATTTACTATTTTGTTCAGGATCATAAATGTCATCATATTAAACTGAACATACTGCATTGGTTTTAACTTCAGGACTGAATCAATCATCCTGAATCAGAATACTGTGCACTCAGCCTTAACCACCAACTTACTAAGCAACTCAGAGAAAACGTTTTCAGAAGCTAAAACGAGTAGAATCTAAGGGCTCACTTTCCGCACGTACTCTGACTCACTGAGATAGTAGTCCAACTGACTCGCTTCCTAGCAGTCAGTAGGTTTGTTATCTCTACTGAGCTTCCGAGCACTTTACTCACACTCAGCTTATCCGACTCGTTACTGAACCGTCCCTGCTACCCCTGTGGACATTCAGCATACTGAGTACTTCAGGGAATCCTGACTGAGTGCGTTAGAGCATTTTTCTGAGTCTTTCAGAAAAATCTGACATCAGTGTATTCCCCCCATACACTGATTTAACTCGTTTCGGGACCAACAAGTGGTATCAGAGCAGTGGTTCATAAGATCACTGACTTTGTTTACCAACATTTTCTGAGGAGAAACTTTTGGTGGTCTACTGAACTGATCTTGTTTCTGAAAAAACTGCATATCATGGCATCCGGTTCTAAACGCCTCGATGGCAATCTTCCTGAATTCTCTATTGACAATTATGACTATTAGAAATTCAAGGTACTCGCACATCTCTATTCTATCCATGATCAGATGCCACAGGTGATTGAACATGGCCCAATCAGATTTATGAGAAATCTTCAGATGACTTGGCCTGTTGCTGGCAATGTCCCTGTTCCAGCCGCCGGAGATGAAGAAGTGGAGAGGTCCGCGCTTAATTCTGATCAGATTAAGCAAATCGGACTGGATAATGTTGCCATGAACATTATACTCCACACCATTTCTTACGAGAACTCGGTCAGGCTGATGCATCTAAGGACAACTAAAGAGATCTGGGATACTCTGAGGGAGATGAACGAAGGATCTGAAAAGATTAAGGAAAAGAAGAGAGATCTCGCAATCAGGAAGTTTGAGGCCTTCAAGATGCTGGAGGGAGAGTCCATCAATCAGATGGAAGCTCGGTTTATTAAGATGATGAACGAGCTAGCAACCCTTGGGAAGGAGTTTCCCAAGAGGGAGGTGTCTTCTAAGATCCGGAACTGTCTCCCTGAAAGATGGGACACAGGAGTAATTTTGTTGAAAAACACTCAGGACCTTACAAACATCACTCACTCACACCTATTCTCTGAGTTAAAGGCTCTAGAATTCAACCTCGATAAGAGGAAGAAGATGGATGTTGTCAGTGAGGAAGTTAGTGAGGAGAAGACATCTGAAAAGGAAAAGAGCGTGGCTCTTAAAGCTACTCCTGAGCCTGAGGCTGGATCTGGCTCCAAGTCTCTAAAAGACATGAACAAAGATGAGCTAGCCTTGGAGTACAGCCTGATGGCACGGCGATTCGAGAAACTGAACTCTCGTTTCGGCAGGTATAAGAAATTTTATACTGACACCCGTGATCGCAGGTACTCCAGCCCCAGGAGATCTAGCCCCCGAAGAGAAGAAAGAAGAGGTTCAGATTCCAGGAGGGATCGCAATGAGCCTGAGCGACGCAGAGATGAAAAGAGAAGAGAGGATGAGCCCAAAAGATCCAGCTCCAAACCTGAAAGATCATCAGGGAGCAGGAGGGAATCCTCTGATAAAAGGTACACTGACAAGAAGCTTTCTTCTGATGCAGATCAGTGCTACCACTGCAAAAAGTCTGGACATTATCAGTATGATTGTCCGGAGCTCAGTACTCGTGAGCGAGAAGATCGGAGAGCCAAAAGAGAGCTCAGGGCTTCAGACCGGAGAGCGTTGCTAGCTGAGGACTCCTCAGATTCAGATGGCCCTGGACGCCGGTCTCCTGAACTCTTTTCAGATGAGGAGTATAATGACCTCTGCCTGATGGCAGATGATGAGGTATGTTCTTCTGCCTCTTCTCCTGATCACGCACCTGAGTTTAGCTCAGATTCAGCAGGAGAACTCGACCTTCAGCTCGCCCTAGAGCAATTGATGGTTGACTTCTCAAGGCTGCAGGAGACTCATACTCACACAGTGGATGTGAACACACAACTGAGTGAGAAGAACGATCGGTTAACTGAGTCTCTCAGAGTAAGAGATACTGAGGAAGCCCTCAGATTAGTAAATCTTCAGGAGGAGCTACTTAATGCTAAGAATAAGCATGATGAAGCTCCACTGGAGGTAGAAAGACTGAAGGGTGTCATCAGCTCGCTGATTGAGACTCGTGATACTGATTTGTTCCTTGCTCAGGAATAACTGATAATTGAGCGAACTGCTTTAAGAATGATGCTCGAAACTGAGTGGCAAGCTCGCCTTTGTGCTGAGCAAACTGCTTGGGATCTTGAGCTGATCTCAAAAGAGAAAGCTCATTCAGAATTAGTGCTTCAATACACCACTGAAATTGAGGCCCTGAAAGAAACCAATGGGCATCTTGAGGTCAAGCTGAAGAAGTTATACACATCTACCCAAGTGGTTGATGAGTTGACAAATTTCTCTCAGCTGACTGATGGTGCTAAAGCTGGGTTAGGCTATGATGCCACAAAAGACCCAAAGGGCAAGAAGAAGAGAGGTGCTTCAGGGAGCAACTCTCAGAAAAAGTTTGTCCCTGCCCTAACTGATGACAAGAGCTTAAGTGTTGCTCATCAGAATAAAGGCAAAGGGAAGGAGAAAATGCCTGCTGAACCTGTCAGGCAAAGGACTGAGAAGCCAAGACAAAAACCTAAGGAAAAGGTCAAAGTTTCTCATTCTGAGTCTAGGAAGACAGACCAAAGGAACTCCAAGGTCCAGCCTAGGAATCCTCAAACTGGGAAACATTTTGTTCCTAGCACTTCTCAGGCGCAGCCTAGAAATGTTCAGAACAAAAGGAACTCAGGACAAAGGAAACCTCAGGCAAGACCTAGGACTACTGAGGTTCAGACTCCTCAGACAGGGCACAGAGCCCATCAGGAGCGTCCCAAATCTCTAAGAAGAAGGACAAACCAGGTGGTTTCTGAAAGGCAACGGAGACCTGACTCCAGAAACCCTCAGACCAGACCTCATGTGCCAAGAGGTCAGGCCCGAGCTGCTCCTTCTCAGGACAGACTTCATCCCAATGCACCCAGGTCAAGGAGAAACAGGAGGCCCACCCCCAGAAATCAATATAGGGCTCCTGTATCTCAGGCTGACACCCATACACCCTCAACTTCCCAGGCACAAAGGAAGAAGAGAACTGTGTATATTGACATTTCAGGGAAACAGGTCTACACTTCTGATGCTGTCAGAATTGTCAGACAAATCTGGATCCCGAAGGGTTTGGCTGACTCAGTAGGACCCAATACGAGATGGGTACCTGAGGCCTGATTCTTTTCAGGTCGCTGCGGGCTACAAGAAGAAGAAGGAGGATCTGATGAAGGACTGGTACTTGGACTCAGGATGTTCCAGGCACATGACCGGATTTCGTGATCTCCTTCAGGATTATGTAGCTCAAGAAGGCCCGCAGGTAACCTTTGGTGATAACTCTAAGGGTTTCACCAGAGGATTCAGAACCCTTGTTATTAACTCTGTCCGTGTTATGAATGTATCATATGTTGAAGGACTGAGACATAACTTGCTCTCGGTTAGTCAATTTTGTGACCGAGGATATAGTGTAGAATTTACATCTAATATGTGTCTCGTAAAGGACAAATCTACACTGCAGGTTCTGATTACAGGTGTCAGGAGGGGCAATGTATATTTTGCTGACTTCCAGAGCAGCCCTCCTGAAACCTGTCTGGTCGCTAAGAGCTCCTCTGAGCTCAGTTGGCTTTGGCATAAACGTCTGAGTCACTTAAACTTCAAGATTATTAACAAAATCTCTAGACTCTCTCTTGTAGATGGTCTGCCTAATGAAGTTTTTAGCAAAGACCACGTGTGCGGAGCGTGTCAGGAAGGCAAGCAAACCAAAGCCTCATTCAAGGTGAAGGAAGCCTTCTCTACTAACAGAGTGCTTCAGCTCCTGCACATGGATATCTTTGGTCCAGTAACTCCTGTCAGCATAAATGGTAGGAAATATACCCTTGTTGTTGTTGATGACTATTCCAGGTACACATGGGTTATTTTCTTGCTGAACAAAAAGGAGACACAGGTCAAGCTTCCTGAGTTACTCAAGCAATTGAGTACTGAACAGGGTCAGAGCATTGTCAGGATTCGATCAGATCGAGGAACCGAGTTTATAAACTCTATTATAACTGACTTTTGTACTAACCATGGTATAGCTCATGAGACTTCTGCAGCTAGGACCCCTCAGCAGAATGGGGTAGCTGAAAGAAGGAATCGAATCCTGAAGGAAGCTGCCAGGACCATGTTGGCTGAATCAGGACTGCCCAAGAAGTACTGGGCTGAAGCAATCAACACTGCTTGCTACACTCAGAACCGATCTATGCTGAACAAACAACATGCTCAGACACCCTATGAAACTTGGAACAAGAGGAAACCTCGCATCTCTTATTTCCATATTTTTGGGTGTAAGTGTTTCATCCTGAACAATGGGAAAGACCAGCTGAAAGCCTTTGATAGCAAATCTGATGAGGTGTTTTCTTAGGATACTCCTCAGTCAGTAAAGCTTTCAGGGTGTATAACTGTCGGACCCTTTGTGTGGAGGAAACACCTCATGTTGTGTTTGATGAGACTGCATCAGTGCATAGGAAATAGGTTCCAAGTCCTGATACTGAGGGAATTACCAAAAGGGTAACAAGGCTAAGTCTGAAGAATCCTGAATTCAAGATCAAACTTGTCAGTGCTCCCAAGGGATGGGATGATGATGATGAAGATCAGGATGGACTTCAGACCAACCCTCAGCAAGCCCCTGCCTCGGAAAACGTTGAGTCTCAGACGGAAGGACAGACTCAACCTGAGGTACGTACTGTCGGTGATGATGCTTCTGCACCTGAGACAGTTACTGAGTCCAACACTGTAGGGGGAAACAATTTCTCTGATATTGGTCAACCCTCAGGAAATGACTCAGTATCCCCTGTTCTTGCTCGTTCCACTTCTTTGCCTATTATTATTGAGACTAATGTTTCTGGATCAGGCAATGGAACATCAGTAGCTCCCAGTGCTCCAGTCAGCAGGAGGCGATGGCTAGATGATCACTCATTGGCTGATATCATTGGAGATATCAATGAGGGGGTCAGGACGAGGTTGTCCTTTGGTGAAAGCGCTATGTTTTGTTGCTTCCTGAGTGATCAGGAACCTACAAGCATAGAAGAAGCTCTAGCTGATCCCAACTGGATCTTAGCCATGCAGGATGAGCTCAATCAGTTTGAGCGGAATCAGGTTTGGGAGTTAGTGGATAGACCTAGGCGTCAACATGTTATTGGCACCAAATGGGTTTTTATGAACAAGAGGGATGAGAAGAATGTTGTTGTCAGAAATAAGGCCAGGCTTGTAGCAAAAGGTTACTCTCAAGCCGAAGGTATCGACTATGATGAGACCTTTGCTCCAGTCGCAAGATTAGAAGCAATCAGGTTGTTTCTGGCTTATGCAACATTCAAGAAATTCAAAGTGTATCAGATGGACGTAAAGAGTGCTTTTCTGAATGGTGTACTGAATGAAGAGGTGTATGTTGAGCAACCTCCTGGATTCGAAGTCGGTAATAAAGTATACCACCTGAAGAAAGCCCTTTATGGCCTGAAGCAAGCTCCGAGAGCTTGGTATGATACATTATCCCAATTCCTGATAGACCACGGGTTCGTGAAAGGAACAGTGGACAGGACCCTCTTCCGGATCACCGAAGGGGAAGACATTCTCTTGGTTCAGATTTATGTGGATGACATAATATTTGGATCTCCTAATCTGAAGCTTTGTGAGAAATTTTCCAAGCTGATGACTGGGAAATTTGAGATGTCAATGATGGGAGAAATGAATTTCTTTCTGGGTCTCCAAGTCAGGCAAACTGACTCCGGAATTTTCATTAATCAGTCCAAGTATGCGAGGGACTTGATTCAGAAATTTGGAGTTCAGTCCAGCAGAGTCTCACGCATTCCCATGAACACAAATGAGAAGCTGGATCCTGACAAAGAAGGAGCCTCAGTAAATCAGACTGAATATAGGGCACTGATAGGATCTTTATTATATCTGACTGCTAGTCGTCCTGACATCACTTATGCAGTTGGAGTTTGTGCAAGGTATCAGTCAGATCCAAAGAAGAGTCATTTAGAGAGTGCCAAAAAGATTCTGAAATACCTGAGAGGTACAGTCAACTTAGGACTTTGGTATCCCTCTGATGACAACCTAGAACTGACTGGCTATTCAGACGCTGATTATGGAGGCTATAGACTTGATAGGAAATCAACTACAGGCACATGTCAGTTTCTAGGGAGTAAACTGATCTCTTGGTTTTCTAAGAAGCAAACCAGTGTTGCAACGTCTACTACTGAGGCTGAGTATATGGCGGCAGGCAGTTGTTGCTCTCAGATTCTTTGGCTGAAACAACAACTGAGAGACTACCAAGTTGAGGCCACTGAAGTCCCAATTTATTGTGACAATAATAGTGTCATTGCCATATCCCAAAACCCAGTCTTTCATACTAGGTGTAAGCATGTAGACATCAGGCATCACTTTATCAGAGATCATGTTGAGAAGAAGGACATCAGGATGGAGAGAGTCCCTACTGAAAAACAGAGAGCTGACATCCTGACTAAGGCTTTGCCTGAAACCAGGTTTGTTGAGTTATCAGTAGAGTTAGGACTCCTTGACCCAGGCTTAGGTGATTCAGTTTGAATCTCTGATAAGAATGCACAAGGTCAGGGGGAATAACTCATATGGACTCAGGATGAAGGGAACTCAGAGAGAATGTGAATGGTTGTAGGGGGAACATTCAGTATAAAATGGATGATCAGTATAGACTGACTAAGATTCAGGACACTGAACTCAGGGCTTGTCACCCTGATAGGGCAATAAGTGGTATCAGTCAGAATACATATCTGACTGACTGGTATGTTTCCTGATTTTTGTCTAAGTCATCTGATATTGCGTGCATTATCCTTTTTACTGTTTGCTGTATTGTCAAATCAATTTAATTTGCCAAATGATCTCCAGGCCAAAGCTGTTCACAATGATGGCTATTTCCGACACCCCTCTGTACAATTTTGACTGGGAGGGTTACTTCCTCCAAATGCTGGTGGCTGAGACCAGCAAAATCAAGTACTCGCCAGAGGGGCAGGCGACTTTTGAGGCCAAGATGCATTTTGGCACCAAGATCTCCATGCTCTTGGAGACTCTGGATCTCGGTGATGTGGATCAGGCCCAATCACTCGAGATCCCAGCAAAAATCCATCTCTTCAGAGCTTATTCCGATGATGCTGGCACAAGGAGAAGGCCTCAGACTCAGAAGAAGAAGGCCCAGGCGAGCATGACTGGGAAAGTCCAGGCTCAGGCAGGCAAGTCTTCAGAGTCTGATACAGCAAAGCCAGCGGAGGATAAATCCAAGACTTCCAGACCCAAGCAACAAAAGCTGAAATTTCTCTACTCTGGGTCAGCTGAGCGAAAGAAGAAGCTTATGGAGGTGCAATATGCTGAAGCTGTTGAGAAGGAATCAGCTCAGGCGCAGGATTCTGCTGAAGCTGTTGAGAAGGAACCAGCTCAGGCGCAGGCTGTTCCTGAAGTTGCTCCGATTGCATCCCCTGATCCCAACCAGCTGATCCTTACTATTGCTGAAACCTATCAGAGTTTGGGTCAGGAAGAGCCTGCTCAGGAAGGAGGAGTTGAGCAAGAGGCTGCTGAATCAATTCAGCATGAAGCACCATGGCCTTTCCCTGAGCCCAATGTGAACAGTCTATCAGATTTTGAGATAGTTGCAAGGGGAGAGGCAGCTGAGATGGTGGAAAGGAGATTCCCTGATCTTACTGAGGCTCAGAAGGAGGCAGTTGTGCAACTCCGCACTTTTGCCATGATCAGAAATGCTACTTGGTCTGAGCTCAGCCAGCTAGGAGAGTCCAGAGGATGGGACTGCATTGCAGATTTAGAAGCCGCCCTCTTTGATCATTTTGGTGTTAACTCTCTACATCATCTGATCAAAATGGTGGATTTTATCAGAACAGTTCGCAGAACGTATCCTGAGCCCGAGACTCAGTTAGCTGAAGAGAAGGGAAAGGAGAAGGAAGCTGAAATGGAGGTGGTGGTGATTGCTGATGACGATCAGTAAGGTGGCACTGAGGGAGTCAGTGCACCGGCAGATGATGCACCCCTTGGACCCGGGGCAGCGGAGGCTTCAGGAGAGGGTCGATCAGGTCTTATCCGAGTTAGAGGAAACTGGATCACCCCAGCGGCTATGTTCACTGAAAATTCCTCACGAGCTCTTTCGAATATGCACAGAAGGGTAATTTTCGTTGAGCGACAGGCAAGTAGGGTTGATTCAAATTCTAAAACTCTGAATAAGAAGATGAAAAGGCTGGATAAAGACCTGAATGATAAGGCCTCTGATATGCATGCAGCAATTGATCTCTTTGGGGAAGCTCGGTCTGAAATCAAAGTAGAACTCACTGTCATTAAAGAGCAAGCCAAGGATGCTATTCAGAACTGCAATCAGATGGTTTCAGATGTGCAGACTCAGCAGGAGACTAAGCTTGCCAATTTTCTGGATCAACAACTGTCTGAAAAGGTTGATCAACTGGTTGATGAGAAGTTGGTAAAGCTGAGAACTGAACTGAAGGAGGACCTGCTGAGGGAGTTGTCTGCACAGGAGAAGGAGAAAATTGCATTTGCCCTAGACTCAAGGATGGCAAACTTCGAGGGTCGACTGAAGGCTGCACACAATTCAGCCATTGATCAGCTCAGTATCGGCCTGAGAGGAATGGTAGGGCAGATTGGGCAATTGCAAGTGAAGCAGACTGAAATGGATAGTCAGTTCAATCTTTTGGCGGAGTCAGTGGATGAAGTTGTCAGACGTATTAATGACGATGATGCCAAAAAGGGGGAAGAAGGGAAGAAGCAAATTGCCACTACTGGCAAAGCTAAGAAGAAGAACTTTCCCCTTGAACTGAAGGCTGCGGATAGAAAGAGGACTAGATCCGTAGCCGCCATCGAAACTGCTGAAGGCTCAGATCCGAAGAAGTTGAGACCCTCTGAAGATTCGGCTCTCGAGCCATTATATAAGGAGATGGAGGAACAAATAATGCCATCTGGGCTGACCACTCAGAAGAAATTGGTGATGACTGATGCTGAAAAGATAGCAAAAATGAAAGAAATTTCGATGCTCAGTCAGATCCAGCGCCTAAAAGAATCTAATGAGTATCTGACTTCTCAGGTCCAGAAGAAGAAATCTGTATCATCTGGATCTCGGATAAAGACTCAGAGGAAGATGGTGGTCAGACCAGATCAAAGTCATCCTCCATCGAAGTTTGTTGAAGACTTCATTCCGATTGAGATGCTGGAGGTTTGGATTCCGATCCGGAATAGGTGGGCATACCTATTCTATGTGGTGGGGTTATGGGACGATCAGACTGAAGAAAAAGACGTCATACTCCATCACTGGATGGCACAGGAGCATCCTGATCTATGGGCTGAAATCATCAGACATGCTGACACTGAAGGTGTTGAGATCGCTCCTCCGGAATTCATCAAGTATCCTCCTCCACTCTTTAGGAATTCTAAGCAGCTGGACCGGAAAGCAATTTCTGAAGAAGTCGTCAGAGTAGGACGAGCTGCCGGGGCCGTTGCTGATCGGAACAGGATGAAGCAGGTCCTGAATCGAGTACTGGAGATGTACGAGATTCCACTGACTGCTTGGAATAAGGATGAAGATTAGATCAGGAGTTAGTTGTTCAGGAATTTTGTAATAGCTTCAGGATACTTGTATTTTCTTATCAATCAATGAAGTTATTTATTTTTCCTGAGTACAACTTCTTGTTGACTCCTGAATTTACTTTTCTGAATTCTTATCAAGAACTGTACTAACCCATTCCTTGTTTTCATCTTATAGACTAAGTACCTAGTTCGTCAGGTGGTACTGAGTTATTTTCACTGACTAAGTCAGTTGATTGTATAGATGAATAGGAATTTGCTTAAGGGTTTTGGCATCATCAAAAAGGGGGAAATTGTTGGGACAATATGAGTATTTTGATTAGATCCCAAAACCCCTGATGAATTTGCCTAAGTATAGTGTTCAGGATAAAATAGTTCAGGATAGTTAGGTTAGAGATTCAGTACAGAAGGACCATGCTGAAGACTGAAGAATATTGGAGTCGACCCAATTTACTGAAGTCTGAAGCGTAAACCATTCTGAAGGAGTCAATCAGTCTCGCTGAAGATTGTCTGTTCTGAAGCTAAAGATCGAAGCCTGCTGATGCATCCTGAAGTCATTCCTGAAGTACCATTGTCTGATGTTTCTACTGAATACACTAAGCATGTTCAGGACAGAAGTCAGTCAGTGAAGAGTAAGTGTTACCTATCAGGCTGTGCTGAATGCACATAGGACCTAACTTAGGCCTTGGTTCAGTTCACCTGAATCCTGTAAGTCTGAAGCAAAAAGGTAACACATACTGAGCTGAATAACCTATCAGGCTGTGCTGAATGCACATAGGACCTGACTTAGGCTGTGGTTCAGATCACCTGAATCATGTGAGTCCAAAGCAAAAGGTTATTTATGCTATGGGACAAGAGACAAAAAGAATGTCAGTAAGACTCCATTAAGACGCACGTTCAGACTGAGTTATTAACAAGAGACTCAGAGCATTGAATTTACGAGGAAGGATAAATGTCTGAAGGTCAACTAGCCGTTATAGCGGAGAGCCAATGATCTTTCGACACGCAAGCACGGAGTCTGCGCAGCATTTAATGCGGCAAGGTTGCAGGTGATGTGACAACTTGCCAGAATAAGCATGGCGGGTAGGTCGAACAGTATTTCTAGCCTGCAATCTACCTAAAATAGGAAAGATTTGATTTGATCTCCTCCAACGGATCTATTTTTAATCTCGCCTATAAATATGGAGAACCTTGCACCCATTCAAGGTTAACGGGAAATTTCCAAGAGAAAACTCTCAAGAATCCAAGAACACAAAGCATATCATAAACAACACTCTGCAATTAAATTTCCCTAGTGTTGTAGTAGGATTCACTCTGTATTTGCTTAGATCGATAGCTCTATTATTTAGCATTGATTTGTATTACTCTGACTCACTGAGATAGTAGTCCAACTGACTCGCTTCCTAGCAGTCAGTAGGTTTGTTATCTCTACTGAGCTTCCGAGCACTTTACTCACACTCAGCTTATCTGACTCGTTACTGAACCGTCCCTGCTGCCCCTGTGGACATTCAGCATACTGAGTACTTCAGGGAATCCTTACTGAGTGCGTTAGAGCATTTTTCTGAGTCTTTCAGAAAAATCTAACATCAGTGTATTCCCTCCCCCATACACTGATTTAACTCATTTCGGGACCAACAGAATTAAATATGCAGAACAAGAATATAAATAGCAGAAAGTAAATAGACCAGATTTATAGTGGTTCAGTGTCTATAAAAAAGACCACCTACATCCACTGTTTCACCACTTAGGTGCCAAATTCACTAAGAAGTGATCACTAAGATCAATACAAGTAGTTCCCCCTTAGAATTAGGTTCACTCAGATTCCTATTCTAAAAAGAGATAAACTACCCTATTCACTCAGAAAATAACTCACAAAGAGTTTTTACAAAACCTCACAAAGAGATATCTACACAAAGTACAAATATAAAATAGGTGAGGGAACAACAACAAAAGGTGTGATTCTTTCTAAGAAAATCCTAACCAACTATCCTATGAATCACAAAGAATAAAATGAGTAAAGCTTTCTCAGAATATTGCTGGTTGTAGACTTGCTCAGATTGAATGGTTGTATGCTCAGGGTTGTTGTTGTTGAATCCTCTGAGGACTTTTTCTATTTATAGATTGAGTGGTGTGACTTATCCGTTGGGAATTTCAAATTTCAAATTCAGATAAGGCTCCTCTCTCTCTATTGGCATGTGTGAGGTGGTCATCATCCTTCACACAGGATAGTACTGATTGTACTATGCAATTTCCTTCAGAATTCTGGCCTCCTTGTAACTAATCTTAATTTGGCTTCAGAATTAGGAAAGTAATTTCCACTTAAGTACAGTTTAGTGAGTGCTTGAGAGCTACACTAATAGTCCTTAAGGGTCTTCTTAATCTTCAATTAATTTCTGACTTGTACATCTCTTCAAACGGTTCTTTGCAGCTGTAGAGTCTTCAACCTTGCAGTTGTAGAGTCCTGTCAATATAAAAAATTGGCTGTAGAGAAACCTTACAGCTGTAGGATCATGTCTTAATTGTATAATGATCAAATATACAGCTGTGGACTTCACTTACAACTATATGTTTCAAACACTAATTTCCTTGGCACAAGTGTTAGATCAAAATATCAAATAAACACATTGTTTTGCACACATCCAAATTTAAACCAAGGTACTTAACAAAATATATTGGTTATGCAGGCTGTGCTCCAAAATTTCGAATCCCTCTCTAGCCTCAAAGTAAATTTTGAAAAGTGTGCTTGACGAGGATAAATATTCCCAGGGATGAGATGACAAGTAGAGCTGATGAAATTGAGTGTAAAGAAGCAAAACTTACACTTTCTTACTTGGAATAAACCACAGAAGCCATGCCACTTGGGAGGGTTTGATTCAAAAAATCAAACATCATTAGGGAAAGTGGGAGAATAAGCATTTCTTATTGGGAGGAAGAGTATCCCTTGTTCAATCTGTGCTCTCCGCGATACCAAATTACTACTTGCCCTTCTATAAATTGCCATAAACCACTATTAAGGAGATTAAAATATTGCAACACATTTTTCTCTATGGAGGAGGTGAAGGGAAAAGTAACATTCCTTGGGTGAGTTGGGAAGATGTATGAAAGGGGGGGCTAGATATCAGGGAATTTTGGTTTTTTAACGAGGCTTTATTGGAGAAATGAGTGTGGACGTTTCTTAAATAGGAAAACAAATTTATGAGTTAAAATCTTGTTTCCAAGTATGGGGGGCTTAATGGAGGTGGAGAGAGAGGATCGGGTAGAGGTAGTATTTTAAGGGACTCGGGATGATGAAAAGACATACATGAGCTGTTCAATGATCAACAAGAGAAAATAAGTAGAGATTATGTCGGAATTATAGGGAATGGTGAAAAAAATAAAATTTTGGAGTGACATTTGAGCGGGGAGAAAAGAGTCTAAAAAATAGATTCTCTATGCTCTTTAATTCCAGCTTACAAAAAAAATGCCTGGGTGAGTGAGATGGATCTTGGTAGGAAGGGAATGGAAGTAGGGTTGACAATGGAGACGGAGTCTGGGACAAAAAGGGAAGGATCTACTAAATATTTTATTGTCTTGTGTTAATAGGTACCTGTGAAAGTGAAATTTAGCTTATTCTTAAATTTGGAAACACACACCAAATGACATTTACTCTGCAAAATTGGCAAACCTAAAGATAAAAAATAGTAGACAACCTGCTATGGAGAACAATGCGGACAAAAAACCATTCAAATGGCTTTAAAAATCTGCTGGCCCAAGGCGTGTTACCTCAATTGCTTGAAATTTTTTGAGAGAACGTGGTGCTAAAAAGTTAATTTTCAATAAAGTGGAATATAACTTTTGACTAATAAATTAAAATGTGTATTTTGCAGAAAGATGTGTTCCATCTTTTCTTCAATTGTGAATTTTTTCTTAAACTATGGAATAATCTTTATACATTGTTGGTTGTGAAGTTGGTGATGCATAGAGATCCTACTATTAATTTTTTGCAACATGGAGATTGTCTGAGAAGAGGGAATATACGAAACTTAGCATCCACGTTTTGGATTGAGTTGGTGTGACTAATTTGGGGCTTTCAAAATAATATGGTTTTTAATTAATGGTGAAAAATCGGATGGAATCCAAATTTTGAAAGAATTGAAATTGAAATGTGGTCTTGATTTTCAACTAAATTAAAAAATTTATCCAAATGTTTTGGAGAGACAAGAAATATGATAGGAATGTTGATGTAGTTTCATATGTGATGTGTATAATTATTAATAATTATACACATCACATATTTAAGAATCTTAAAATGTAAACGATTTTAAAAATTGTATGGATAGGAGTACCACTTGTACTTTATTTCAGTGAAATCATTTTATTGGCTGCTAAAAAAAAGTAATTTCATATAATATATAAATAGGTTTTATATTGTGATGGAGCAGTTGAATTGATTAATGAAAAGTAGGTGTTTTATTCAATATCTCTTTTACAGTATTCATTTTTGAATAACGTATTTGAGCTGCCACTTTTTCAGGGTATTCTTAGAATTAACAAAATTATTGTGTTCTTTTTATTCTACGTATTTATTATCTTTACTATACGCTCTCACTGCCTACATCAGTTGATAACTAGAGACTAGGTACAATTTTGAATGATTGTTCCGGAACTTCAACTAGCGTATGATATAATTTTTTGTGAGCAGTCAACATATGAAGATAACAATACGCAGAAAGCATTTAGTCCTATATTCCATAGTGCATACGACGGACCACCAATTTTCGATGAATATTTTGATGAAGATTGTGAGTATGATGGACCTCCAATTTTCGATGTGTATATCAATATTTTGGTTGTTAAGGCTGATGATAACTATGATGGTTCCCCAATATTCAGTGAGGAACATAAAGTTGATGTTGTGATTAAACTTGGTGATTTGAAGACCGCGATGTTAGTATTGATCAGTTGGCAAAAAAATAAAAAGTGAGGTTGATAATATTTATCACAATATTTCTGGTTCGAACATGGCAGTTAAAATTGATATTTTTTTTTACTATTGATGAAGAAAGTCGAAGTATTATACGGACAACTTGTCAAGCTATTAATTTCTAGCTAGAAGATATATTTTCTCATGATCGTACTTTTATGATGAGGTCCAATACGATTCGAGGGCAAATCATTTTTAGGATATGGAGATATTGATGAAGATTGTGTTAAATATTCATGTTCAACAATACCCCAAGCATTAATAAGTTTACTGCCAAAACAACTTAAAAATACCTGAAGAGCAATTTACTAATAAGAACAACTTAGTAATATCTGAAGAACAACTGAGTAATACGCCATACTATATTCAACGATACAATGAGCATTAATAAGTTATACTGCAAGAACAATTTATCAATACCTGAAGAACAATTGACTAATATCCGAAGAACAACTTAATAACACATGAAAAGCAGCTCACTAATATTCCAAGAACAAGTCGGTTTATATCAAATGAAATAAATAATATCTATTGATTATAAGCTTCTAATTGAATTAATAATGCTTTAAAATAATTATTTAAGATGCAACATCAAAAGGCTATAATCAACTTTAAAATATGGATTATAGTTTTATACACCCAATAAGTTGACATGTTTTTTAATTTAGTCCACCTAATTTGTACTTTTTAAAATTAGTCCTATACGTTTGCTAATTTTTTGAATTCAGTCTTAAAATTGGCTATAAGCAACTTCGTAGCCGGTTTCAGTAACGTGAAAATTTATTTTTCTTTCCTTTTTTTGTTCCATGTGTATTATTATTTTGTTAAAATGGATCGGGTTGAGTACTGGGTCAGACAAACATGTGTCGGACTCATAGAGTAGGTGAATCCCAAAACTAATTCTGCCTCTCTGCGCAGAACCGTCACCAATAAACATTTGACCGCCACTGCTCAACCGGAGCAACGATTGAGTTTCTCCCAAAATTGAGCTACTCAAACTCAATTCCCAATGTACAACCATTCTTATATGGTTAGCGAAGCCTTGTGCACGTGCCACAAATTCTGAATCGGCCAGCCCGCCGTCACGCCCCACTTCGATTGGTCACAACCACTGCATCGCTGTCGCCACACCAAGAATCAACACTGCAGCCACCATCGTATTTGCGCTGGAAGAAAGTCATTGTCGCCTTCCAACGCGCTTAGAGATTAAACCACCGTATGAAACTCTTGGACAAAAAGGCTCCTCCCTGATTGAAGTTGCTCTAGAAACACTTTCAGCCGCCTCCTCTCTAAGCACAGATCTGCTGCCAGACGAAGCTCTTCAAATACCTCGCCCTTCAACCAGAAATCCCAGCACACACACCAGCAAACATCCTATAGGAAATTGCACCACAGCAAAACCATTACTACACCGCATCCCAATTCACACATACACACTATTCACTTACACGTAGATATCGATGATCACTTTAATTCAATCCAGTATTCGACCAGATCCATTTTAACAAAATAATAATATACATGGAGTAAAAAAATTAAAGGAAAGGAAAATAATTTTTCACATGGTTTTGGTGAAGGTTCTGCATAGAGAGGCAGAAGTGGTTTTGTAATTTCACCTACTCTGTGAGTCCGATACATTTTAGTCTAACCCAATATCCAACCCGATCCATTTTGACAAAATAATAATTCACATGGAAATATTTTTTTTACGTGATTGAAACCGGCTACAAATTTGCTTATAGCCGATTTTAGGATTGAATTAAAAAAATTAACAAACGTATCGGACTAATTTTAAAAAATACAAATCAGATGGACTGAATACAAAAATATGTCAACTTATTGGGCGTATAAAACTATAATCCCTTTAAAATATGATAGTCTTTATAAAGTTCTAATCAAACGAGTACTACCGAAGTTGAATATGATGAGGCAGTTGGGAAGTATGAAAGCCAGAGAAACTAGAGAGAGTTTCATGCTTTGATTAATATTGGTAAAACAATGATTGTGTGAATTTTTTTTTTTTTTTTTTAAATAAGCAGACTACTCACTTCATTTTAATTCATATGCTTAGTTTTAACTCAGAGAATAAATAAATATATATGTCTTTGATGTGGTGTTGTTGAAAATCAACCAAAATGGTTAAAAATAAATAATAAAAGCATAAACCCTCTCAATTCTAAATAATACTTAAAAGAATAATTAACTAATACCTCAAGAACAACTTAGCAATACCGGAGAACAATTTAGTAATACCCGAAATACAAGTCAGTAATACTCCAATTGCCAAAACACAAAGTGTGTAAGTATGTGTTTTCAAAAATTTAAATTAAAGTTAAAATTAAAATTAAAATCTAGGGCTCACACCTCCGCACTGAATAACTTGATTAGATAAGCTATCCAACTGATCAGCGTCTTAGCAGTTAGTAGGTGAGTTATCTTTTCTGAGCTCACTCTGAGCACTTTTCAGGATTCAGCTTATTTGGTTACTGAGTATTTCAGTCCTCAGGATTAATTCTCAGTGAACACTCTCAGCTTTTAGCTGACTGGATCCTAAGGGGTTACCCTCCATACACTGATTTAGACTCATTTCGTAACCAACAAAAATAATATCTCCCATGAAAATAAAGAGAACTGAGTTTCTCAACGATCACACATAATGTCTCAAAGCCACTCAAATTTGTGAACAATAGAATTAATTCGTTGCAATTCATGTGATTGTATTTTGACTACGGGGATCATAGTGAATACGCCGATTTCTTCCACTATAGAATATTAGTTTGTGTATCTTACTAAATGGATGAATGAATTCCTACAGGTCACATGCCTCATCTATACTTAAATCAAATATCCACAATGTGCGATCATTAATTCTTGAGATGGAATGTATACACAGTTTTGTTCAAGTTTGAAATATGTTACCCCGCCAGTGGATGGTGGATTTTAGATTTCAAGAATTAGTAAATCTTTTTATCAAAAATCGAGAATAAAAAAATATCTAAAACACGAAACGAGAATTATGAAAAATTTGCGTGCTGAAGTCTATTGTAGTTATATATGCATGGTGGCGGAGTAATATTTTTTAAGAACATTATTTTAGAGAGTAAAATGAGAATCGTAATATTTAGGGTCCACAATATAAAAATAATAAAAAATTTAAAATCGCAAATTGAGGTCAAATCAATCCAAACTAAGGTAATTGACACAAATTTGTTTGAATTCACGATTTTTAAATATTATAATTCTTAAATTATTAATCTAAAAAGTTACATTCCTCATTTTGCTTAGCTCTAGAACTATGATCATCATTTAGTGACCCTCTATGTTACGGTACTCATAATTTTTTTTCCTATGATAACATATTAATAAATCAAATCATGCATGTGATCGTTTGCATATGAAATGTGATATTTTTTAATATTTTGTATATTCAAAAATTAAAATATAAATAAGTATATAGCTAATGGGTAAGACCATCTCATATAAAAAAAAAAAAAAATTGATTGGTAAAAATATTTTTAACATTATACAAATTTGTGCTTTTTCGTGCACTTTTCTATATAATTCTTATACATTTATTCAAAAAATATTTTAAAAAATAGAATTATCCTAAGATGAATAAAAAATTATATGAGACCTATATATTGTGACAAATAAATTAATGATCTCCAATCTAACTATACAATAGAAAAAAAAATATGACTCAAATATTAATAATATTGAACACCATTTTATTTTATGAACAATCTCATAAAAGAGTGCCCTCAAAATACACAAACATCATATTTTAAGACAATAATAGCTGACACTTTAATATTTAGGTAATTTTTTACCTCTCATATAATTATGTTAATGTTAACAGTAAATATATGTAATAGTATAAATTTTATATTATATATATTTGTTATAAAAAAATCTTGTAATAAATATATTTTTCAATATTATGATAGGTTCATCTAAAAATATGTATAATTAAAAAAAATTATTGCAATAATTATCAACTTTTTTACATACTTTAAACAAATAAATAGTAGTAATTATTAAATATATATTTAAAAATTTTGTTAATTTAAATACATATTATTAAAGGGGAGAGATAGAGAGATAAATTTGAGGGGGTGGTTGGTTGAGGGGTGTGGAGGTCAATAAAAGGAGGATGAAATAAAAAAAATTGGTATAGAGATAAGAGAATGAGATAGTTTTTTTTTTTTTGAGAAAAAGAATTTGTCGATTGAATAATACAACTGTAAAATAAAATAAAAATGGGATACAGCAGGGAAAGAAAAATACACGGAATTAAACAAGATTACAATAAGAAAATGAAACGACCATCGAGTCGAGGAGTCCTCTTCCGGCAAAGCGAATATTTCTTGGTAGTGATCTTCGATTTGAAATAATGCTCCCAAAGGTAAAATGAAGTATGCCTTCAAGTGTGCAGCACCACAGGACTTGAAGTTTTGGCGAACAAGAGGACGTAAGCAAGTGGGTTGCACCTAAATTTCTATATGCAGAGTTTGGACAGTGAGAGAAGTGTGTAGTGTGTTCTCTTAATGAAATGAGGACACCTGTTTATAGGTGAACCTCCACTCGTAAAGGAGGAAATAAACACTGGCGGACATAAATGAGGAATGTCTACAGTTACGAGAATGATGTGTAATCAATCCGTGTTGATACGAGATGGTCAGAGCTGAGTCAGCTTTAGGTTCATTGAACCAGTGCTGAGTCATCTTAACGTCAGCTTCAGATTCATCGAATCCGTACACTAAAGTCATCTTCCGATATGGGCTTGACCTATTACCGAATTAATTGGGTTGGGCCACAAAACTTTTATGTTCTAAAAAATTAGATGGACACCAAGCCCAAGTACACCCAAAGTCCAATTGCCAAGATCCAAGTCCAAGGCCACGGGCTCGGCTCGGCGTGCGCGCGTGTGGCCATTTTGATTTCCAATCAATCAACTATCACTACTTCAAAAAATACTTTGCATAGCTCCACTTAGAGAGCTCATTAGCAAATACGAAAATAATAAAAAAATTGCTTAGAAAACTGTTAAAAACCGCTACCTAAAAAAATAAAAAGTATATATATTAGAAAGTGTTTTAGAACCGCTATAATACATTAAAGCGGTTTAAAACCGTTATTAGGTTAAACGGTTAAGAAACACTATAAAGTTAAAGAGGTTCAGAACCGCTATGCGGTCAGACGCGGAATCCCCTTTCTCCCTCATATAACTGGTCTTATTCAAATTTCATAAGAAAAAAATTTCTCTCATATCAGAAGTACTCTTTTCCACACACACACACTCTCTCTCTATGGGAAAAGAAGAGCAGTAAGGAGTTAGAGTTTTTAGATTTGCTCCGACGAATGGGTGGAGAGGCGCGTCGTGGCGGCTCCGCCGTGTCCCAGATTTGAGCTCATGCAGCAGCGGCTGCAACGCTCCCAGAATGCCAATGGCCATCTTGTTCTCGTCCTCCAGCGCGAGACTGAAAATCGCGCCGACGGTGTGCTCTCGCGACTCCTCGGAACCGCTCTTCAGGATCTCAATCAACAATGGAACAATCACTGCTCTCACAATTTTGATTTTATTACCTTTCTTCAGCGATTAGGCGACTCCGGCAAGCCTTGCTCTACTCCGGCTACGTGATGTGGATAGATGGGCAGACTGCTGGGCTCCGTTGAGAGCGGTTCAAAACCGCTTTTTAAGCCCATTTTTTAAGTTGTTGTATAACCGCTCTCCAAACTTGCATAGTTGTGGCTTGGAGAGCTCTTTTAACCGCTTTCTAAGCGGAAAATTTTTATGATCAAATGCAAAATGTTTAAAAAAAGTTTTCGAACAAAGTACAAATGTTCAATAATTTTTTTCAAACATTATGCATTTGTTCCACCAACCAGTATCAAAAAAATATGTACGAAAAAAAAATTTGGGCAAACTGTGTCACTAACTTCACCATTTTCAGCGGTTGTTTCAATTTTCGGATGACGGTGATTTGAATTTCGGGATGATGATCATGACTTTCTTTGTTTCAACGTCAATAGTTTAAGAGGTGGGTGTCGGCGGTCATGCTCATAGGTGTTCTTCATTTCCAACATAAGTGGTTCAACATTTTTATTCGAAAAAATTTTGTTGAAGAATAGTGGAGAATAAATCATTGTTGGTCCCAAAGGCAGGTTTTGGGGAAGAATACACTTGAACAAGTCTAGAAGGGGGGGGTTGAATAGACTTGTAAGGATTCAAAAACCTTTTTCAAATT
>JAPKLY010000008.1:1584865-1654478 GCA_026898435.1 Prunella vulgaris | reverse complement strand
TTTCTGAGTCTTTCAGAAAAATCTGACATCAGTGTATTCCCCCCCCCCATACACTGATTATACTCGTTTCGGGACCAACAATCTTGATATATTTCCTCTCAAAATATTGTATATTTTTGTTATTCTTGTGTTTCTTGCAACACATAAGAATACTCTTTATAGTACTCCAAAAAAGACTGTTGGAGTGTGGCCATAAAGACCCACAAATGGTCTTGACCGAAACCGAAAAAAACGTCTGAATTAATTGCTTTAAAGCAGGTTTTTTAAGTTTCAAAACGTGTTGTAACAGCAGGTCAGGCTCAGCAAAATTTAGCTTGTCAGACCGCCACCAAATCGTTGCGACATTCGCGTCCGCAGGACGCGCCCGCTCACAAGTTCGAGATTTTTAGACCAAATTCGGCCATGATTTGCACCCCACCTGCGCGCACACGTAGAGTGTGGAAGAGAATAACCTCATTACTTTCTTGCAAGCTAAGGATATGTTTCTCCTTATAAACTCACTTCCTCAATAACAATTTTCCAATGTGGGACAAGGCTCTTAGCTTTTCCCTTCATTTTTTATTTCCCTTCTTTCCCATTTTCAACAATAATTTTCCAATGTGGGAGAAGACTTTAAGCTTTTCCCCTTCATTTCTCATTTGTTACAACAAACTTAAAAATTCAATTTCTCATTCACCCAATATCGAAATTGGGCGAGTAATATATCAAATCGAAACTCTCTTCAAGGAGCACAAATTCCAACAAATGTTTAGTGAAATAACTGTCCGACTAATCAGTAAAACAATTGTAACTGTGCAGTAATATATTTGAATTATACGATACATCGATCTAAACACAGGAGACTTTATTACTTCAATAGGTTTTTAGCCTATATATATTAATTCTGACTAATCAAACTTATGTAAATATGGTAAAACTAAACTTAGAGTCGGCTCAATTGGATACCTATAAATTATTGTATCTCTCATTGGCCCATTGGAACTGATCTTAAACTAGAACAAAGAATCATAAACAGTGGACCCAAAAGTGAGAAAAAAGAAAAATGGAGAACATCACTATATTGGTTGGACGTGCATGTATTGTTAACTTCATAGGCATAGTCATTTTCATAACATTTGTACTAACAATGAAGCCCAGCTTAGGACCACAGACAAAACTGAAACCTCTTTAAATTCTAACATAAATTCATGTCCTGAATTGGATTCCACATGAAATTTCAATTTTATCACATATTAGGTTGAGACCATTTATAACTAAACCCTAAATGGTGTAAAATTTCAAGGGTTGGATCTATAGTAATCGGCATAGTGAAAGAATTTCGACCCATCGAAAAATCAGAATTTATAGATAAATATGAATCAGCATAGTCTAAACATGCAGTTGAATCACCTTAGCTATGTTATGTATGTACATGGCGGGAATTAAAAATCTTACCAAAATCTTAAAAGAGTTCTTAATCATCTAACAATTTAAATTTATAGAGAAATGTAAAATTAATTTATTTATTTGTTTATTTTTCTAACAAATCTATATAATGATCAAACAACTTATTCTTTAAAAATTAATGAGACTAATCCACTACGTACCTTTCCAAAATAAAATTTAGCTAATAAGAAACTTAAAACCGCCACGTAATTTCTTTCACGACAATCAATTATAAGATATTTCAAGGATCCATAAAATATCGCTCAGAATTACAAAATTTGTGAATACTAATTAACTAGATGGGATGGAGTCAAGTATATATTTTCGAAAAAATGGTGTACAGACAAATTAAATATAGACTTAGTCTTGTATGCACCAATTACACCGTGTAACTCAAGTTCATATTTAAAAAGTTATATAAAATACTACTGAAAAGTTATACATGTTATTATTAAAAAGTGTATTTTTTATGGTGTAACTTTTCAGTAATAATTTGTGTAACTTTTCAGTAATAAATTGTGCAACTTTTTAAAATGAACTTGAGTTGCACGGTGTAACCGATGCACAAGGGACTTACTCTAAATATAAAAATTCGATTGCAAATTGTACTATATAAGGATAAGTGAAAATTCCACAAAATACTCATTTTGAACTTCTAAAAATTTATTTTACCCACATCTAATTTGAAAACTTTTTTATACCCACTTCATAATATAAGACTTATATACCCTTATAAAATGGGTGTAAAAAATTTAATAACTTTAAATTGGGTGTCACTTTATCTTCATAACTACACTATCCTATAGGTGTTAGGTTTGACTTTGTATTATAAATATAGAGTACAAGTTATTCAATATATAATTGAACTTTATTTATCTATAATTTTATCAATTAATATTTAATTAATTTGTGCAGGTGAATAAGTAGAAGAACCAATACGGAATCAGCTAACCATCTTATTTATTACTCCATCATTCATATGTTATTTTAATCTATTTCAAATATTTTGTATTTTTTAATTAGTATTTTTGTATAAGAAATTTATTAATTAATCACTGATTTGATACGCGGTTGATAAAAATTAAAGTTTATGATTAAATTTTTATTAAGACAATTTGGTAGAAATTTAAATTTTGATCTAATTTTGATGTTGATAATGCTCTCGTGTTAATTAAATTTTAATAGATATATTTTCAAACATCACAAATTAAATATTTTTATATACTTTTAAAAAACTATAGTATTCATTAATTTGCATTAAATTTTAACTTTTATATTATAATATTCATTAATATGCACTATACATTAAAATAGTCTAAATAAAAAAACTCAAATAATCACATATATATGATAAAAATATTATAATTAGTTAATTCATTAAAATTATATGTTTTATAACTTCATTGTATTATTTATTATATAATATTTAATAATATTAAATAATATAAATATCAAATGGGGTGGGTGGAGGTGAGATAAGGTAGGGTAGGGTAGGGTGGAGTGGGGTGGAATAATTAGATAATGATGTTTGTGAGCCACGTGTGTAAAAAAGATTGTTTGAAATTGAAAATAGATAGAAAAAATTAATTATATTTAAAATGGGTAAAATAAATTTTTTTTTAAGTTGAAAATGGGTAATTTGAATTGCCTCCCTATTTATATTCTATCTTTGGACTTATTGGTATTTGCAATGAAGAATTAATGATTAATTGCATTGATTTTAGCTATAACTAAGTGTGTGTTTGCAATAAAGAGATTAATTTTTTAACGATAAAGATAAATTCATTTAAATAATGGGTATAAGGTACAAAAGTAAACAAATTAGCTCCCAACACCATTTTTGAATACCACAACCAATCATTAAAGGAAAATTTTAAGCAGCCTACCTTTTTTTACAAAGAAACAACTCCACAACCTAACTTTAATATCATCAACTACTCTATCAATTGAAAAATCAGCACCATTGAAAATCACATCATTCCTTCCCTTCCACATCCTCCAAGTAAATCAAAGCCAAATAGTAGCAATAACCTTACTTCCAAACTTTCCTCTCAAATTTCGACTTTGAGAGATGAAATTTAAGAGGGTTTGAGAGTGAGGTACAATAGAAATTCCCAACCATTTGGAGCACTCCATCCAAATTTTACATGAAATAGAACATTCAAATACGCGTAAAATTATTTTTTAGTATTTTTACTTAAATTAATTATCTAAGGCCTATAATCTAAAAAGTTGAGAGAAGTATGATTCTATGTAATTATAACTCTTCATTGATGTTTTCTTCTATTTAAAAACTGTATCAAACATTCAATATCTAATTCTAATAAAATTTGCAAAAATTATCTTTTTTACTATTAAGCAATTATTTTCATAATCATTAAATTAAATTACTTCTCAAAGTATAATACATTATTTTTTATAAACACACTATAAAGACATGATTGAGTGAGAAAAATAAATTTTAATTTGAATAGACGAAAGATTCGATGAGAAGGACCCGTCAAGATAAAATACGACAAGTTGTTGGAATTTGTGGAGAAAGAATAATGAAATTTTAGTTGAATAAGGAAACTTATGCATCCTATAAATGAATTTCGAATGTATATGGAGAAGTATATATTAGTGTAAGGGTAATTATGTGTTATTGAATTTTACTGAAGTAAATACTATAAAAATAACATTTAATCTATTTTCATCTTAAATCTATTTTTTTGCATGTTTGTACATATTTGTTCATATATTAAGTTATTAACACATATCTTTGCATGCAGTAACATATTTTATGTTCATCATGTAGTTACATATTTTTAACACCTTAATTAACTATATGCATACTATAAGAGATATATACATATATATAAATATGTGTCCTTACAATAAATTATATTTTTCACATATTAAATAAAACCAACCTTGTATATTTTATTAAGCTAGTTTTTTTATCTGTTCAATATTTTATTAAGCTATTTTTATCTGTTCCTACTTCCTAATCAAATGTATTCTCAAAAGGAAAAAAGTTTATTGAGTTCTTCTCCTTTTAGGAGATGTTAACTCTTCAAAAAAAAAAAAAAAACTTAATTGCGAATTAAATCTGACATTTCACTAAATTGCAATCAAATCTAAAAATTTAAAATATTACAAATTAATTATCAACTTTAAATATATTTGCAATTTAATCTTTCGGGCAGCCTCCTCAATGCCCGGATATGATGTGGCAGCAGATGTGGCAATACCTTAAGTAAAACTACCTTATATACTACTCCCTCCGTCCCAACATTTTCTTCATAGGTGGAGTTTCACGTCTATTAAGAAAAAATGAAGTATGTGAGTGTAAAGTTAAATTATAAAATATAAAAAGTGTACTTTATTGACTTTTGTGAGTGTGAATTGTTTCCTTTCTTGGGGTGTGAAGAAAGAGTTGGGACATCCATATAAGAAAAGTGTGAAATTTATCTTGAGACAGATGGAGTATCAATTTTTATTTTTGAAAAAATATAAAGTCCACCTAAAAATTATGTGGCATCTAAAGATTATTTTTGTTAAGGAATAGGATACATATTTACCATAAAATTAGTAATCAAATCAAAGATCTTGAATTTTGCAACAGATTAAAATCAAAGATCATGAAGATAACTTAAAATTCTCAAATCTAAAAATTTCACAAATAAAAAAGTCTCCACGAGGATATATATATATATATATATATCAAAATTCATTATTCTCTTAGAATAAGAAAAGGAAAAAATCGTTGTGCAAGTGTAGAAATCACATCAAATCTTTGGTGTTTTTGGGTCTTTCAAAAGGTGGTACCAACTGATTCATTAATGGCAGACATGTGATTTCTCATCAGTCATAAACTTTAATCGTACAGTCTTCAATCCATGGGCAAAAACCTTGAATAAACAGTCTCCGTGATTTCTTGGATGAATGAGTTTTTGCTATTATTCAGTTTACTTAATTTGTAGTTGGGAAAGATGGAGATGAGGTTTCTCCAAGAATTCTTCAAATAAAAATATTTGTGAAGATGAGTTTTTGCTTATTCTAATATACAAGATTTGTTAATAATTTTTTTTAAATTTCTTAGGTGTCACACAATTTCCAACACGAATTTTACAATTTCTTTAAAAAAATAGATAACATATAAAATGATGTAGTTTTATTTGAGATGTTGTCACATATGTTGCCACATCATATTCGGGCAGATAAAGGGCTGCCCGAAAAATTAATTTACCAAAATATTTAAAGTTGTAAATTAATTTGCAATATTTTAAACTTTTAGATTTAATTGCAATTTAGTAAAAGGTCATGATTTAATTCGCAATTAAGCCAAAAAAAAAAAAAGTTAAAGTATGTTATTATACACAGTTTTATATGAAACTCAAAAGATATTTTTAATTAGACCATTTTAGTTATTTTTATTAAATGTATTACAGTCAAATAAATAGATTTCAGTAAAACAACTAACACTATAAATTAATTTTACAATTATTAAAATTGCTTCACTGTATAGTTTTTCAAATTGATGTAGTGCCCATTGAGAGCCCCTCTCCGGCATACTGTAAGTAAATGGGTTCATCCGTGATGATGTATATATTTTTGAAAGGTAAACTAATAATATAGAAATTCATGATATGAACTATTTTATAATATAATATTTATTTTTATGAATTTATTTATTTTTAGCTCATTGAGAAATGGTTCATGATATAAATTACTTTCACACGAAACTCAATCTTCTTGAAATAGTTATATTGTAAACTAGTTTCACCACTATTATCATTTATGTGTTATTTAATAATTATTCCATTAAAGAGTATATTTGATAATATTAATATAAAATGAAAATAACTTATATATATTATTTGTTGAAATTGATTTATAAGAGACTTAATGTAAATCTGTTCACAGGGAAGATAAACTCAAAAAGAAATTCAAGTTCAATATCCAAAGTTTTTAATTAGTAAATAACTGGAAAACTTTGTTGCTTAATTTAAGAAGGTGGCGAAATCAAAGAAATACATAAATCTGATAAAATGAGTTTTGTAACTTTTAAATATGGCAAATTGAAAACAAATTAGTCAGAACCATGCATTTGGCTGGATTTGAGCTAAAATTTGCGCCAAATTTGGGTCAATTTAACTTGAATGTTGATTTTAATTATCCTCAATTTACAATTTTTAAAAGTTATTATTTTTAAATTGTCAATTTGACTTTATTTTGTCATTCCGAAAAATTACTATCTTTATTTCGTCACTTTCTTAACTTAGATCCTAAAAAAATATCCGTAAAAAATGATACTCAAATTGAAAGAGAAATCTATGCTATGTATAAACTATATTTACATTTGTCTATAAATTATTAAATTTAAATGCAATCATACCTAGTTAATTTTTTTTAACAATATTATCTCTTTCAAAATATAAATTAAATAAAAGACCTTTTTTTAAGGACCACTAGATAATTGGGCCATCTTTCATACTCAAGTTCAGCTCTTGTTTCAGACTTGTAAAAGTGACAATACAAATATCAAAGGACATGACGTATAAGAAAGAATATTTAAAAAATAAAGATTGACGCATATATAGTGAAAGAAAACACAACACGTTATTTAATTGGAATTTTGTTACAAGAAGAAATTTTCACATAATAGGAAACAAAATTTAGGTTGGATATGTGCTACACTAGGGATGGCAACGGAGCGGGTCTGAGAAGGGTTTGGCTTGTCCCAGGATCCGCCCCACCAAGAATTTTTAGGACCCGAGACCCGTCCCGTCCCACTTCAATTTGGAGTTAGACCCGCCCCACGAACCCGGTGGGTTTTACCCGCCCCGACCCGCCTACCCACCTATTTTTTTATTTTATTTTATTTTTATCATACATATCAAATACATTAACAAAATATATTAAATATAACATCAATATGCATATGAATGATTTAAACAACAATAAATATACAAAATAATCAACTTCAAGTTTCAACTTATTAAATCTAAATAATTAAAATCACATATATATTGTTCCTTGAAATTAAAATAATAAAAAAAATAATGAACTCTAATTTGTACAATTTTTGCTCGTTGCTTTATGAACATATATAATCTAATAATTGAATGAATATGTTAATTAATAGTTTAATTTTTATATATTCAATTATACATATATAATATAATGTAATTATTTAACTATAATATATATATATACGGGGCGAGTTCGGGGTGAGTCCACCTAATACCAAGACCCGTCCCAAATTCGGTGGGTTTTTGGTCAAATGGGTCCAAACCCGCACCGCGACCCGTTTGATCGGGTTTTTACCCGACCCGTACGGGCGGGTTCGTGGCGGGTCCGGGTTTGACCCCGCCCCATTGTCATCCCTATGCTACTCCCTATTTTGCATATATAGAGGAATGCTATGTAATATAATAAAAAATAATATTATATTAAAATAATTAATAAAATAAAGAAAAAGTGGAGACATTGTAAAGGAGAGGAAAAAAATTTGTGGAAAAATACAAAAGAAAGTGAAAAAATAATTTTATGAATGGAGAAAATACAATATTCGAGTTAAATGTTTTTTTTTTTAAGGCAATCTCCAGCTATATGAAAATGGTAATTCTTACAATGATATTGTTTTGAAAAGTTTAAAATATCAAATATTTAATGAAAATATTAATGTTAATGTTAACCATAGGAGTATTAAGAATAGTAATCAATATATAAAATTTTCTCTTTCTAAAAATTTTATCTTTTTCCACCGTTTCCCTCTTACTCCCCCTCCATTAGGGGTGGGCGTTCGATTGGTTCGATCGATTTTGGACTATTTTTTAAACGAACCGAATTAATTAAAATTTATACTCTGAAAATCAAAATGAAACCGAAATTTCTAAAAATCGAAAAAATTGAACCAAAATATATTTGGTTTGTTCGGTTATTTCTGTTAAAACCGAAATTCTTTATATTTTTCATAATTTAATGTATAAATTAATTTTCTAAGCATTTTTCAGTATTTTTAACACTAAAATTAAATACAAATAAATACTACCAATGACCACAACTACAAATTAAATTTACACTAAAATGAATAATAATATAGATGTTTTATTTATATAATATAATATATAAATTATATAAATATATAATTCGGTTATTTCGGTTTTTTATTTTTATGGATAAATAACCGAACCGAATCGAAAAAAATTTAGTTATTAAAATTTATAACCGAACTGAATTTTTTAACCAAAATAACCAAACCAAATTAACTGTATTTTTTTTGTTCGGTTCAGAAATTCGGTTTTACGATTTTTTGCCTACCCCTACCCTCCACTACCTCATCATTTTAAGGTCTTTTCGAATGCTTTAGTGAGATTCTCTTTATCATGATCTCTAGTTTTAATAGTCCTTTTTCACTCAATTTTTCTTTAAAATCTTTTTTGTTACGAGTTTAATTAGATCTATGACTGCCGCACTAACAATAAGTTTGGCAATATATAAGCCTTTTATTATTGGTTTTCTTAATTAATCAACACGTCAATATACTCCATTGGCATTGTGGCTACAACGTCTAATTGATAAATCGATCTATTGGATCAATTTTTATGTTTCTTTTAGATTTGCATTCTCACAGTTTATACTTTTTTTTTATTTGTTCCTTTTTTGGATAGACTTTTTTGTTTTAATGGTACTGGCACTTCCCTTCAAATGTGGCAGTATGCCAGATGCTTTTGGATCTCTCAGACTTCATTGTTGAGGTGTTAATCAAAAAGAGATAGATGATGATGATAGATTTAGATGATGATGATAGACTTCAACTGGGACTTTAAAGTTTGTCCTCGTGTTTATCTCTATCGTTTACTCTTCATTTTCTCACAATTAGTCTGGAGTACCAACTTTTTATATCTCTTGCTTGTTGTATTAATTATTGATTATAAAATATCACTTTTTTGTAAAAAAAAAAAAAGAAGATTCGAGTCAGTAGTATTATATTATTGTTAATGTCTTAATGAGTATCAATAACAAATATTATACAATTTGAATTTAAATGTATCAAATCTTAGAAATATAAAATATAAAATATTTAATTTATTAAAAATTAAATAGTAATTCATTTCATAAAAAATATTTAAAAGGTAGTGTATATTTATTGTGTTGGATGATGTACAAAATTACAGTTGAGAAATCTATTTTCAAACTCATTTAATTAATTCAAGCAACTTAATTAACCCAACCTACTCAGATTATCAAACTCTCTCTTTTATCTCAAATGTACTCATCCTCTTAAACCCTAGTCAACCGTCTGTTGTTTTTCCTCCCTCTCTCAAAACCCTAGTCAATGCCTCCATCAAAGCATCTATATGTCAGAGATTATCAATAGCGAGTTGGCTGAGACATTTGACTCTGTCATCACTGAAACTAATTTGTCCAACTCTCTCAAAATCGTAACCCTCATATTCGACTCTCTCAAAAATTCAAAAGGTTTGTCCGATTCTCTTACAATCAGAACTTTTATATCTAATTCTCTAAATAGTGCACAGGGCTTGTTCGATTTTGAGAGTCATGGTTTCAATTTCCAAAAAATGCAACCCCATTGTCCGATTCTCTCACAATCAAAACCCATATATCATATTCTCTCACAATCGAAACTCCTATGTCTAATTCTCTCATAATTGAAACCCATATGTTTGATTCTCTCACAATCGGAACTCGTATGTCTAATTCAGAAACTGTGGTACTCAATTCACTGATGTTTGAATCTGTTGTGCCCAATTCACGTGTTGGTGATGATTTTTTAAAGATTTTTTGTGATTTTGGTGGATCATATTGCATCGATTTGCTATTGAAATTGTACTTAATATGGATTCCAGCTGTTGAATTGCTCATTAAATAGGTTTTTTTTATCTTTTATATCCATGTGATGATATGAGTAGGATGTTTGTTTAAAGCCACCACTAGGATTGCATGTCCTAGGTTTAGGAGGCTTAAAATTGTGTTGTTGGTTATGAATTTGTTATTAATGTGATGTGAATAATTACTCTTTGATGATTTGGGCTTGAGTGCTTGTTATTATGATCATATGAGCATATTTAATGTTTAAAGCCGCTACTAGGATTGCATGTCCTAGGTTGAGGAGGCTTAAACTTGTGTTGTTGGTTGTGAATATGTTCTTGTTATTAATGTGATGTGAATAATTGCCCTTTGATGATTTGGGCTGGAGTACTTAGCTAATATAATCATATGAGCATGTTTAAAACAACCACTAGGATTGCATTTCCTAGGTTTATGAGGCTTAAACTTATGTTGTTGGTTGTGAATCTGAGGTACTAACTTGTTATGTTACGTTATGTTCTTGTTGTTATATGATGTGAATAATTACCCTATGATAATTTGTGCTTGAGTACTTGCTATTATGATCATATGAGCATGTTTAATGTTTAAAGAAATCACTAGGATTGCATGTCCTAGGTTCATGATGCTTAAACTCGTGCAATATACCATATGATGAAGAAATTCTAGTACATGGTGAATATGAGGGTATTAAACTTGCAAAATTTTTGTAATCTGATTTTTGCATTCAATTAAGCTGTCAGATTTTTCCCTTTTCTAACCATTGATGTAGACTATTTGAATTTATTACTTGAAGAATGGTTGTAATAAAGTCCTGAATGGTGGTAGTTGTGAATTGATTGGTAGATGGCAAACTTAAAGCATCCACTAGGATTGGCATGTCCTAGTTTTTGGATGCTTAAATTGTGCATTATACGCTATGATGAAGAAATTCTAGTACATGGTTAATCTGAGGGTACAAGATTTGTTGGTTTGTGAATTTTATGCTCTAAATTAATTGCATCTCACTTGGGGTTGAGAACTTGTTATTATAATGATATAAACATATTTTTATGTTTAAAGGAACCACTAGAATTGCATGTCTTAATTTGTTTAGGCTTAAACTTGTGCATTTCAACCTGTGATTCATTCTACCATAAAAAATTTAACTTTCCTTAATAATTATAAGAGTCATATGGTACAAAAAGAGTGACTCATAAAAGATTACATCTTAAACATGACATTATAAGGTCCAATGTTTATGATGTAAACATTACAAAAGGGATTCATCATGTATGTTTACAAAAAGCATTCATCATGCATGTTTATGCAAGCAACATCAAATCTGCCACTAAATTGTTTACATCATAAATAGTCATACACAGATTCTCAAGTTGTCTTAAATAATCAAAGCATTCTTTGGTTAAGACTTGATCCACTAGCAAATTGTCTGGAAGTCCTCCTTATCTCCGATTATCCTTGGCCATATGAGAATTTTTTGAATGTATTGTGTCCCTTGCACAGCATAATCTCAATCATGACCTATTGTAAACTAAGCAAAACAGAAATCAGTGTGGTGTGAGTAAGTTTGTCATGCGACACCAGAACATTTTTAACAATATCATCAATTGAGTTGGTTGTTGTCTCTGCAAACTCTAAATTGCCCTAAACCACCCCAAATCATCGATGTTAGTATCAGGTGAATTAGGTGGTTGACAAGCTAGTAGGATCAATATTATTATTTTGAATATGAGGTCTGGCATTGACCTATTGATAAATATGTCCTTTATTACATTAGCTGGTCATTTTTCCTTGATTGCTAGTATAGTCTAACAAAGTAATGTAATCAACATGATGAATTGTGTTTTGGATACTTGTTTTGTCATTAATGAACGTTAAATGATAAGAATTTTATCTGATAGTGTTAGTATGAGTGAGTAATTGTGTACCTGGTTGATTAAGCAAGTCTTGATGACCTTCTTGTTGATTGAGTTAATTGATGTTGTCTCTAATGTGCCTTTGTTTATTTTCTTGTTATTCCTTTTGGCTAGCTCTTGTTTGGTGAATGGAAAAAAATCCTATTTTTCCATCAAATATACATTCTCTATTGCTTGCATATTGTGGTCTAGCCACTGCACATATGAACATCAGTTTGGTGATGTCCTCTTGCTTTGACATGTTCTGTGTGGTTGAATTTTACCTAAAATCAAATAGTACCTCTTAACCTATTTTGTGATGTAAAACCACTTTTCATCTATGTGGATTATGTTGTTCATGGCTTGAACTTGATTATATTTAGAGCTCTATCGTAGAATAATGAGCTTAAACTGAACCTTATCCTTAGAAGCTTGTTTCCTAATGTTAAACTTTGCTTGATGACATTAGTTTTGTTATGATCACTCTTTTTTTAAACCAAACACCCACTGCACTCTTGCTCACACTCATTTTCTTAGCAATTCTTCTATAGGTAGTTCTTTTGTAAAGTTATGCTCATGAACTTTTGAACATCAACCTCTACAATATTTTTATGTTTTGACTATTAAGTTAGCTTACACATAACAGATTCACCATTTATAATTCTTTTTTTTCCAGATCAGATGAAGCACACTAACATTTCTGAGATTCCAAACCTCTCAGCTAGCTCTTTGATTTTGCCACATGAAAACCTTCCTTTATTGAAGTCTTCAAGCATAACTTTACAATCTTTGTCTTCAATTGTACTGCTAAATTTTTGTTTTTCATTGATGCAGGCTAAATGTATTTATTGCAAGATGAATGTCAGTAATTAAGTCTTGAATGGTGGTAGTTGTGTATTTATTGGCACCCGAAAAACTTAAATTTTTGTATTGGTGGAAACTTTAAATTTTTTTTCAAGTCACCCTGTCAATCAGCCATTAATGCTGCGGAGTACTTTCTTTTATTTTGTGTTATTTATTTTTCCTCCATTTTGAAATTGGAGGGAGTTGTTAATTGTGTATCTGCATATTTTTTACTTTATTAAGAAAGTTAAAATTTTCTTAATCAAAAGCATATTTTTACTTTTTATATTAAAATAATGAGTCTTCTTAAACTTTGTGCAAATCAAATGGTGTGTATATATGCTGGATAAATGGAGTATTAAACATTTGTGAATAAAGACAAAACTCGTAAAATTTTATTCATGTTGATTTGTAAGAACAAAATGTGCACTAGTCGCGGGCAACACATTTATTTTAAATTAGAGAAAGTACAAAGTATATTTAATAAAGAGCAAATATAGTGTAGATATTCTACCATCGATTTTTTTTAATGTAAACTTTTAAAAAAAGGTAAATTACAAAATAGTTTACAAAATTGACACAAATTACAAATAGGTTTCTGTGCAGGAAAAAATTATACTTCTGTGCAGAAATTGTGAACCAATTTATAAATATAACTACTTTTTTTAACAAATATGTAAGTGACCCTAAAAAAAAGTGGGTCACCCTCATATATGTTATATAAGTACAATATATATTTTTCTAATGACAAATAAATGTTTGTACATACAGTAACACACATTTTTTTTCACCACTCACTCAAGTGAGGAGCCCGGTGGCCAGGTGAGTTAACACACCTTACATTATATGAAAATGCATATTTTTATAAAAAAAAATTAATATATGTAAGAAACAACATTTAGTCTCATAGTAACAAACATTTTGTCTAATAGTAACATGTATTTGTCTATATAGTAGTAGTAACATAAACTAAGAGTAAAAAACCTGAAATTTGGTTTGCATGAAATTTCAAAAAAAAAAAAATTGCTCATATGATACCCAATTGTATAGAACCACAAACTTCTGAATATAAATAGTTTTACAATAGAATATTTTATATTATACTTTGCGTTAAATAAATGGATGAACAAACACATGTCTTCTCGCTTAATATATTACTATAAATTCCTCCACGCACATGCAAAAAAAATTTGAGACTAGGGCAACCGAGAATTTATCATTCCTTCATATCTTTTAAGAATTAATTTAATTTGTGCTTGATAGATATGATTCCATGTTTTTTTTTCTTTTTATTAAGCATATATAATCTCATTTGTTAAAATAAATTGTATTTTTGCTCTTATGAGAATTTGTGTTCAACAAAACTGGTCCAACAATCATCCTAATATTATTTGTGTTAAAAAAAACTGATTAAACTCATGGGATATTTGGTCAATTTACCCTAATATAATACAATAATTAATTAATTAATCATTAGCTCTACAACTAATGCATAATTTTATCTGTTACGATCAAAACGAATTATATGTACCTTACATTAATTTATAGCGCTCTTTTCTATTTTCTACAATAAAAACAAATCATATAAGAGTAATATTGGATCGAGCAGACGATAGTAATTTTTTTCTTAGACTTAATTATATATCACGTGATCTTTACTTAATTCGTTTTAATTTCAACAAAGTTCAACACCTATATGAATTGATCATGCATACACAAGAATAAATGCGTATAATTTCTAAAAATTATAATTGAAAAAGAAAAATATATATACCAAAAGATCAATTAATTAATTAAGAACAATTAAAAATATAGAACCCTAGCTAATTAAAAACAAAGAGATGAATCCAAGAAACTATTCCTAACCCTTTGAACAACATGATAAAAGAGGTCAACCATTGACCCGACATATATTTGCCAACAAGATTGAAACCCTAGAAACATTCTCTCCCAAATGCCAACGACATTCCACTCGTGATCTTTGTTCGCCGGGCTAATTATGGTGGCCGAGAGCACGTAGGCCGACGCCGCGTGCTTCACGAGCTCGTTGCGAATGTTGATGTTGCTCACGTCGCCCGCATTGCTCGTTTCCTGGGGCGACAGGCTCATCATCACGTCCTTCAAACTCGTGTACCTCGGGAGCTCACTCTCCGACCCCTCCCTACTCACCGACGTCGACTCGATTACATGCTTGAACGATGGTGAAGGCTTTAGTTTCTTGTATTCACCCTCCATGGCTCAAAATGTGGAAATTGGATCATGCATGGATGGAGAGTCTACGTACAATATTAATTCTTGATTAATTATAATGCAGTTTGAAAGGCTTTGTTGAATTAATGCAAGTTTTCTTGTGATGAGGATCGATGAAATATTCAAGAAAGTGTGAAATTAAGTTAGAGAAATTATGTGACATTGAATGTGGGCCAAAAAAACTAAATCGAGTAGAGAGTATGTGTGAGAAGTTTGTGTGATATATATATGTGTGGCATTCAAGGCATAGAAAGTGTGACCCTTGGATATCCTAAGATCAAGGACTTCGAACCGGACAATGGTTGATTAACTATATATTTTTCCCTCTTAATCAGGGAGAAATCAAATTCTTTAATTCAATTTCATCTTATTGTTATTAAATACAAATTTACTATAATATTTGAAATACATAATATATATATATATATATATATATACACATGCATGCACGTACGAGCATGTGTGCATTTGCGTGCAAATTATAAAACTTCCATCATATTTTGTTCATTATTGTCTAAAGATATTTCACACGAATTCATTACAAAAGTCATTAAATAATAATAAGTATACGTGTAATGTGATACTTTTATTCTTTTCTTTACATAATAATTTATATATTTATTTAATGCATACTATAATTAAAAAAACAGATTTAAATGCACATAAATAAATGAAAACCTAAATGAGGTAATATGTGACAAAAGATCAACATGTGACAGTAGATACATTAAATTAAAAAAAAAAAAATCAAATCAATATGTAAACAATGTCAACTCCGGACTTGTATATTTTTCTTTTATCAACTCCAAAATCTATGGTAGTTATATAAGGTTAAGAATTTTTAACATCAACAAATCTTATTAAAAAAAAACTATGAAAATCTACATTAATGGCCTATTAGCTCAGTTGGTTAGAGCGTTGTGCCAATAACGCGAAGGTCTCAGGTTTGAGACCTGCATGGGCGATCATTTAAGATATTTTTTCATTACTAATTTATTTTTTTAGGTATTTTTATCATTAATTTATTTCTTCTTTTCTTTTATCTCATTTTATACCTCATCTTTTATTTCCTTAAGCTTATGAAAATCTTATGCTACCATTTTATAGAAAAATATAATAATAAGATAACTTTAATCATCATTGGGCTATTAGCTCAATAGTATGATGAACAAATTATCTTAACAAAAATACAACACAAACATTAATATTAATGGCCTATTAGCTTAGTTGGTTAGAGCATTGTGCTAATAATATGTTAAGGTTGTAGTAGTTTCAAGACTTGCATGGGCCACCTTTAAAAGGATTCTTTCTTTTCTTTTTTTTTTTAATGTAGTACAGAAAAATATAATAGCAAGATAATTTTTATCATTAATTTATTTCTTCTTTTCTTTTAAATAAATTATCTCATTTACCTCATCTTTTATTTTCTAAAGTTTATGAAAATCATGGGCGGATCTATTAAGGGTATGCACCGGGCTCCAGCCCAGTGCAAACCCAAAATAGTTCTATATACATATATATCTAAATATATTATTTTGCAGAATAAGTTCACCCACAAAAATTTTAAAACGTCAATTACTTGCAAATTTCATAATTATTGAGTCAAGTCCTTTTATTGAATTGCAGACTCTCAACATCATATATTTGTTTATATTTACTATGATATGATTTTAAATTGAATTTGTATAAATATATTTAATTTTTATCCTATATGTTGAATTTATATTCATTATCAAAATTTATTGTTAATAGTAATATATGTTAATATTTTTATACCAAAATTCATTAGTGAGTTTGTACTACCTAAACTTTTAAATCTTATTAAATTTTGTATTCAATTAATAACTACTGAAATAGTCTAGGTCAAGTATTTTTTTAATTTAAGGACCTGAAGTATGAAATTTAAGTAAATAATTTTATCGTATAATTCAAAATGGTATCAATGATTTCACTATAGTATCAAAAGAACACCTTCTAAAAAATAGTGTTCACTATAAAAAAAAAAAAAAAAGCATTGCTATAAAATTTATCAAATATGATATAAAATTTCCAATAAAACAATTTTGTATTGGGTGTTATCTATGAATTTATCTAAACTTTTTTTATTATAAAGGTATTTTATTTCATACCTACAAATGGTTTACATATAAAATTTTCATAGGTAAATTGCTTATAGATAAATTTTTATTGACATTTTGTTTGTAGTTTATTAATTACCTATAGCTATTTTTTTTAAGGTAAATTGAATTGATTTTGTAGACAAATTATTTGTGGATTAGGGAAGGGAGATGTTTATATAATAATAAAATATGAATTTTTGTAGGCAAATTGTTAGCAATTCCACCATAAATATTGTAGGCAGTTTTTCATTTTCTTGTAGTGGTTGTTTAAAATATTCATACAAAATGCAAATGATAAAATTTATTCTTAATATACTGTTCATAAAATTTAACAGGTCAAGTAATTACGCTCAGCCCACCCTACCTCTAAATTCTGGATCCGCCCCTAATGAAAATCTTATGCTACCATTTTACAAAAAAGTATAATAATAAGGCAAGTTTTATTATCACTGGACACTGGCCTACTTGCTCAATTAAAGAGAGAGTAAGTGCATGTTTTAGAATTCTAAAAATAGTTTCTACAATAGCTTTTTTTAAAAGCCCTCTCTTATAACTTTTAAAAATAAAGCTATTCTAAAAGCTGTTTGGTAGAGTTTTAAAAGAGGGACTAAACCTTCTTGCAAATTTAAAACTTTCTTTCATAAGAATTTAATAAGATTCGACAGCTGTGACTATAAAGGAATCGACTTCATAGTCCTAGAAGTTGATGAATGCAAAATATTACGATGAGTAAGTAAAACAAACACAAACGATGATAAAAGTCGGAATGAGACAAAATGTATAGGACGTAAGAGGCTCAATCCTCTTACCCCAATGTTACACCAAAATATATTAAATCCACTAAATTTTAATACACCCGTCGATGAATTTTTTTCCCATTTTATTGTGGATTTAATAAAAAGTAGTATTATATTGAAATGATAGATAAAGTAAGAGAAAAATAAGAATATTGTGGGGCCCAAAATTTTATTGTGAGTGTCGGTTGTTTCCTAATAAAAAAATAGAAAAAAAAATTGTGGACAAAAAAACATGAAAAATAATTTGGTGGACAGAGCAAGTACCAAATTAATCTAACTAGTACTTCGACAAATCATTCTCCCTATCTTTGGGTAAAGAGCACGTTTGGTTCCAAAAGATTTTTTTATTAAAAGTAATGAATTAATGTGGGACCAAATCCGTTTCATATATATAAGGCTTAATGTTAAAATAATAAATCAAAAAGAAAAAATTAAATTAAATTAAAAATATTTGTTAGTTAAAGTAGGTTGAACACTGGTTAATAACAAAAAGAGACTTTACCATTCTTTCAAAACCAATTGGACATCCACTATTATCAAAATTTATAAGAGGATCTCAGAATATATTTAATAGAAATTTTCTAAAAATCAAGGTGGGTTTGGTTGGACGTTGGCGTATTAGAGATTCATGCATATAATGTGAAAAACTCGAATTCAAGATCAGTTGTGCTAGCTATATATTTTTGTTTTTATCCTCGATCATATTTTTAACTTATTTTTCTTTTAAAAGAACAATTATCTCATTTTTATAGTTCATCTTATTTTAAGTTCATCAAAGTTTATGTTATTTTTGTACAAACAAAATCATTCTTTTAAAAGTTCATCAAAGTTTATGATAATACTGCAAAAAAAATTTAACAAATTCTATTAAATCTTAACAATAAAGAAAGTAGAATAATAAAAATATTATCTTCCAAAATTATAATTCTTCAAATCAATTTATAATATTTATGAAAGAAATCAAGCAAGGTTCTTTAATTCTTAACCAAACATTCTAGGTGCATCTATATTTAATCTTACAAATTTATTTATTTTGTGTATCACTCATTATTTTATTTTTATTTTTAAAATAAAAACTTTCTAAAGTTTGTGATTTATAAGTTTTAAATTAAACTCTTTTCCCATCTTTCTTTCTCCGAACGTTTGCCATGAGTATCTAAAAGGAGTAGTTCATAAAGATTGTTCTTGTCAAGTGTATATATATGTTAACGTCAAAATTGAAAAGAGAGATTTTGTCAACCTAGATAAGAAAAAATGTGGAATTTCGGAGTTGAACTTAAGGTTAATAATCTCTAAAAAGTTTATGCCCAGCAGCTGTCACGTTTCTATTCCATCCCAACTCCTCAGCCCTTCTAATATGTTATATGATTGTTGGCAATTATTTTGACACCTGACTTAACATATCAACTTAAACAAATTTAACAAACTTCCAATCAAAGTGTAAAATATACACATGGAACACTTCTACATAATTTTGCAAAATATGCATGGGAGGTAGTTGTTGACAGGTGAACAAGAAGCTGTTGAAGGCAATCAAAAGGGTTGTTGGGCAAATAGCTAATCATGTTGGCGATCAACCTAGTGGCGGCGACCAGTATAATAGCGACGACCAGTATGCTGGTGGCGACGACTATCAGCTTGGCGTGGCGGCAACCAACCTAGTGGTGACCAGCAAGCTGGTGGCGACGACCAATCGGGTGATGACAACCAGTTTGGTGGCAACGACCAACATGATGATGGTGACCAACATGCTGGTAGCGACGAGCAACATGATGATGGCGATGACCAGCATGCTGGTGGCGACGACCAGCAGAATCGTAGGGAGCCGTATGATGATGGCGACCAGCATAGAGGTGACGACGGCCAGCATGATGATGACGAGCAACATGATAATGGCAACCAACAGCATGCTGGTGGCGAGCAACAAGGTGGTGGCGACGACCAGCCTACACGAGGGAATAACTATGTGTCATCAACATATAATTTAGCTTTATTAATGTAATGACAAGTGTTAGGACTCTTGTCACTTAGTTAGAATATATGTATTAAAATAGTGACACCTCATCTGCATGCAAGCCTATAAATAGCTTTCACTTGTACTAATTGGGAGATTTTCCAACTCTAAGAAAATATATATATATATATAATTAAGGTATCTCACATTGTTAGTGAATGTGGTCTTGTGTGGGGTTATAAGTCTGGGCATCCTCTCACTTACAAACAGAGTTTTAAGTATAGAGTTAGGTCTTAATATATGGTATCAGAACCACATCACTACTCGATGTGTGTATCCACCTGTGGAACCATGTGTCGAGCCTGATGAGCCTCTTACGTGAGGAAGGGTATTAAGGTATCCCAAATTGGTAGTGAGTGTGGTCTTGGGTGGGCTTATAAGCCTGGACAATTCTCTCACTTACAACATGGGTTTTAAGTGTAGAGTTAGGTCTTCATACATATATATATACAAAATATTTTCTTTGTATTCTCTCTATTACTATTCCATGCCAAATTAGAATTATATCTTATAATTTTTTTTTATGATCTCAATTAATTAATAGCCACATTAAGCACATAGCTAGGAAGGATAATCAACAAATTGGCGCTAGAATGAGGGCGTGAACCGTCGATTTAAAGATTTTATGAAGAACACTTGCAGATACAAATGGTGTTCTTGAAGTTCTTTAAGAACATGTGAATATTTGAAGAAATAAGTGAAGTCACTCAACTTAGCAATTCTTATGGTTGATGTACTTTGAATTTCTGTAACAACTCATCTCCATTCAACATGCAACAAGAGTTGATCAACCAAGAACGTACGTGTGCATAAATTGAAAACCAAGAAATTGGAAAGTTTATGCATGCAAGGTTAGATGATTGTTAATCGCACCACCTTTGCATGTTCTTGAAATTGCAACTGGAAGAATTAAAGCTTGGAAAACTTAGAATTGAAGATTTGATAGAGTACTTGCTTGAATTAATACCCTAACTACTACAATTGAGAAAATTAGCAAACATGTCACAAGAGGCTTCTCAATCTCAAACAAGTTCCCACAGAAGGAGTGTGTGATGGACACAAGTGTTGCTCCATCAAACCAACAAGTTGTAGTAAATGCCCAAGCAAGATCGCATGTGAACTCGGAGTTGGAGTCGCTGGTCCGTACTCCAAAAGATATTGAGTGTGCAATAGTTGTATTGCGAGCTCTACAAAGGCAGCACACATAAAGTGTTGGTCCACCAACTATTCAATTGGCGCCAATAGAAATGAGATCAACAACTAGTTGCTCATGTACCCAAACATCGCGATAAGCAGCTGGATAGGATTTGCAACGAGTAACTGGACAGAATTCGCGATGAGCAGCTGGACCTGGGCAAGAGGCGAATAGCTAGCAAGATTGCCCATCCACACGCCAAGGAGCGAGTAGCGAGTAGCGAGCAGGTCCACTCATCAAAGAGCCAAGAGACGAGCAGGCTAACTTGCAAAATGTGAAAGAAAAAGTCAGTGATCGTCAAGTCCTGCATCCCAGGCGAGCATCTGGTCAAGTGGGAAAACCAAACTGCGATACCTCCCAGATAAGCATGATGAGGAACTGAAAAATCAAAACCAATAGGGATGAACAACTGTTGCTCGTCCAACTCAAAATATTGAGCCCACGGAACTGTCTCCCCGATGCTCAGCCCAAATACTGTTGAGGGACTAGACCTAAGTGGAGTGAGCAACCTTCAAAGACCCACCCAGGACTCATCACGAAGAGAGGGACTACAAGAAGATGTTCGCCCAAGAGCAACAGCCCTTGAATAGCCTCCAGGAACGGTGATCTCAAGCAGTGAGTTGGCAACGTTACAAAAGGCTATAAATGATATACGCGAGCAGCTTGCTGCGCAAAAAGATGGGGGAACACCAACAGGCTTGCCCACATCTCCACCATCACTACTCATCCTGGGGGCACCAATACAAAAGAAGAGCAAATTCCGAGAAATCAATATATACAAAGGAGAGTCAAACCCAAAGGTCCATATTTCAAAGTATGTCGACTATATAATCTCAATGGGAGTGTATGATGCTACCCAGTGCTATAATTTTCTTTTAACTCTCGGAGATTTGGCACATAGATGGTTTTCCTCACTGGCACCAGCATCAATAAACTCGTTTGCCCAACTGACCCGAGAATTCTTATTACATTTTTTCGGATATGGATCATATCTTACTCAGAGACATCAGTTGGTGAATATTAAACAAGAAAGTGACGAGTCACACTCACAATTTCTGAAAAGGTTTGACAAAGTTCTGGTGGAAAAAGAACCGATGAACGAGGATACTAAGGACATTGTTATGATGGCTGCATTGAAGAAAGTTAGGAACATATTTATGGAAAATGATGCGCTTAATTTTCCCCTGAACCTATGAGGAATTCCATCACAAGGCAGGAGTCTTCGTTGCCATGCAAGAGACCCTGCAAGGAGAACTACACCAGCAACATGAAGACTCTTGATTTGCTGGTCACCTAGTCAAGCGAGCAGCAAGGCATAGACAAGCAGAATGAGTTTCATAGAGAGTGAGCAACTATGACAAGGAGGTCAACTAAAGCAATGTCTTAAGTCCCAAACCACTCATGAGCAAGCGGCTTTCTAAAGTTGCAAGACTCAGATTATTATTATCAAGCTTGAGGCGAACAGTTGTTAAAAGTCAAGTTAGTAAGCGTACCTTCTTAAAAGAACACAACCAACCACTACACCCTTTAAATAAAATATAAGGCAAAGTTCCTTAGAGAACACATGCCTAAGGCTAATATCCTATGAGGATTCGATAACCTAAGACGACTACTAGATCCACAGTTGGACGAAGTGTGAGATGGACAGTCACACCACATAAGCGAGCAACTATGAAAAGACAATAATACAAGACAACAAAAGACATCTTCATGCATCCCCTCCATGCATATCATGCATCCTATTTCATTACATCACATCTCATTCATTCATCTTATCTCAATCTTCCATCCAAATTCACAGACTCAACTAATCACACCATCGGACAATATTCTTGTCACCAACACAAACAATAGTTAAGTTTTCACCCACATGAAGTTCCCTGCCACATAGTTATTCGCTACCACAAAAAAAAAAAAGTTCTGCACAAAAAGTTGTTTGCCTATTACATTCACATCACATTGACAACGTAAGCAGCCTGATCTTAATTGTTGTTTCCCATAATTAGACATCAGGCTGGGGGTAGTTGTTGACAGACGAACAAGAAACTGCTGAAGGCAATCAAACGGGTTGTTGGGCAAACAACCTAATCATGTCGATGACCAGCAATCTGGTGGCAATGACCAGCATACTGGTGGCTGCGACCAACCTGGTGATGACCAGCATGCTGGTGGCGACGACTAGCTGGGTGATGATGACCAGCTTGGTGGCGAAGACCAACACGATGATGGCAACCAGCATGGTGGTGGTGGTGGTGGTGACCAGCAAGATGATGACGAGCAACATAATGATGGCGACGACCAACAGAATGATGGGGAGCAACATGATGATGGTGACGACCAACATGATGAAGGAGACCAACATAGAGGTGGCGACGACCAGCATGATGGTGGTGAACAGCAAAGCGGTGGCGACGATCAGCCTACACCAGGGAAGGACTATGCACCATCAGCACATATAATTTAGCTTTATTAATTTAATGACAAGTGTTAGGACACTTGTCACTTAGAATATGTGTACAAAGATAGTGACACTTCATATGCATGCAAACCTATAAATAGCTTTCACTTGTACTAATAGGGAGAGTTTCTAACTCTAAGACCATGTTTATCAGCAGCAAAGTGGCGTGGGTTGTGCACAAAAGGACAAAACTAAAACTAAAAAAAATAGAGAAATGGAAATGAAAAAAGTGGAGGGCGTCGCCACATGTTGTCCTACAGCATTGTTGTGTGCCCTTGGGTAGCCAGTTATATGTTGACACTTTTCAGTCTCTGATTGGTCACCCATATTTATTATATAATATACTTTATTTCAATTATTATTTATTAAAAAAATAACTAAAAATCTTTTTTTTTATTCTCTATAAATAAAGACCACCCTTAATATATTTTGATGCACATTAAAAATCACACTCTTATTCTATAATTTATCTTCATCTTTAATGGTGAATCCAAATAATCCATATTTTTTAAAATTCTGAAAAATATCTCAATTCCCAAATTATTCCAGCTCCCAAAATTTTCTAAACTTTGGAAGTTATTCAATTTTGTATAGTAATCTTTTTTAATGATAATTAGAAATGAGTAGTAAAAGATATTTTACTAATTTATTTTAAAATAAAAAATAATTATTAGTAATATATAATAAATAATAATAAAATAATATAATATTAGTTGATCTAAGTTCGAGAGATTGCTGATAAAAGTAAAATAAATAAATGTGTAGTGGATTTTGTAGATGGATGAAAGATAATTAATATTTAATTGCATGACCTAAGTTGAATTGCTAATAACCTTGGTTTAACAAAAAAATATATATATACAAAATATTTTCTTTATATTATCTGTATTAATATTCCATACCAAATTAGAATTATATCCTATAATTTTATTTGGTGATCTCAATTAATTAATATCATAGCTAGGAAGGATAACCAACAGTAGCCTTCTAAAAATTTGCAGATAAAATATAAGCTAACAAAACACTATAGCAATGCGAATGGCCCAATGAAACAATATAGTTCGGTCAAATATCTGATAATTCTAATTTTTACAGTAACAATCATATATCGAGTATGTCTCTTGTGAACTCGAGTTCACATGAACTCGTATCACTGTTATTTATATATATTATCACTGTTATAAAATATACTTAATTTTTTAACAGTGATAGTGTATATGTATAACAGTAATAGTAAATATACATAACAGTAATAGTATATACACATGACAGTGATAATTGAAAACCCGAGTTTACCGTGAACTCAAGTTCATACAAGTTTTTGTCCAATCATATCTAATCATTTATATTTCTAACTTTTTTTTCTCTATCCTTGAATCAAATATTCACCTGTATATGCCACCACCAATCTGTTGATTCTGCAAAATGAATCCATATTCTTTCATCTTTCAGCCACAAAATTTGTTCAGCCATTACATATATAGATTAGCTTATTTGCTAAGTTGACATATTAAAGGCTAGAATATTAATAGAATTAAAATGTATCATTATCAAATGTAATTAAAATACAGTAGATAGGAATAATAAGAAGACGCAATTGAAATTCTAGAGATAAATTGATGATTTTTTTGAAACAAAATAGATGTATTGTTGATATTGTCAAATCTCATGTGGAATTTGTTAGATCTTCGTGCTGATATTGACACAAATTAATTAATTTCGAAAAACATAGAATCACGATACCTTTCTTTATTTTCCATTTAATTCCTCATTTTTTCAAAACTTTTTTTTTTTCTTATAATAAGTCACTTGTGCACCAATTACACCGTGCAACTCAAGTGTATTTTTGAAAAGTAACACAAAATAATATTGAAAAGTTACACAAATTATTACTAAAAAGTGCATCTGGTGCATACAAGACTAAAACATTTTTTTTATACCTCCTCCTTTTTATTTTTTTTTATTTTTTTTGGTCTAATCATCCTTTTCCAAAACTTATTTTAAAGAAAATCTCCAAAAAGCCTCATCTTTTTCTTAAGTTTATGAAATCTTATTCTACAATTGTACAAGTATATATTATAAAAAAAATTATCATCATTGTCCTGTTAAAAAATAATATAAAAATAAAAATAATTTATACATAAACCATTTTAAATAATATGAGGCTCCATTTAGATGGATGGATATGAAAATGAATAAATTTTAAAAAAAATACATGTAAAAAAATATATATTTCAAATCACGAATTGTAAAGAGATGGAATAGAGAAAAAAATAGAGAAAAGATAGAGATGAACGGGTGGGAAGGAGGAATTTCATAAATGACATAATTTTGATGAGAATTTTGAATTCTCTATTTTGAACATAAATTCAAATCTAAATATTTGTAAATTCACTTAATTTACTTATAAAGAGTGATTATTTGTATATAAAATCCACAAATTTCAAATCAACTCATCCAAATGGAGCCTGAGTTTTTTCGCTACAAAGTATTAATTGTTTTAGTTATGGAGCAAAATTGTATATATATATAAACAAATTTAACACCAAACGTTCTGAAAAATAAAAGCTTGGTTTGCCTATTTAAGACTGAAAACATTAATGAAGATTAAAAAAATACCATTTATGAATATGAATAAAATTGAGAATATAGAAATGTAGAAACTCACAATATATATATATATATAGATATATAGTTAATAACGTAACGCCTGTTTCATTCTAATAAATTAAGAACACAAATATGGAGCTAAGCGAGGTAAATGAAGCATCCACAATTGCCAAATTCTAAAATACCATTATACATCCCGACGAAATGGAACAGCTCAAATGATTAGAAGATCACTATCTATATCATGTGATCATATATTGGAGGGACATGGATCCCCTCTGCGTAGAAGGAGAGACATCTGATGATCACAACCCTGCGTGTATACAAGTGATCTAACAACTCCCTTCTCCACAGGACCCTCATTTTCCAGATTCGATTTATCATTTGACCTTTAAGAAAAAATTTATAACAAAATCCTATATGAAATGATGCATTGCCAAACTATAATAAAGCAGGCTCAAATTAAATGTATCCCAACATCTGACTCGAGTTAATTTCTTCTTTTTAACTACTTGATTAATTTGTTCCACGGACGTACAAAAGAAAGTCTCCTAACTTATTAGCATGCAATACAATCCTTAAGAAGCACAACAAGAATAAACCTTCATGAACTCAACTGGAAAAGGTTTAACATGACCCTAGAATAGTTCACAACTATAAAAGGAAGAGTAAGTCCCTTATAAACCAATTTCCGTTGCAACTCAAAATGGTACTAGTTGTACTATCGAACTAATACATTTTAATGAAGAACACATAAAATGCAAACAAGTTTCACTGCGAAACTGGCCATAGTATACTCAACCAGAAAAGGAAGACCATCCTGTCATAAAAATACTGCAGTGCTATCAGACCACCTAAAGAAGTAAAATCAAGACACCTCGAAACAGTCATACTCTTCACGCACTAGCAATGAGCATAATATCAGTTTTTATCTACCTTCACAAATTTCCATTTTCAGTTTATGTTTATCTCAAACACTACCCTTCGAACCACTCATTCTACCAGATACGGAAGCCACAATTGTACTTCAATGTAGAAGCAGCAGTTAAACGCTTCAATAAGCACCATACTAAAACAAGGGAGGAAAACTCTTAGAAAATGAAACAAACTAAGGAAGAACTGAGCCTTCTAATTTAGTGACTAGAAAAGACATCCAGAAGATCAGATGTAACAAGTTCAAATCCAAAATAAAGTTTCTGAAAAGGAATAACTATGTTTATGCTAGATTTAAGACCAGATAAGGAAGCACTGAGCATTCAAATTAAGTGACTAGGTTACAAATCCTTAAGATCAGACATAACAAGTTCAACGTCAAAATAAAATTTGAAAAGGAAAAGTATATTAACGCTAAATAAGACCAGATACCAGGAGCTAAAAATGCAAGAAAAACCTTCAGATGTTGAAAGAAATACTTATCTTTAATATACCACGGAATAATAAGTTACTATGTGTCTTACCTTAGCATCCAATAGCATTAAATTTTTCTTTAGGGATTCAAAAGCTAGTGACTAATAAATAAGTCCCTCTTTCCTGAATACATCAATTTGCTATACTAGAAGCTGGTTATATGGGTTGCAACAAGAAAATTCAAATGAGCCAACATTTTCTCACAGTAGTTACCATTGTAGAAAAATGAATTTAGTAACAAGGCGCCTTAATATATTTATGACACGGAAGTAGAGAGCTAGAACTGAATAAAATAAATCAAATTGTTCTCGTACCTTGTTATTAAACAAGATAAATATTTTCCTTGAACTGCAAAATGTGAAACAGTTAATGTAAACCACATCCGATGTGCTCCAAAACGAACTGAAAAGGAAAACTTTTGGAAGCTCACTAGTTAGTAACTATTGATAAGCTTCAGCTTCTACCCAGGGCATTCATTTATATACAGCAGAAAATGAGTGCTGCATGGACTTAGAAGCCAAATCACATATCTTCATCACAAAATTTATCTGATTGTCACAAACTTATTCGTACCATGTTTGGCCCAGTGACTCCTCAGATCAATTGCACCAGAGAAATTATATCCTTCAGACGTAAGTTTTTCCAACACCTTCTTGAAAGCTCCAATACTCATCTTCCTTCCCGCTATCCTTGCCCCACGTCTCTTGGTGCTCATAGGCAATGGATACACAGATAATCCAGTCGTACAACAAGCAGATTGCCAACCCCCAGAACCCCACCTATAACATTGTTGTGGTGTTCCAGTGCATGAGCAAACAGGAGTAGGGATTTCTGAAATATCCATATTGATTCCATTGATAACAATTTCAGCCCGTTTCTTGGGGGCCCGTGATCGATTAGATGGAGTAGTCTCATCCTTCGGGGCCCGGGGAGTTCTAGTTCTTGGTTTTTTCTCTTTTGGTGTAGAATCTGAGACCTTACTGCCACGTCTCTTCTTCACCACTGCCGCACCACCAGCACTGTTGCCACCCCCACCATCATCCATTTCCTCACACATCTCTTCCATTTCAGACATCACATTTTCACTCTTGAGTACAGTCACCGGTTGAGGCATTGGGATAGAATGAGCAGATGACGTCTCGGGTGAAACCCCATAACTCGATTGATGATAATAAGAATGTTGGTGATTTCCGGGCATCAAATTTATGAATTTCTCCCTGTTTTGATTCATCCAGTAGTCCATGGACATGTGGGACTCTGAAACACCACCTACACGATGGTGATGATACGGCCCGCCATTGATAGAGGACATCACCGGTGACTGCTGGGAATGGTGGTGGTCACGAACACCACCACCAAAAAGGGGCTTCTCAGCCATGGAAGTTATTAGCTGAAACCCTAAATTGCTCTTAAGTGTAGTTGTTTGGGGATCAAGAAATCCCCAATTTCTCAAATTCATATTTCCATTACCATCCATCTTTTCTTCCAAAAAAACAAAAAGGCAAAAAAACTCAGTAGACCATCAATCTGTATAAAACGAAAACGAATTAGGACTCCGCCACATCTGCATTTTCCACAGCAATCCAAATTCGGTTATTGAATTTTTCACAGCAAACCCTGCAAAAACCACACAGAGAAATACAACTATGGCGAAAACAAATCCACCCCCAGATAACCACAACCAACAACAACAATGTAGAAGCGAACATATAAAATTCGACACAATGCAAATGCAGATATTTTCGAGCTTCTCAAATCAGATCTTCATAAAACATAAAGCTTCAACTAAATTCGAACAGAACAAATTTAATTGAAAACGGCGTAGATTGCGCGAACGGATTAAGAGAACTTACCGAGAGAACAGGAGTCGGCTGAATTAGGGTTTTTTAATCATTTTCTTCAGATTTTAAGCCTATAGAGAAGGAAAGAAAAGGTGAGAGTGGGGAAAAAATGGCAAAAGAATAGAGAAATGCGAAAAAAATCTGAAAATCAAATCTAACAAAAAGAAGAATAGAATAATAAATTGAGGTTACATTTGTCATGTCATGCCGCATGCGACATGCTACTCCATAACAAGCTCCCATGCTTCACTTGCCTTAATTGTTTGTATTTTTATACATTTTAAGATAGAAAAAATATGGGTGTATTCAAATTCACCTGAATATGGATTATTCAAATATTTATAGTCGATCATTAATATTTTTATACATATATTTTATTATTATTATTATTATTTAAAATTAAATACTCTTTAAAATAGTTATAATTGATATATCTATGCATATATAATAACAAAATGTTGGGCCAAATTCTTACTATTTTTTTATTAAGTTCAAGAATTTTTTTAAAGAAATATATATATATATATATATATATCTTAAATGATAGTGTTTTTTATTTTATTTTAGAGGTATAGCCGTATAGGTTCAATTCTTGAATCTACATATTTATTTATTTATTTTGTGTATTTTCTAATTATATTACTATTTTTTAAATGAGAAAATTCAAGAAACATATGTATTTAATATATCAATATAATTTTTGTATTATATTTTATGTGAATATAGTTCATAATATGAATTACATTCTAATTATTTATACTTTTAATCAAAAAAAATTGACATATTAAATATTTTTTAAGACTTGATACATTAAAATTAAATATTATAACACTATATTTTTTATATTAATTAGATATATAATTTAAATAAAAAATTATAATTGATATTCTTAAATAATAATATAATATCATTGACACCGATACTTATGATGAAATTCTTAATGTGTATCATCAAATATTTTATATTTAAAAATTTTTGACAAATTCATGATAATTTATTGGATGTTTTTTTCTTGAGTGGGTATTATATATAATAATACCCACAGTAACAATTTCCTGCACCACATATTGCATTTCACGCAGTAACACATACTTCAGCGTGTAGTATTAGTTCATATACAATGTGAAATTAGTTTATATAGAGTGTGGTGTTAGTTCATATACAGTGTGATTTTAGTTCATTTACTCTGTCATGCTACTTGTGGTATTTATTCATATAGTATGGTGTTAGTTCATATACATTGTGGTGTTAGTTCATATATAATATTTTATACTCCCTCCGTCTCTAACCAATTTGCACACTTTCTATTTTGGGTTGTCCCAAATCAATTTGCACACTACTTAAAAGGGAAACATCGATTTGCGTGCACACTCACAAAACTTTTCACACATTTACCCATATACCACTACTTTATTTAAAAAATACATTTTTCTTAAACCACGTGTCATCTCGGGGGTGCAAATTCCCCTGGGACGGAGGGAGTATTATCTATCTCTATAGCAATCACATCTTAAGATACTTAGAATAAATTGTTGTTCACCATAAACTTAATTGTGTGTATCATTCACATAATACTTTTTTTTTCTTTTAAAACTAACAATTGTATTTATTCACAAAATATAGTTAAGAGAATAAATGCATATTAAAGAGAAATTCAGTTAAAGACGAGTTTGAGATGGACAAAACATGTTTCAAAATATGTTTAATGATATATTATTGAATTTTTTTTCATCCTTTAAATCTAATAATTGAATTTATGTGAATCATGCACCTAAACAGACTAACTGTTCACAAAATGTGCACACATAGAAATCATTCACGAAATTTTTATTAAATGTGCATATATGAATTGTTCACAAAATGTGCACGTACAGATCGGTCACGAGAAATACATATATTGATCGTATACAAAATATGCATGTATGGATCATGCATAAAATGTACATGTACGGATCGTGCACAAAATATGCATGTATAAAAACTTCAAAAATTAAAACCAACAACAATACACAAGTTGTAAAGAAATAAAAGAAAAGTGTGGATAATTTTTTACACTTTATTCAACAACAAAAAATATACACATTTTTATGTAAAAATAACTATATAAAAATTAATATTATATATATTTTATATTTACAGATCGTGCAGATGCACATGTGATATACTAGTATATATATAATAGTAATAGTGTATATGCTTGATACTAATAAAAGATAACATGAATTAAGATATTAATTTAAGGTGTTAAATTTAAAATAAATTCTTTTTTTGCATATATAATATATTTATTTTACTAGATATATATGGTTATGGTTTGAGTTGTCCTGGATAATTCAAATCATTCCTTACAATTATAGAAGAAATCAAACATTTGAGAGTAGGTATTGTGTGAAAGTAGTTTATGATAAGCTTATCATGAAATTGTCTTAATGTGTCAAGTGTATCAAAATATTCATTAGGTATATCAAATATCTGGTTAAGTTAAATGTTTGATACTTCAAAACTTATTCATGATAAGTTTATCATTAACTATTTACATACAATACTTTGTCAACATGTGAAGGTTACGAAACAAGAACCACGCTCTTTTGAGCATTCAAACATTGTAAACATTTATTAGATTCATGATTCGAAATTAATTTTTAAATTTTTACCATTTTTTTAACAAAGTATTAGGTGCACCATGTACTTAAAAGTATTTTTAAAACTCTTGTTATTAATTGCTGAAAAGTCGCTCCTATTTATATTAAAATGTCACCCCTCGTTAAATATTATTAAGGTAATTTTTCAGTAAAAAATAACTTATTTTTCATCACTATCAGGATGACTTTTAATTTGATATAGGGTAACGATCGAGCAACGTATTGAAAATCCAAGGCGTATGAATTAAGGTTAGTCTCATTTGAAATTGGAAAAAAATTGAACAAGAGGTGTGCACCTCAATTAAATGAGACGATCGAAGCTTGTCAAGGCGATAGCCTCAGTTGCGAGGCCTAAATAGGGCTGAAAAGTAATGGACTTTCTTTTTCTTTTTTTTACATAAAATTGAATGAATTTTCTTACTTTTAACATAAAATTGGTTGGACTATTAAAATTAGTTCTTAACTTTGCAATTCTAAGAAACCCTATAAACTTTTACCTCTGGTACATTGTGTACATTCTCCCTTTATGCACGTTCTTCTCCCTTCATGCACGCTCTAAAATTCAGTTCGAATTGTTTCCTACGTCTCGCTTTACCATTAAAATTATCTAGATTTCCAAATTAATTTTTTAAATCATTGGTAGCGAGTACACGTATCGATCCACGGTAAAAGTGTTAATCTAAAAACTATTTGAATTAATTTAATCTTATCTAGATATGGTTAAAAAATTAAGATGTATTTTTTGAATAAGATTACTTCTGAAAATTTACTCTCAACTTCGTCACAAAAGTAATTAGTCACTAACTGCAGGCATCAACTATTTCAAGCAAGGAAAAAAAAAAGAAAATATTGATAAGAGACCATAAAAAGGATAAGTTTTAAAACAACAAAATAGTTTAATCCTTTTCTAAAAAAATAGAGCTAATAGGTTAAAAGCAAATGTTCACAGTAAAATCAAGGTAATATTAATCATAAAGTGTTTCATAAAAGAGAAACTTTTGATAGATCTAAGAAAATTAACAGGTGTAATAACTAATAAGTCAAATTTTGGTTTGAATATAGAAGAAATGTTAAGTGTGATGCATGTACTGAATTTAGTCATTATGCTAACACTTTAATGAGAAGAAAATTAAATTTTAATACTACCTTAAATGATGAATCTGATAATGAACATGATGTTGAAAAGATAATGAATTTATTTTCTCTGCTAAAATTGTTTATGATGATCTTCTGGACGATTATGATATTTATATCGAGACAATTGTGCTAACATTTGTGACAACATCAAACAAAGTCAGTCCAGATCAAAGTTGTTTAATGAGTTCATTTTCAGAGACAAATGATTTAAAAGGTGAACATACAAACTGTGAAACAGATCTTCACAAAATCATCAAAGTGAATGATGACTTAAGAGAATCACTAGCAAAGATGGAGGTCTTGCTTACTAGGAAAGATCTTGAGATTTGTAAGCTGAAAAACGGCTAGAATAAAATTTGTTAAGGCAAGTAAATTCGTCACTACTCAGTATTTAAATTTCAAAAAAATTTGTATGTCATTTCTGTTATGAAAAAGGTCATATACGTCCTTACTGTCTTAAGTTTAAAAGATCAAAAAAATTGTATAATATATTGTCCGATATGACACAACATTCTAAACAAACATGTTCCCGAAATGATATAGTCAATGAGTCTGATATGAAATTCAGTATTGCTTATACTTTCTTCAAAGCATGCATTCCTGGCCTATGTTATTTTGATAGTGGATGTTCAAGGCATATAACTTGTGATATAAGTTTCCTACTGATTATAAAATGCATGATGATTATTGTTGGGATATACTGAGTTGTTTTGATTTAGATCTCAAAACTCCTAAGTCTGAAAAGATGAATTTGCCTAAATACAGTTTCAGGAATGTATGGACTCAGATCAGAGTCAGGAAAGGATAGACTTATTTTCTATTCACAGGTACTCAATTCATGGGGAACCATCCTGAAGGTTGGATTTAGAAGGAGACGTCTTGAAGATCAAGTTCAGGAAGAACCATCCCTGAGGACATAAAGCACAATAAAGAACAAGTTCAAGTAAAATGTCCTGAAGCTGAAGTATCCTGAAGATCCCGAAGAAGTTCTTGAGAAGATCGATGCTGAGAAGGCAATCCTGAGGAAGACTACTGATTAGAGTTCTACTGACTATTCTAAGCGTAGTCGGGACAGAGCATATCAGTGAAGGGGGAAGTAACCTGACTAATCAGGCTGAGTGTTCATTCTACTGACACTTTGTAAGTCCTGAGAAAAAAGGTTACTAACCATTTGGGACTTAGCATTTATGCTAAATGGACTGAGACAAAAGAGAATGTTAGGGATCCACTAAAGATAAATATTTATTGTTGTGACCACTTTTATACGGTTTGGGCCTTCGAACCAGGGTCTACCGGAACACGGATTTTATTCCCAAATGGGTTGAATACTTGTAATAGAATAGTGCAGGGCTTTGATATATTAAATTATATTAGGCCCAATTTTAAAGGGCAAGTAGGTCTTTTATAGTTAGTCCTCTATAAGTAGAGGGTTTCCTCTTCATTTGTAACGGACGGGATTCATTGAATAATATACAAACAGGCTAGGGAGCTCTCAAGAGAGCACTCAAAGTCATATTCAAGGAAGGAGCTCTCAAGCTTCTCCCGCAGTGTTGTTGTTTATATGTTATTCGTTTATACTTAAATTCACCAGTGAAGCCGATAAGTCAATAGCAACAAATGGCGCTAGAAAGATGATTATGCTTACTTTGAAGATGAACAACATTCAAACACTGAAAGCTAAGTTTTTTCTTTCCGTAGATTTTTTTTTCAAGTTATATGTTCATTATACTTCATGTAAACTGAAGAAAAAGTGCATAAATCTGTACAAATATCTATTCTTACTTTCAACGCAAAAACTCAGTTCATCCACGCTCATATGCCGCTGCTTTAGAGAGCTTTTACAAAAAGAGCAGAAAAAATAATTTTCCAATTAAACAAGCCAGAGCACAAAAAAACACCATCATCATCGTCCATCCAGACCCTTATTATGCCTTGCAGAATATACAAAAAATAAATATATTTTTTTCTCATGATACACCCAAAATTCGGATACAAATATACCACCACTGTTTTTATAATATCCTCTTTCATCATCGTCATGCTAATGTATATATATGTACATGCATATATTCAAAGAGTAGAGCCTTATATATTTATTATGCTAATTAATGTGTGTGTGTGTATAAATATATATATATATATATATATATATATATATATATATATATATAACATAACCATGACACTGCTATCACCTACGCACGAGCTCGCGACCACCGAATCAGGACCCAGAGCAACGTAAGGCGGCATAGTTCTTTCCACGTGATGTCTGAGGACGAGCCCTGATGACTGGTTCCCGGCGGGCGTTGTTCCACGTGACTCCAAGCTCCTCGCGAGATCGCGCTGCTTACCTCATACGCCACTGGTTCAAACCACACAGAACGACGATGGTTGCGCGACTGTGACCGGTGGAACGGAGTTCAACGGTGGGAAATTTTTACATCTCCCTGTATGAAAATCCCGGTGGTCGGAGACTACGGGGTCACACCTCACAACTGCCACTTCAATAATTTAACAAAAAAAAAAGGTCACGATTTAAGGCCATTTTTTGCATCTTAGTCAAACAAAATTTCTCATTTGAGTCTAGCAGCCGGAATTTCCTTCATCAAGCACTACCATCATTCCACAGCCACAAAAAATTGCACAGCCGATCGACGCAATGTTGCCAGGAATGCCACCATCAAACCGGCCTGTTAATTAATCTTGCCATGCCGGAGTTTAGAATCGCCACCTTTCACTTCCGCTCTTTCTCACAGCCGTCATGCTCCGTTGCGGTGGTATAAAATCTTCTGTCTCCGCCTCGATCTCCTCTGTTCAAACACATCTAGCTCCGACTGTCTCTGCGCGTATGTTCCGATGTGACTTGGGGTTACTCTTTTTAACCCCAATTAAGCCAAATTGAATTAAAGTATGATTTTCAATCAACGATCGAGGTAGAATTAATATTGACTGATTGGGAATACTGTGTGTACGTTGCACTATACAGGATAAAGATGTGTCAATTCTCTAACTATAACTGATGGATCTTTTTTATTTTGAAATTTTTGGGTTTTGGATTAACTAGATATACTGGCTTCCAAAATATTAGGTCCACTTATATTTTATAGGAGAACTAATGGGTCAAAGTTTAATTTTTTATGCTGATGGATTTTTATCCTTAAAGAAGTTTTTTTAAAATAAATAGGTGAATTTTCGTAGTCTACGTAGTCAGCGGATTTTATCCCTTTCAAAGTCGAATTTCCGTAGTCTACGTAGTAGCAACAGAATTATTCTATTTCATTTGTCAATTTATTTACTTATTTATTATACGGTGTCCTGCACCACTATCCCATGAGGCAGAGGATTCAATGGGGAGCTGAAGTATTTTGGAAAATCCAAAACAAAAATATTTGCTTATGCTTTGAATTATATAAGTAAAAATTATTATTCTCTATGAGAACACATAGCTTGATTCAGAGCAAAATATTTGAATTTATTTGCATGCTCACATGCCAAAAGCACTTTTAAATAGACTTTATTTTTAAAACCTCGGTGGGCACATAAAAATCCCTCGTGAAAAAAGGAATTTTTTTTCATTTTCGCAATAATACTCTTTATAACCTCTTGCGGTGTAGCTCTTCGAGCAAGCAAGTCACAAAATCTTGCGTTGTAGCTCTTCGAGCAAGCAAGTCACAAAAATCTTGCACCGAAGCTCCTCAAGCAAGTAAGTCACAAAAATCTTGCGTCGTAGCTCCTCGAGCAAGCAAGTCATGAAAATTTTTCATCATAGCTCCTCGAGTAAGCAAGTCACAAAAATCTTACGTCGTAGCTCTTCGAGCAAGCAAGTCCGGAACATCTTGCGTCGAAACTCCACGAGCTAGCAAGTCTCTATCAAACTCGCGCATGTTTTCTTAAAGGTTAGCGAGCAAAATATCTCGTGTAAGCCTTCTTAAAGGTTAGCGTACAATATCTCTCGGCTAGCCTTTTTAAAGATTAGCGAGCAAAAACTCTCGCGCGATCCTTCTCGAAAGGTAGTGAGATACAACCTTTCTCGCGCGAGCTTGTACTTAGTTAGCGATGAACGACTTTAACACTCTCGTCGAGTTAATCATCTTACAAAGGGTAATTCCTTACAAAGTCCCTTGACGAGCTAATTATCTCTCTTACGGGGCAATCATTAGAGAAAAAAAAGGTTAACATACAAAGTCTAACAAGTAAAATGTGGACAACGCATAAACCATTTCTTCGAAAAATAAATAATTTATCAAAAAGACTTCAAGAAATAATATTTCTAGCCGAGCAACAACCATGCAAGCCCACAGCTTGATCCCCCCTTAAATGGTGATGCGTTTCCTCATAGACATGATTATTCCACCTTCTCAGGCAATGCGCCTTAACAGGCATGATTATTCTGCCTTCTCAGGCGATACACCTTAATAGGCATGATTATTCCGCCTTCTCAGGCAATGCGCCTTTACATGCGTGATTATTTTGCCTTCTTAGTCGATGCACCTTAACCGACGTGATTATTTCGCCTTCTCAGGTGATGCGCCTTTACAGTCATGATTATTCTGCCTTCTCAGGCGATGAGCCTTAACAGACATGATTATTCCGTCTTCTCAAGCGATGCGCCTTAACATACATGATTATTCCACCTTCTCAGGCGATGCGCTTTAACCGGCATGATTATTCCGCCTTCTCAGGCGATGCGCCTTTACAGTCATGATTATTATGCCTTCTCAGGCGATGTACCTTACAGGCATGATTATTCCGCCTTCTCGGGTGATGCGCCTTAACAGGCATGATTATTCCGTCTTCTCTGGCGATGCGCCTTCAAAAGGCATGGATATTCTGTCTTCTTAGGCGATGCGCTTTAAAAGGCATGAATATTCCATTTTCTCAGGCGATGCGCCTTAAATAGCATGTTTATCCCGCTTTTTCAGATGATACACCTTAATGGAACTATCAAAGACCTATTAACATATTGAAGTCATCCTGCTAGCCAACTCGGGGGCTGAAAGTAAGACCGCCAGCCCGATAGAAAATAAAATTATGGAGGAGAACATTGCTTAAAGATTGAACTCCGACTGAAGTCAAAGTCCGATCGGGGGCTATTGTTGTGACCAAATTTATATGATTTTGGGCCTTTGAACCAGAGTCTACCAGAACTCGGGTTTTAACCCCAGATGGGCTGAATACCTGTAATAGAATAGTGCAGGGCTTTGATATATTAAATTATATTAGGCACAATCTTAAAAGGCAAGTAGGACTTTTATGGTTAGTCCTCTATAAATAGAGGGTCTCCTCCTCATTTGTAACGGACGGGATTCATTGAATAATATACAAACATGCTAGGGGGCTCTCAGGGGAGCACTCAAAGCCATATTCAAGGGAGGAGTTTTCAAGGTCCTCTCGCAGTGCTGTTGTTTATATGTTATTCGTTTATACTTATGTGTTTGTTACCTTTTAATCGAGACACCCTTTAGCCACATAAATCTACCAGTGAAGCCCGATTAATCGGTAACAACATTTATACCTAAGTTAAAATGCAATTTACTCGGAGTATTAATGGTAAGATGAAGCATAAAGTCTTGTCAACAACTAGTCATTTGAAAAGCAGCCAGTGAGATGAAGTCACATAAGTACGGACCTAACACACTCAATTAATGTTCACAGTCGCAAGCTGGAGTAGCAGACTTTCACCAAAACAGCATGGTGAAAAGTAATTGTCAAATCCTAGGCTGCCACATACCTAAAATAGGAAATTTTATTTTGATCTCCTCCAACGGATCTATTACAAATCTTCTCTATAAATACAGAAGACCTTGCACCCAAACAAGGTTACCGGAAACTTTGAAGTCGAGATTAACCAAGATTCAAGCGCTCAAAGTATTCAAGCAAACAACACTCTCAAGTTTTAAATTTTCCTAGTGTTGTTAGGAATCTTTTCTGTATTTAGCTTAGAATAATAATTCATCCTTAAAATAGATTTGTGTTGTAAGGATTATCACAAAATAGTTGGAAACTGGAAGCTAAACCACTCTAAGTTGTGAGTTAGTAAAGTGGAAAAGACTGAGAGTTATAAAATCGCCTAGGGGTTGAATTCCTTAGAGAGGAAGGAGACTGTCGTGCACCTTGGCACATTAAAAATTCAAGTATATATCCAATCCTAGAGTGGATTGCTCCTGTTTAATCAGGTTGTGGATGCAGGAGCTTGAGTCTCTTAACCAAGTTAAAAATCCATGTGTGTTGATTTACCTGCTTTGCATTTCTTAACTATCATATCATCAATTTAGTAGAGCATTCAGCATTGTTTTAAAACTCAGGAAGAAGCAATCTTCCTGAAGCTGAAATCTGAGCATAGACCCTTAACCACGGTTTCAGTCACTAAGCTAAAAATATTTTCAGAAACACTAAAATGAGTATAATTCAGAGCTCACACTTCCGCATGTAAAAAGTTTTGTTTAGATAGTTATCCAACTTACTAGCTTTCTTAGCGGTCAATAGGTTGGTTATCTTTACTGAGCTCACTAAGAGCACGAATTCAGGATTCACTGTATTTGGTTCATGAGCTTCTTAGTTCAAGTGATTCAATCTCAGTGAGCACTATCAGTTTACGCTGGCTGAATCCTAAGGAGTTATTTCCTGAAAAATAAAAAATTATTATCAGTGTATTCCCCCTCCCCATATACTGATTCAGACTCGTTTCGAGACCAACAATGATATTGTCACTTATGGAGGTGGTTAAAAGGATAAAAATATAGGTAAAGGTACACTGAATGTACATGGTTTTTCAAAGTTAACAAATAGGTTACATGTCAATTTGATAAGTATAAATCAATTATGTGATGTTGATTTGCATGGCAAATCTGATAAGAATTCATGTTATGTGCTTAATAAAGATAATGAATGTCTCATGGCTAGTAATAGGTCTATAGATAATTGTTATTTGATTCAATCACATGAAACTCGCAGTAGTGCGAAATTGGATGGCAATACTCTTTGACATAAAAACCTTGGTCATGCTTATAACTATAGAAATATTCATGATTTGGTAGGACTAGGAGTTGTAAAAAAATCTTCATAATCTAAAGTTAGATAAAATTAATGTTAATGCTCAAAAGGGTAAGTAAATCATAGTGTCTCATAAAATATTGGCACATTATTTTGAACTTCTTCATATAGGCTTAATGGGTCCATAGAAACTAGGAGTATTGGTGGAAAAAGATATTCTTTTGCAATAGTTGATGATTACTCTAAATGCACACTCACAACATTATACACATATTTACTCATATACCACTATTTTATTTATAATATGTTTTTTCTTAAAAAATGTGTCATATCATAGGGTGCAAATTCATACGGGACGGAGGGAGTGCATATTAGCTCATTTCGTTCCTATTATATGACTCCCCTGTTTCAATCCTATTATATCAATAATCCCTTTAAAAAAAAAAGTTGGTTTGGTTCTTTTCATTCTTTAAATCTTTTTGACAAAATTTGGAGAAAAAAAAAAACTTAAAAAAATTTAGAAAAACTTGAAATAAATATAAAATCATAAATACATATAAAAAATATAAATAAAAATTTCAAAATATTAAACTCAATTTTATTTAAATTAAAAAAAACAATTAGTAATTAATTTTTTTTTAAAAGTGTAATATATTAAGAAAAATAATTAAATCTTTAAAACATTTAATTTTTTTTAATTAATTAAATCTATAAAAACTGAAAAGTTAAATAAATCAAACAAAATTTAATTAATTAAATTAAAATGTCAATTAAGAATTAACTTTTTCCTGAAGAAGTAAATAAAATACACAAAATATATGACACAATTAACTTAATCTTCAAAAAAGAACTAAAATATAAATCAATTAAGATAGTCTGAAATATATTAAAATACCAACTCAAAATATCAAAATTTAATTAAATTAAAAAGTAATTAAATCTTAATTTAAAATATGAAGATTTATTTCTTTTAATAATTTTTAAAGTTAACTATTTCTTAAGATTTGGTTTATTTTTTTATTATATTTTAGATTTTATTGAGTTTTTCATTTTTTAAATTTTTGCTTTTTTATTTTGACATTTTTATATTTCTAGAGTATTTTTCAGATTTTATTAAAGTTGAATACTTTTTTAAATTTTTATTTTTAATTTAAATTTTTTTGGAGATTTAATTCATCTTTTTCATATTGTTTTATGTGTTAATTTAATTTTGGAATTATTACAACGGAGGGCACACTTTGTCCTTCAAATAGAAAATAATGACACTATCTTTTTAAAAATACAAAGAGGGACAAACGTACAAAATAATATTTGCACATTCATAATTATTATTGTGTTCATAATATTTTGAGTGTTGTTGATAGGCAAGCAGCTGTATTATACTAAGCACGATCAAGAAGCAGGGTCAGCGAGCAAAATTAAGGAAAGTACAAGTGAAGATATTTGCAAGTGTGTTGCAGGATTAAAGATGGTAAGTGACGAGCAACTTAAGAGTGAAGAAGGCACCAGAAGGCGACCAGAAGGCTTGTTTAGGTGTATTATACTAAGCGCGATCAAGAAGCAGGGTCAGCGAGCAAAATTAAGGGAAGTACAAGTGAAGATATTTGCAAGTGTGTTGCAGGATTAAAGATGGTAAGTGACGAGCAACTTAAGAGTGAAGGCTCTAAAGAGTTGCTCCGCCCTACGCCAAGCTATAAAAGGTTTCTCAAAACCTGCTCGCGACACCTATCGCACAAATCCATCAGTACCCAGATCAATCAAAGTTGCTCGCAAATCATCCCAAAGGCGCCAAAAGGCTTGTTTAGGTGTATTTAGTAAAACCAGCTTATTTATAGTTATATTAAGGTTAATGTGACAAGTGTCTTAAGTGATAGGACACTTGTCACATTATTAACTCATATTAGTTATAATGGTGACACCTCACCAACATGCAAATATATAAGTACCACTCTTGCACACAAAAAATTCCACTTTTCATAAGTCAAAGAATATATTACTTTCTCTTCTTCATCTTTTCTATTTCATTCCTAGCATAAATCAAACTATTACCGTAAATATTTTGTGATCATTAGATTAGTTCAACCACACTAATTACATTGATTACAAGATTTCACCACTAAACGCGCATTTTTTATAATTTTTGCATGCTTATATAAATTTTGTCCTTTGTTGTAATTACTTTTTGGGTTTGCCTTAAACTATAATTACACTATACAAAATGTCTCTCTATATAACTTACTCTTAATTTTTATAGTTTTTATAAATAAATTATAATAAAATTTTAAGAGTTATTTTATTTTAAAATAGTTTTATGTTTTTTATATATAAAATAATTAAAAAATTGACAAAAATTGTCACATCATCGAAATTTGTTGGGTTGAAAATATAAACTTTTCAGACATAAAAATTAATTTTGAAGTTAAAAGATTAAAAGGGACTTAAAATTAAAATCAAAAGACTAAATGAAAAATTAAATATTAATATTTATATAAAAATTAATTATTCATTCTAAAGTGTACAGAGATTTATTCTTTGAGATTTAAGTAATAACACTATCTTACAAATTATACATTTTCCATCCTTTAAAAAAAGAGTTAACATAACTCAAAGTGAGAGTTTCATATGTAATTAGTGTACGACACACAAATTTTATAGTTGAAGTTATTTATATTGAAAAAGTGTAGGCTGGTTATGTTAAAAAGTGTGGGTTAATTATATAAAAAGTACATTAAAAATTATTTAAAATGTAAATTTTTTAGTGTAATCAACTTGTATTTTCGGTACAATTTTTTTTTATCAGACAAGGTAAACTAATTATAAAATATTGGAATACAAGGGGTACTCCAACTCTTACATAATCGAGATAAATTATTTACTCATATTTAAATGATCAAGATTTTGACTCACAATCTATTCAAAGCCATACTCCTTGCCAAAACTCAACAAATCTACCATTTCTAGTTATTTGTCTTTTCCACCAGCAATATGCCTTCCCAAATCCTTTCACTCCAGTCCGCGAAGCTCAAACCTTGTAACTCCTTTCCTTTTGTTGTAATCCAATTTCATGCCCTTGCCTTGATGTTGCAGACAATTCTATCAACATTAGGTGTTATATCGCTGAAAGTCACATTATTTCTGTTATTCCACAACACCCAATATGTGCATATCCATATTGTTGAAGCAATGTTGATCCTCTTGCCTTTTCTGAATATCTCACTGTGTTGTAAGAAATTAGTGATAGGATGACAATGTGGAACTCTTTCAACATTCAACCACTTGTATAATTTGTGCCACACACTGCGAACAACTCTATAGTTAACTAGAAAATGAGTAGAAGATTCAGTTTCCTCACCACACATTACGCATCTAATCTCACCCACATCCAAAATAATTTCAAATTGCTGAAATTTCTCTTTTATCGGCATCCTATTATGAAATAGTTTCAAGATAATCGATTGGTACCTCCTCGGAACAAAGCTCGACCATAATCTTCTAAATGCTAGTCTTGCCTTCCTCGAGTCAGCATAATCTTCATTTACATTGACTTCCTTAAGATATGCAGATTTGGTTTTGAGTAACCCATCATTTGAATGCTTCCAGTGCAAGTAGTCTTTCTCATTGTGTCTCAAATGGATCCTGTCAAGATATAAGTATATAAGAATAACTTGTTAAGTTACTCCGTGTTGGGAAATCCCTTATGTTTTGATGACATTAAAAACCAGCTGACCTTGGGAGATCAACTGAGGTGCTAGACGTCAGCTGAGGTCAGGTCAGCTAAGGTGCAGATATCAAACGAGGACCACCAGCAGCATCTGAGGTCGTCTGAAGCTGTTGCGTAGAAGATCTATTTACAGAAAGTCAATCAAGTCAAGAGGACAAGATCTTCACAACGGCTAGATGATTTCCAGATTCATAGGCAATCAATCAAGTCAATCAGATTGAATATCAAGCCAAGATGGAAAGATATCAATCTGGAGATCAAGAATCAATCAATCACTTTGATTGATTGATTACATATTTATAGGGATTTTAAATTCTAGTCAACTCTAACGGCTAGTATTTGACACCTATAAATATGAGTACCATAGAGAAAATTTATATAGTTTTTACTCACGATCAAACTAGCAGAATCGCTGCACAATTCTCTTTGTACTCACACAACCCTACATAATTATTTATCATTTGAATGACTTTATAGAAGTCTAGAAGTTAGTAGCAAGCCTGCACTAATAGATTGTAAAAGAGAGTTTTCTCTTGAAAGTTGTAAGGAAGGAAGTAAGTGAGTAGATAGCTCCTCAAGTCCAATTTGGATTGAGGAGAGTGGATGTAGGACAGTTGGTCCGAACCACTATAAATCTTGTGTCTTTTACATGCTTTATTTATTTGCTCCTACTTGCTTCACTAATTAAAAGGATTTAACTAAAAACGCTTTCACACTAAGATCACTGCGCACTCAGCTGATTGTAAAGTCAGCTGATTTTCAAAACAAGAAGACTCAAAGTCTTCTTTAGGGACCAACACTCCAGCTCATACACCCTCAACTCTCTCCTCCATTTCAAATCTCATTCCCATCAGTGCTCCTCCCACTTCCCCATCTCACACACCCTCGACTTTTTCTGCACACTAATCCTAAAAAATCTATCAAACTTTTTATATAAAGGCACATCTTCGAGTCACTCATCATTCCAGAATAAAGTTTCTTTTTCATCGCCGGCCACGTTAGTAAAATCTTGTTTCACTACATTACACTGCTTACCCAAATAAATATAACATAACTCTTGCCATTATCCCGATACAAGAGTGTTACTCCATCGATCCCTCCTCCTTCCTCTCTCGCGACTCTCTAACCTACTTGATATCCGTTCTAGTCCCCTATATCTAAACCTGATAATTCTTACCCAGAGTATCTCCGATTCTTGCAAAAATCTCCAAATCCATTTACTTAATAAAGCCACATTAATTTTTTCCAGATCTCGAATCCCTAGTCCCTCATTACTTCCCAATTACTAATCCAAGGTATCTTACTTCTCTCCTCACATCCCCCCAAACAAAATTACGTTATATAGAAGTGAGCTCTATAATCACAGATTTTGGAATACGATAAAATGAAAACCAGTAGATCGGAATAGAAGAGAGTACAGATTGAACCAAAGTGATACGTCCACCAAAAGATAAGTTTTTATCTTTCCACTTCGTAAGTCTCCTATGAATTCTTATCACCAAATTCAACCAAGGAGAGATTCTCCTGTGGTTAATACCTACGTGCATTCCCAAATAATTCAAAGGCAGTCTTCCAATCTCGCACCCCAAAAAATTTGGTGTCTCCTCAACAATTGATTGGTCAATATTAACTCCCACAATACAACTCTTGTGAAAATTAACTGATAATCCTGACATCAACACAAGATTGCGGAGAATGTATTTTATATTCCTCATGTTACGTGGATCTCCAGAGCACATAAAAATTGTATCGTCCGCGTATTGTAAATGTATTACCTACACTCTATCTTTTCCAATATTGCACCCACCAGCTCCCTTTTCTCCACTGCCCGTAAAATCAGTCTACTCAAGCCCTCTGCAACCAATAGGAATAGATATGGTGATAAAGGGCCGCCCTATCTTAATCCACGCTCTAAATTGAATTCCTCAATAAGATTTCCATTTATCAATATTGACATTGAAGCCGTAGAATAACGACTCCTTATCCATCTTCTCCATTTGTTGTTAAATTTCAGTTTCTCCATAACTTCACCTAAGTAGTACCACCCCACTATGTCATATGCTTTTGCAAAATCGATTTTGAAAATAAACCTGCTAAGTTTCTTTCTCTTTGCCTCATCAATCATTTCATTCAAGATGACAATACCATTTAATATTTGTCTTCCTCCCACAAAAGCAATCTGATTTTCTGAGATAATAGAGTCAAGGATTGTACTTAATCTAGCTTCCAAAGTCTTCGAAATGATTTTATATAAACATCCAACGAATGATATAGGACGAAAATCATCAAGAGCTCGACTTCCTTCTTTCTTCGGAATCAACACCACAAAAGATAGATTAAGACCATTCACGATCCTTCCGTTATGGTAGAAATTTTGCATCATTTCCATAATTTCCATTTTAAGATCCTCCCAACACTCTTTGATGAACCCGAAAGAGAAGCCATCTGGAGCCGGGCTCTTGTTGTTGTCGCACACCCAAACAGCCTCCTTGACCTCCTATTCAGTAAAGCCTGCTGTAAGAATTTGATTACTACAATCATCAAGTACTCTTGGAAACAAATCATATGGAAGCCTCGGTCTTGTTTCTCTTGTATCTAGCCTTCAGCTAAAGTGCTTCTTGAAAAAATCATAAACTCCTTTCTTCACTTCAACTACTGAGTCGATCCACAAATTGTTTATAAAAAGCCCATCCACTGCATTTGTCGTCCTACTTTTATTTATCCATCCATAAAAGTAGCTAGAATTCACATCTCCTTCTCTAAGTCATTTCGCCTTTACTTTTTTTAGAAAGAAAATCTTCTTTCCATTGTGCATTCCTAATCAATTATGATCTACTTATGTTTTGAAGTATAATCTCTGCCTCTTCCAATCCCATAGTATCATCAATTCGATCCAGCACTTCAGTACAACTAGCCTCTATTTTGTAATATATATAATCTCAATTGTTGATTGAATGCATCTAGGGATGGCAATGGGGCGGGTAAAAACCCGGTCAAACGGGTCGCGGGGCGGGTTTGGACCCGTTTGACCAAAAACCCGCCGGGTTTGGGACGGGTCTTGGTATTGGTGGACCCGCCTGAACCCGCCCCGTATATATATATATATATATATATATATATATATATATATATATATATTTATATATATTAATTAAATATATATAGTTAAATAAATATATTATATATATAATTAAATATATAAAAATTAGACTATTAATTAACATATTCATTAAATTATTAGATTAAATATGTGCATAAAGTCATGAGCAAAAATTGTACAAATTAGAGTTTATTATTTTTTTTATTATTTTAATTTCAATGAACAATATATGTGTAATTTTAAATATTTAGATTTAATAAGTTGAAACTTGAAGTGGATTATTTTGCATATTTATTGTTGTTTGAATTATGCATATGCATATTGATATTTTAAAATTTATTATATTTTGTGTAAAGTATTTGATATGTATGATAAAAATAAAATAAAATAAAAAATAGACGGGTCGGGGCGGGTAAAACTCGCCGGGTTCGTAGGACGGGGTGGGGCGGGTCCAACTCATAATTAATGCGGGGCGGGGCGGGTCTCGGGTCCTAAAAATTCTTGGCGGGGCGGGTCCTGGGACATGTCAAACCCGTCCCAGATCCGCCCCGTTGCTATCCCTAAATGCATCGCAATGTGTATCAGGTGCATATGAGATCCAAAATTCTTAATCTTCTATATTCTCTCTATCCCACTATATGTTTTTCATTTTGTCATTTTTATCTATTTTACTATATATTTTTCATTTGCTATTTTATTTTATATTTAAATTACTATTTATTTCTTAATATTATTATAATTATTTTTTATATTATTTTTTTACTTTATTCTTTTACTTATATTTTTTACATTTATCTTAATTTATGTGTTCAAATGCAGTGAAAAACATACACTGGACAGGGACAGAGGGAGTATTAACAAAATAAAAATTCCCAAACTACATCCTGAAGCACTTCTCAACACCACACGCCACTATAAAGCAGCCACACAATCTTCTCTCCCAACCCATCTCGTCACCATTCTCACTCTGCGAATTCATCCCTCTTTCTAGAGAGAGAAACCAAAGCATTCTCTGGAAAATGGAACTCAAAATCCTGCAGTAAGCACCAATTACACATATGCAGTGATAAAATGCAAGTCTTGGCTCTTCAGACTCCTCAAATTTTAGCATCACCCACCAATGGCAGCAAGAAAAATGCCGCCCCTGTTTTTGCCTTGATTGATTCACTCCCTTTCTGTCCTTTGGCGCCCAGAAAAATCTTCAATCCATCTTGTAAGTTCTTTCTTCTGTGATATCCTGATTTTGGTCAATATACCCTCAAGCAAGATTTTGAGTTTATATTTGGGCTAAGATTGAGAATTTCTGTAAAGATTGAATCTTGGGGCTTTCTAGTGTTGTTTTTGATAGCCCTGTTACATTCAGCAGTTCAATTTGAGTTTTGGCTGCGATCAGTTTTTTCACATGTAATCTTGATGAGGATAAGGCGATACAACAGTATACACACACACACACACACACAATATGAATTCCACTATTTGGTGTTTATTTTTCTGGGATTTGTTAGATTTATACTGAAAATCAAGCTTCGAGTTTGATATTAGTGACCCGTTTCTTGATTTGTATTTCTGAATTGAACTCCTCGAACATAATGTGTTCTCCAATTTGCTTCTTAAAGATAATGTTAAATATTCACTATGCATGTTCTTCGATTTTTGCATGTTTTGCCGAGTGATGTGAAGTTGTTTGAACAAATGGCTGCTGATTTTGTACTCTCTTCAGAACTGAATAGTAGACTTGTTATTCTTTCCACATGTCTTAGTGAAGACAATGGATCAATATAAGAAACTGAGATAGTCTTCTGATATAATAATCAGTTTGATCAAATGCTCGTTTATTACATAATGAAGTAGTAATAGTATGTAGCATTAAACGAGCTTGTAATAAAACAATTCATTCATAATAGATGATTTGAGCATTGCACCCCCATCATAATCAAGGAAAGAAATAAGTTGTCTTAATGATTCTTCCGGAAAGGAGTCCTCTTTAACTAAAAGCCCGTTGGCAACTTTAGGGGTGTGGCCTAGTTTCTTCCAGTTAACGTTCAATTATACAAGTTATTACAACTAGTTTAAGGAATATGTTTTTAACACTTTCATGTTGAGTCAACTCTCACTACATAACTGTCATTTGTGTTTAGTTTCGAGGTTTTTTCAGTACGTAGGTAACATGCTTGATTTGCCTTACCTTTTCCGAGTTCTTTTTCTAGGTTTTTCTTTTTAAGCCCAGACCGATATGTAAAACCCAAAAGCCCTCATCCTTAATTAACAAAAAATTGCAGGAACACACTAAAACGGACGGTGTCCTCGACCTCAACAGCGTGAACAATAAGAATACAGAAAACAGAATTGTTTAAACTTCGTTATTTCATGTTTACACTCCTGTGTTATTCATTATATGTATTAATATACGTTGTTATTGATGCTTAGAAATATGAGTTTATGTACCTTAGTCTCATGTGTTATATATATATATATATATATATATATATATATATTAATTTAGTAGTTATGTTATTGGTGCTTAGGATCTAGTCATACAATTTTTATCATGTTTTATTGTTTGAGAATAATATACATAATGTTCTAAAATGCTGGTGCGCTTCACTTCGATCAAGCACACACCTTTTTGTGTTTTGACTCCCTTTTCTCTTTTCTCTTTTTGGTTTTTTTGACTATATTGTCCTAAAAACTTCAACTAACTCTCTTTCAATCATTAAGAAGTTCTCTTGCAGCATGCATATCTTTCACTTGATCTTTTGCTTATAAATTTTTTTCACCAATGGTGATGAAAACATTTTCTTTCACAGTACGATGCAGGGAGACACCAAAGTCTTTTGTTGGGAGCAGAATAATTAGAGCACATGCTCTAAATGTTGGAACTGGATCTGGTGGCTATGAAGAGAGGCGGGAAAATGAGAGCCATAGTTCCTCCTCTGCTGATGCAGAACATAGTGATTCTTCATCTAAAATGTTAGTACTTTCAGCTTTGACATTTTAACTATCATTAGATGCATTCATATAAGAACACCCAAACAGAAAGAGAAAAAGATAGGTACCAAAATTGCTGCTGTTACTGAAGTTTAACATTTTAGTCGAACTTTTCTGACACAAACCAGGTATCAAGGATAAATTTTAGAAGAAACATAATATAGAATGGTTTCATATGATCTATGTGATATATTAGTTGTGTGCTGAGACACTCTATCAGTTTTATGTTTCATATTTTTGCTCAGAATGGATGAATTAGATGTTGCCAATAGCTATCCTGACAAATTCGTTCAACTTCATGGCAGTGTGACATCTCCTGATCGAATTCCTTATCTTTTACCTATTGCTCTTGTGTTGTGTGCATGCACTCTAGTATATCTTCTTCTTCTCTTCAAGCAAGGGCCGTCATCAATCTTACCAGCACTTGCAAAGTCGGGCTTCACTGCCGCATTCTCTTTGATATTTGTTTCTGAGATTGGAGACAAGGTATGGTATTTTAATAAATGTAATTAATTTATTTTGTTTAAAGTTCTAGGATATGTATGTCAGCATTAACCATGTCTCTGTTATCTCTATGTATTTGCCTCGACTCCTCGAGCTTATGTTTGCGTTTGCAAAGTTTATGTTCTATGCACCTTGTGATGGCACATAATAGTCTTTATTTATTGCTTGATTGTTATTTTTATTGATAACTAGCTGTACTTAAAATTAATGTATTCTTGATCCTATATTTAAGGTTTCCATTTTCTTAATTTTTCTCGTTAACTTAGCTATCTGGATAAAGTCAGTTCCTGAGGCCTTATTGCTATAAGGGCTAGCATGCTTCTAAATGAAAGAGATATTACACTAATATATTTATGTAGAGATTGAGCTCTAGAATTGATTAAAGGCTTACTTTCATGTAACAGACTTTTTTCATTGCTGCTCTCTTGGCAATGCAATACGATAAACTACTGGTATCTCTCTCTCTCTCTCTCTCACACACACACACACACGAAATAGAAAGAATATATTGTTTACTTAGTCTTGTAAAATAATGGGCAGGTTCTTCTTGGATCAATGGGTGCACTCTCGCTTATGACGATCCTGTCTGTCATAATTGGTCGGATATTTCATTCAGTTCCAGCTCAATTTCAGACAAGTATGCTTTACTTAAACTCTGATTCAGTAGTTGTTAATTTTTGTTTGTATAATTATATTCCTTCTGAGAGTTTGCTAATATCTGTGACAGCTTTGCCAATTGGAGAATACGCAGCTGTAACCCTTTTGATGTTCTTTGGTCTTAAAGCGATCAAAGATGCTTGGGACATGCCGTCTGCTGTAGCTAAATCTGGTGAGACGGGAAACCAAGAATCCGATGAATTTGCAGAAGCAGAGGAGCTTGTCAAGGAAAAGGTGATTTTATTTACGGAATATGACCATTCTCTTGATCGAACTTAATGTTTTGGGTATTTATGAAACATACCCCTGAGGTTTGGTTTATTAACCTAAGAAAAACACCTACAGACCAACTCTACACAACTAATACTTTTTCAGTGAAAACAACAGATCTGATAAACTATTATATTTTAGTTAATCAACTATACCTTCAAAAATACTCTTGAATTGCACGGTGCACCTACAGTGTATACAAGTTTTTGTCTTTACCTAAAAGCAGAAAAGAAAAATCAAATAAGGAAAGAAAGCCCCCTCAAGAGGTGCAATTTGTGGAAAAAGAAAATGTTTGTTGTATTTTGTAAGTTTTGAAGAGAGGTGGCTTCTTGTCAAGCTAAAGCTTAAGGATAGTTTCCGTATTTATCCTGAGTATGTTTGTTTTATCATCTTTGAGTCTATTGATTTTGCAGGTGTCAGTAAAGCTCTCGAATCCCCTTGAAGTCTTGTGGAAGTCGTTCAGCCTTGTATTTTTTGCTGTAAGCACTTTTGTTTATTGCAGTTTCAATAGACATCTGGTCTTTGAGGAAGTCTTGCATAAGATGGACTCATGTATGCTACGTGATTATCTTGCATGTTTGTGATACTTTTAAAGCATGCAAGAGTATCACGTGTGGTGATCTTTTTTCTAATTATTGCAATGAAATGATAATTTATGATCGATAGATGTCTTTCAAAAGTATCACAAAAACATGATAAGAGTATCACGTTTCATACAAGTAATCGTGTGGGTCTTTTTTCTAAGGGAAAATTACAAAATAGTTCATAAGATTGACACTAATTACAAATTAGTTCTGTGTAGAAAAAAAATATGATTGTGTGCATGAAAAAATAATACTTTTGTGTAAATATAAACTAATTTGTAATTACAGTCACTTTTTTGAATCAATATGCAAATGTCCCTTTTTCTAGTTAATGCAATAAACAATGCTTTATGCCTGATGAATGTCATACACAAGAAACACATTGGATTTACGTGGTTTCTGTAACATTTAGGAATGGGGAGATCGTTCCATGCTGGCAACGATAGCTCTTGGTGCAGCACAGGTAACTAAATCCCGACTTTTTGGCATCGTCTACTCTACTCTATGTATTTAAGATACTAAAGAAATTAGTTTTGTCTTCTTCAGTCTCCGTGGGGAGTGGCGAGTGGAGCCATCTTAGGACACCTGATCGCGACATTTTTAGCAATACTCGGAGGCGCATTTCTTTCTCACTACATTTCTGAAAAGCTGGTAAAATTAAAACTAGCTTAACATCTAGTCTAAAGTACTTGCGTGTTTTATGACATACTTAGCATTATACCATATATGATCTGATTCCTGCATTGTTGTTCTAACCAGGTTGGATTCATTGGTGGTGTTCTATTTATCGTGTTTGCAATCGCTACTTTCTTCGGAGTCTTTTAACTGACTGTAACAAGTCGAGAAGCTGACGTGGCGCTCGATTCTCGGATAGCTGCCTGCTTGAGATGCCATTGTAGAGAGTGTAAACTTGTCCAGATTCATACATGCAAGTAGGTTGAGTTCAATGTTGTTTGAATTTGAAGGTACCGCCCTGTTTCAATAAAGCTTTTGTTACCAAATTACTGGAAAATCTTGCAGGTGATTGTCATGTGGATTTTTGATAATTTTTAAAAGAGTAAGTCCTCTTGTGCACCAGTTACACCGTGTAATTCAGGTGTATTTTTAAACAGTCACACTATTTATTATTGAAAAGTTACACAAATTATTACTGAAAAGTTAAACTATTAAAGATACACTTTTCAGTAATAATATGTGTAACTTTTCAGTAGTATTTTGTGTAATTTTTTAAAAATGAACTTGAGTTGCACGGTGCAATTGGTGCATACAAGACTAAGAAATGTATACTCTATAAGACAATTGAAAAGCGTAGATTGATTATTTTAAAAATTTTATAGTGAAAATTAATAGCACTATGAAGTTTTCAATGTAATCAATTTACACTTTTCACTCAAATCAGCCTAAAATTTTACAATATAAACAATCTCAACTAATAGTAGTGTATATAGATCAATTGCATTTGAGATTGTAGAAAATAATATATTTGCATGGAAATAATCTTCTTTATGGCGATAAATGAATTTGAGGAGTGATTATTTTAAATTTTTTTATGGGCATGAAAATAAAAAAAATATCTTTTTGTCTTTGTCTTTTAATAGGTTGAATCAATAACTATCTCAATAATAATCACATAATTAGTATTATACTCTAATTATTATCAAGAACGAAAAAAGAGATAGGAAGATCTATAATTGAATACACTAATCACAACTCAAGTGTGTTTGAAAAATTATTAATTACTACTCCCTCTATTCTATTATGTATTTCTCATTTTGTTATTTTCATCTGTTTCACTGTATATTTTATTATTTATTTTTTTAGAAATTACTATTCACTTTTTTATTATTATTTTCATTAATTTTTACTTTTCTTCATCACATCACTTACACTATTTTAATATTTTATATTTTTTAATATTTGGATCAAAAAATAATGATCAACAAAAAAAATATAATATAATATTTAAATATTTGTGTCGATGAAAGCTTTCATTCCTTTTATCACACCATAAAAAATATAATATAATATTAAATGTAATAAAAACTGATGTACCTGGAAAGAGATACAACATTAGATGTAAGTTGAAAATGTAGAGCCACAATAGTCTACAAAAACTATTTATATTAATGGTTTCACTAAAAATTAATTATTTGTTTATTTATAAGCGGATGATACCTTATTTGACATTTATAAATTTCCACACTAATGTTTCATAATCTAGATGTATAAAAATTCAAACGAATCAACATAATCATGACTTCATTTTTTAAATTCAAGAAGTGAAATACAATTTTTTTTTTTTAAAAAAAAGAGGTAAAATGCATATTAAAACATATAAAGGATTGGAATTGAAATGCTTAAAAAGTGATGACTTTTGCCAAGAGTACTCAATAATGAAGTGTTTCCTATACTTCGGTTTTTGGAAAAAAAAAAATGAATACGATACATTATTTTTCAGTATACTGGAAAAACACAATTTGAATGTACTTTTTGTACAAACTATTTTTACCCTCATAAGGAAAAAACAATTTGAAAACGTAAGAACAATAAAGTGGAATAGGCAATATATTAGAAAATGGGAGTAAATTTCTTGTGCACCAGTTACACCGTGCAACTCAAGTGTATTTTTAAACAGTTACACTATTTATTACTGAAAAATTACACAAATTATTACTGAAAAGTTATACTATTAAAGATACACTTTTCAGTAATAACATATGTAAGTTTTCAGTAGTATTTTGTGTAACTTTTTAAAAATGAACTTGAATTGCACGGTGTAACTGGTGCATACAAGACTAAGCGAAATAGAAAGGGGCATCAAAAAATCAAAAACAAAAAAAATGCAATCCAAAAATAGCACTCCCTTCATCTGTAAGAAATAGTCTACATTACTTTATTAATCCATCCATAAAAAATAATCTTTATCTCCTAAAATAAAAATAATTACTTTTATGTATACCTTTCCACATACATTTATTTGCACCATATCATTGAACCTAACACACAATACTATTAAAATAATTTATTTAATACTTAATTTGACTATAATATTTTTACTTTTCACACATAATACCTATCTATATATATATAAAAGCAGAAGTAACCTTGAAAATTAAGGACAATTCTGGTGCTAGGGTGAAGCACACTCGCTTGAATATGCAACCGTTAATTTCACACGCTAAAATTTGCGTGAGTAATCTGTGTAATAAGAATTTTAAATATTTTATTTATATTTTCTGACAGCACTTTTGGGGTTTTATACTTTCAAGGTACAAACACTTCTTTCTGCAGGACTCCAGGCTTTCGAGAATTGCAAAACAACCTTTCCTTCCTTTTTCAATTAGGCCAAAAAATCTTGGGATCCAATCTTTTAATTTTCTTTCCCATTCATTCATTTAATTGCCTTCAAAAATAAAAATAAATAGTATGTGTTTGCTCCATTATTTTAATACAAAAAAAAATAGCAAAATAAATATTTTTATTACTAAACTTAATTGGTTAAATTAATAAAAATAATTACAAGAAATTTAATAAAATTAGTAGATAAATCATAAAAATTTTAAGTAGTTACCACACTAATTATAGTACATAAAAACCTCTCTCTCAAATGTTAGGGTGCGTTTGTTTACTGATGGCCCCATCCGGATGGGGGATTAGAAATATATTTAAATTTCATTTAAGATTATACATAATTTATTATCAAATTATTTATTTATTATATATACATTTTTTATATTATTTATTATTAATTTAATTTTTCTAAAAAAATATTCATTATCAAGGTTATTTTAAAAAAACTATTTATGTATTCAACAAAATATAATTAATATACCATCATTCAATCATTACTCAACTAACTAACAATAATAAAATAATACAGTACATCATCATCTCCAAAAAATATTGATTTGACATAAAGTTCCATCCATCCCTACCACATCCAATTCAAACCAAACACAAATTTATTATTCACAGGATTTGCCCCATCCACTTTTTTTCTCCATCCGGATGTGCTCCATCCACCTCAAGACGTAAACAAACACTACCTTAGTGATTGAAATTAGTGTACTTTAATTATTACTACTATCTTGGTTGTCCTCTTTTTTAAAGATAAAAAAGAAGATTGAATGTAAAATTTGAAGAAATCAAGAGCTACAACACAAAAGAGTTAAGAGTAGATTTTGCGTGAAAATAGTCCATATCATGAACCACTTCAATAAATCCACATATATAAGCTCAAAAATATATATCCATAAAATTAAAAATATATAGTGATTCATCATAAAGTTTGTATGAAATTAGTCTATACAATATTTTGCCAAGAGTCAATATCTGAGAATATAAACTACCATCAGCATGCTAGATCTTTGGTTTAAATTTAAACATTTTAAAGTATTTTTTACATGAGTTTTTAAATTTTAACACACGTATTAAGTCTTTAAGATACTTAAATTTAACATTTTTAAGTGCTTTTATTAATGTTTGTCATTTAAGTCAAACTTAAATATTTATATTTTAGATTTTATAAATTTTATTTTAATTTAATGGATTATTTTTTATAAACTTTAGCATTTGCTATGATTTTAGTATTAATTTATTCAGTTATTAAAAAAATTTGAGACGTTCATGTATATATAATATAATTTTCATATATTAATGAAAAATATTACTAAAAGAAATTAATAAAAATCAATAGATAAATGAACAAAGTAATATAAATTTATAATGTTTTTGCTTATGACTTATATTATATAATTTTAGATTAAAATTAATTAATAATATTTAATCCGTGCATCGCACGGGAGAATTACTAGTTTCCTTAAAAAGATGAGTGGCGCCACATACTGCATGTAGCCAGGTTCAATTAAGATAGATGTAATCCTTCTTCCAGCATAAGATAAAATTAACAAGGAACAAAAATGCACAAGTTAATGTAGTATCATTGTACATAGAAATCCACCGGGTAATTGATCCATTACATTTTGATAGTTTTACGCTCTCTCTGCTTTACGCATCAACTGCATAAGCGGAAAGCTGATCGATCCATCTCAATTTGGGGAAAAATTTGCTCCATAAAAATTCCCTCCTCGCAAATGGAAAAAAAAACACAGAGAGAGAGAGAGAGATAGCTGAAGGATCTCACAGATTCTTAACAGCTGATGCTGCTGCTTTGTACCATGAAGCTGCAGCCATGGCCCCTGGGTCCGGAACTGTAGCCAGAATATCAGCTGACACGTATGATGACCGCCCCGCCTGCAAACCCATGCATTTTTATTTATGAAGACTATATATTCATTGAGGTGTTATAGTCGGAAGATTTATGACACCATCAGAACATTACGAGCAACACTTTGGTGCACAAGTTTCACGAACCATAGAAAAAAAGGTTGATGACTCTAAAATTATTAGTTTGTGTGACGAAAAAATGTCAGCTCATTTGATGAAAGTATTGGTTGTATAATGAAAAAGTGCTACTCCCTCCATTCCAAACACTTTGCATACTTTCTTTTTTCGTCCTTCCAAACACTTTGCACACCTTATAAATGAAATACATACTTAATTTTATCTTCACAATATTCATATATTTACAAAAAATATTACTCCCTCCGTCCCGTAGGAATTTGCACCCTACGGGATGGCACATTTTTTAAGGAAAATGTCTTTTATATATAAAGTAGTGGCATATGGGTAAATATGTGTATATATTTGTGAGTATGCACGTAAATCAATGTTTCCTTTTTTTGTAGTATGCAAATTTGTGTGGGATGTCTGAATAAGGAAAGTGTGCAAATTCCTATGGGACAGAGGAAGTATTACTTTTTACACTCAATCCAACTAATCTCACTACTTTAATTATATAACTTTACACATCTCCTCCAATACTCTGTTCATAACACAATTTTCTTAAAAATTTTGCATAGTCAAAAGCGCAAATTTAGTTGAGCCTGCAAACTTATACTTTATTTTATATGAGCTAATACCTCTCATTATATATATATATATATTTTTTTTTTTGGTGAATTGAGTAAAATTCTGGTTAAAATTGAATTGAAATTGCACCAATTGCACTGGAAAAGCGAAATAGGTCACCTGTGCTTGCATGCTCTTAGTTGACTCAGCACCAGCTACAGCTGCTTCAGCAGAAAGGACAAATGCCTTGATAGGATCTTCTCCAGCAGCCAATTTCTGTACGTAGAGAGCTCGTTATATAACCAAAAATGCATGGGATCCAAACTATAGTCAAATGGAGAAACTAATCAAACCTCTTTAAGGACAGAGGATGCTGGAATAAGGGCATCCAATAATGTGCGGTAACCTGCTTTAGCACCCCCGTATTTACTGACCGCAGTGATAGCAGCTTCAAGAGCACCAGCCCCTAAATCAACAAGTTTTCATTTATCAAGAATCACGGGTCTCAAATCGAAAAGGTATTCTTCTTAGAAATCATCTCACAGTGTAGAGCTGTAATGCCAGAACGGCTGTTTGCTTTCAGCTGTGCATATGCAGCCTTGAAGATTATGTCGTATCTGTTTATTGGAATAGGAAGCAATATAAGTCCTGGCAAACTAAAAATATAGCATTGGACTAGAAATGACAAAAGAAGGTACTATACATGATGCCACTTGTACCACCCATGACTTTTCTTATAGAAGATCCAATTTCATTCACAGTCTCTGCAGGATCATTCAGAGGATAACTGGAAAGAAGAATCCATAACACAAACAAAGTAAGAAAATGGAAGTAATAATGAATATGCGCACAGAGGGGAGAAACGAGGCTCACCATTTTTTCATGTCTTCAACGATTGCTGAAGCACCTCTGTACATCTAAAATTTCACAGGAAATCAGAACTGCACACATCTAGATTCACATTCTTAAGACTGATGATTAAAATAAAACGGACACATACTGTTGATCCACAGTCACCATCGCCGACTTTGCTGTCCCATTCGTTTAAACTGTCCCTGAGATTCATAACTGCAGTTGCTGCTGCTTCAATAGCCACTTCAAGAATATGCCCCTCAGGACTCAGCTGTTGGGGCCGAGTAGATATCTAGCCAAAGACAAACCAACAAAAAAGGGTGACGTGGCAGAACCGCCTTAAGAATAAAACCGGGAAAACCAACTAGCTTTGGTTTCATCGCCAATTAAACACATTCATAGGTTACAAAGACAACAAACCCTTTGAAGTTTAGACATAGAATTAGCCTGAAACATTCAGCATTTCACTAAAGTAGAAAACATGAAAAAGCAAAAAAATCGTAATAGGAGAATATTAGTGCCCCAACTCCTATAAGATTTACTTCAAAAATTAACCAGAAAAAAACAAATTAAGCGCAATATACCTCATCATTCTTTTTCAAACGACACGGTGGAAGAGGAACAGGAATCTTGGCAGGTGGGCGGTTACCTGAGAGCAGTATTGATCTTAAAATTAAAATCTGATACAACAAATTCAGTTAAGAGCCAATCTTTATTGACCATGAATTCAAATGTCCCCCAGAAGCAAAAGTTTTGCATGTGAACGATGAATACATTAATATTTGAGATGACACTGACCATCAGCACCGACAGGCCAACTTGGAGCCTTAGTGGGAGCATCTAAACGGTTTAAAATTGCTGTATCTGCCTTCATCACAGTAATTGAAAACCCTGAAAAAATACCAAATAAACAATGGTCTTTGTCTCATAAGAATGCGTTCTAGTATTGTGCTTATACATACCTGCCATATCAAGAGAGGTCATAAATGAACCGGTATACACTCTCTCAACAGCAAGTCCATGTTCTAGCTGCAGTCTAGGAACAGCCTTTCCAGCTGCAATCATCAGTTCCATAAGAGGAGTGGCCCCTAATCTGGAACCCAAAGAAATGGAAATTAGTTTTTGCAGAATAACAGAGAAACACAATTGCGGAAGCAAATTTTGTATTAAAATATCTGCCATAATATAAGGAAAAATACGTAGCTACAGACTTACCCATTTATCATGAGTACAACTCTACTGCCACGGGTTATAGGAACATAGTTTGTTTCCTGCAGATAAATATGATTAATCACAATACTCTCCCAAATTAGGGTAACAGGCTCAAAATTGCAAAATCACCAGAGACAAAAGTTTACCAAATGATAATGTGAAATATATATATTATTTTGAATATACTCGTACACACAAAAAAAAAAAAAAAACTCAGTCAGGCCAAGGAAACTAAAAAAAGTTATTTTTAGACGTACTAGTGCTTTCCTTTATTTTTCTTTACATTTTATTGGTGTAACTGTTCCATTCAGGATAATACAACTAGTACTAGTACAAGTCGTTTCATTATCACCTATCTATTTCTTCTTGATTTTGGCATTCCTATTCTCAAGTCCACATGATTTAATACTGAATTTAGGCATGCCACCTTTGTAACTTCTCTAGTTCCATAGTTATCTCAGCATACTTAAATGGGCATTTCCTTTAAAGTTAAGTTAGCTCCAATATTTTTATTTTATACACAGGCATACTTGTTCTGCATTCTAATTCATTCTCACTGATATCAGTGCTTCGATGACCACAGAAACGGACGCCCAACAGAATAAAGAATTAAACTTTTCATAGATTTAGCAATTCAATCTTATGTGTAGAAGAAAAAGTCTGAACTGTTTTATCCAAAATAGATGTGGTTTCTGAAATAGTTCATTTCCCAGGGAAAGTTGCATAACATAAAATATGATTTATCTCTGGAGAGCCTCCAATTATGGATGAAACATTGGAAAGACGACTTATCCGAAAATTGACGACACTGAATTATCTCCTACATGATTCCAAATATCAGGTGAAGTTTAATAAACAGTATATGAATCTAAGAATCAAAGGCATACCGTTGACAATATTTGCTTAAGGACATGCGAGACCACAATGTCAACAGGTTGAAAGTCAGCCACAGCAGCACCTGGTTCTCCATGCTGAAAGACATGCAGAGGTATCGATCACTTGCACGTAAAAGTGACATTCTGTGTAAAGTAACTTTATTATAAAAACACAGCATTTTTCCTATTGGAACAATCATGACCAAAAATGCAACAAGCATCATTGCTTATCACTGAATTCAACAGATGGAAATGGAACATGCCTAACAGAAACTAAATATTCTAAGGGGAAAAAAATATGCAAACCAAAGGTAACTCCTTACAATTCCAAGACCAAGCTCCATCTTTCCAGGGCCTAAACGATCTGAAGTCGCTTGACCTGGCAATGTGCAAACAGACAATGCAACACCCATTGTGCCAACCATTTCTGATGCTCGTTTAGCTTCAGCAGCAACTTCTTCTAGAGAGAGACCAGAAGCTGCTGCAGCCCCAGCAATCTGTGATTCGCAAATAGGATTCAAGATTATCAAGCACACAAGTGAAAGGAAAAATTGAAGAGACAGCATAGATTATATCACTAGTTAAAGGAAACTGATCATAGAAAGAGAACCAGACGCACATTATACCCATATACTTTGCCCGTATTTACAGGATATCCGAATTAGTTTTGATGTAATTGCATCATTTGAAATGTTAGCAGTTGTAGGTCATCTGCATATGTCATGTTACTACACAGCAAATGTGTAGACCATGAGCATCAGCATTTTTTTATGTAACTACTCACAAAATGTTACAATATCCACATGATTTATGTTACTGCTAAGTGAGTACAACCATTTTTATGGTTACTTTTCAGAAAACAAGGAACATAGCCTAAAGTGTTACCATTCATAATCAATAAAGTGCCACTTTCTACAACAAAACAACAGAGTGAAATGATATGGCATGTGATGCTTTTTCTAAATAATCTACAGTTATTTTGAAACTCTAAGGTAAAAGAAGTTCCATAAAAATATTAGAAACAAAAATGAAATTGGATATGTATGCAAAGTTGTAAACTGTTATTTTTGTCTAAAGATGTGTTTTGTAAGCATGCAGGAGTATGTGGACATACTAATAGCTACATGGTGGACAAGAAACACATAAGCTTCTCTGATAAACAAATTCATAGAAAAGAACAACACAGCATGGGTCTGAAATAAAGATAATTCACACTGTCGTAGGATACAAAGAAACTGAATCAACCTTATGGACAAGAATGGTTCCAGCTAAACCTCTTCTTCCAGCTATGCCTCTAGGAGGTGGTAGAGCACAGTCATCACCAACAATTACCATCTGTAACACACATTGGTTGCCCATATTAACTACTTTTAATTTGAGAATAAGGAAAGGTGTTTGACTTCACTTAAAAGACATACCTCCACTTTATAACCTTCCGATTTAGCCTGCTCAGCTGCCAAACCAAAATTTAATCGGTCACCGGTATAATTCTGTCAGGAAACAAAACAAGGTACCATCAGGAAATTTACAGAGTACTATTTTAAACATATTCAGCACAAAAATAGACTATTTGAAGACCAATGCCTATATTTTAGAAAAATAACTGGAAATATGTAGCATATACACATACATGTCAACCTGATGATTTTCGCACAGGCAAAACACAGATGCAGTATAATATTATATTATATGTAGATAACAAAACTATAAGCTGAGAAGACACAATTTGAATTCACAACTAGAAATACCGTGACTATTAGAAGGCACCCTGGTGAACCAGTTACAGCTCGAATGCCCTGATGCACCCAAAAATAAAATCAAGGGAAGATAAAAGAAGGTAATTTATTCAAAGTGATAAAAGGATGAAATTATATATTAGAAAATTTTGAAGTATGCATACAGCAAGAATGGAATCAACAGGTGGGGAAGCAAAAACATCGCCACAGATTGCTGCTGTCAGCATCCCTTCTCCAACATATCCACCATTCGCAGGCTCATGACCACTTCCACCGCCTGTGTGTCAAATTTTCATCAGGTTCACCTGAGCTTCTAAAACACTTTTAATCAATTTAAAACTTCTGAAAGTCAACTCGGAGTTCCTTCGTAGTGTGCTCCAATGTACAATTTTGAATTTTAACTCAAACAAACAGATATTATTAATTGGGCCCATGCTCATTCAGGGGGAGCTTGGTTCAATTTCTTCAATGGGAATGAAAATCATCAAATAGTGAATTACAATGAGAATTATAGTTACAATGTCAGTGTATTGCTTTAACCTTGAATAAGTTGGGATGGAAAATGATAATTGGTTGAGAATAGTGGAATGATCAAGGAGAAATGATTATTGGTCGAGAAATAGTGGAATGATTAAGGAGAAATGATTATAGGGGAGGTAGTTAATCAAAATTAAAGCATGATGAAGGTGAACAAATCATCTTTTATTCTCATTAACCAACATAATTAGCCTATATTCGTTTCCAATACAATTCCAATTGAAGAATTACAAACCAAGCGCCCCGTCACTTATTACATATCGAAGATAGTCAAATTTGATCTCGATTGTTAACCTACATTCGGAAAACAGACCAAGTGGGCCAAGTATTAGGTGTAGTGGTGTACGATATCTATGATCATCAATCGAAATTAATACACATAATAAACCATCACATTTTCACCAGAATACCATCTTATTGACAGCCTTTACTTCTTAGACAGTGAAATCATATTTTTTTATCCAATTACTTTTCAAGAGTGGAATGATTGAAACAACAATTACTTGGTGCGGACAATTATACCCTTCAAATGGCAACTGAAAACTAATCAGAAGAATAAGCGAAAACAAAACAAAAAAAGCAGTTAATGATGTCCCGGACCTGATATTACGGCTACTTTGTCGTATGTCGCAGCACAAACATCGGCACGTAAGACAACTTTGACCTACATACAAAGGTATGGCATTAGTTGGATGCAACCCATAGAAGAAAACAAGGATAATTGTGTCATTTAATTACTTCAGGAAAGCCATCCAAATACTGCAACCCCGGATAGGTTTCGACCAACCCCTCAATGAATTCTGTCACAACATCTGCAGCAAAGAATTACGGATATCAGATCTTTAATCACTCAATTGATGCATATTGAATAGCAAACATATTCCATTTTCATATCTCATGAAGCTAAAAAAGGAAACACTATGCATACATGCATCTCAAAATCCGACCCCCAACAACTGGAAGTTATAGAAAAGGGAAAGGGGAACAGGTAAAGGATATCAACACAAGCATCCAATAGCTTGTCTGCAGTTACAGGCCTAATGTACAACTCTTGATGCACGATGTACAGCATATCAATCTTGTACACAACGCATCAGTAGTGGTACATTCCATTCACAATTCAAGGCAACACACCACCAAAACCGCAAGAAGATGAAAACTAAAATCCATTACGATTCCAAAGTAGAAAACACCACACGGAGCAGAATCCACAAATTAATTTCCGCAACAGAAACCAAATAAAAAGTCAAAAGACAGGAAAAATTAACTACAAATGCATGCATCAAATCCGCACACGGCTAAACCCCCGACGAAAAATCAAAGCGAAAACTTAAAAAAATCAGCAAGAAATCAAAAATGCAAGTGTAAAATTTGATATTCAAGGAAAAAAGAGTAGGGAGTGAGGAATTATGGTCACCGTTTGGGTCGTTAATGAGTTTCTTGCTTTGATAATCCATTGATAAATGCGAGCGTAAATTCCGATGAAGAATCCCTAACGCAATATGGAAAACCCCCACTTTCTAGTGAGAGAAAACTGATAGAGGGTTTGGAAATTTTGGAGAAAAATGGCTTATATTGAAAGTCACCTGACTGTTGAATAATTGTTGATTTTAATGCAATTGCCTGTCCGAACAAGAAATGCAGTATATATAATTTAACTAATTAAATAAATAAATAAAAAATTACAAAATTTCCTTTTCAGAGATCGCTACAGCGACTGTAGAATATTATGAAAAAGTCGTGCTTCTTTAATTTATCCATGTTTTCCAAATATATTTATATATATATATATATATATATATATATTCTTTATTCTAATCAAAAGTAACTCTTATTAATAATATTTGAATAATAACAGTATGTGTGCATAATAGTATTATTTTTGAAAAGCAAGAGTGTTTTTTTTTTTTTTGTATTTTAAGTGCTTTTTAAAAAAGTAAAATATGGAATTTTTTAGGCTTTAAAATTCTTATAAATAGTGAATTGATGTATTTTTTTAAATAGTGTAATAATAGTTATATAGTGTAGTGGTGTTTTTTGAAACTGATTTTCAAATTCCAAAATTAGAACCAAGTTTAAACGTGCAAAATCTAAATTCAAAATTTTAAAGTAATATATATATATTTATATGAACTCTGTTTCATAAAATTATGACTTACGAGTTCACATGAATTCTATTTACATAAAAAAAATTATAATTTTTTTTAAAATTTTGAATTTTAAATAATATAATGCAATGCATGATAATGCTATTTGAAGAAAAAAAAATAGTTTACTTGGACATTATTCACAAAAAAAAATTGTTATAATAATTGAGTAGGTCCTGAACTCTCTTTCTATTTCTCGAACATCACACACATTATTTTTTAAAAAAAATGATTGTAATGTATATGTATAATAATAATATTTTAGAAGAAAAAAATACACATAAACTCGATTATATAAATTTTCCCCTAACTATTACGATAAAATCACTGATCAACTATTTAATAGTATCAATAATTAATTATTATTTTGGTATATTTTGCTAAACACAATATATATTTGGAATAAAAATCCATTCAGACAAAAAATTATAGGAGCATTTACATATTGGTTCAAGAAATTGACTATATTTACAAATTGATTCACAATATTTGCAAAAAAGTATAATTTTTTCCTGCACAGAAGTATTTTTTTTCTATACAGAATCAATTTATAATTAGTGTCGATTTTGTGAACTATTTTGTAAATTTTTCCAAATTTTAATTAAACGTTATCTTATTAAAACATAAAAGATTCAGGTAATTGAACTCATATTGCAGAGGATTAAGAATTAAATTGTGGTAATTTAAATTGGGAGGCAAACTCATTCTTGCCAAAATCAACATAATCTCTACATTAAGAATATAATCTGAATAAATTTAGGGGAGATTTGCTCAATTATCCATCCAACATTGGATGCTACCAAGATTTCAAAAATACTAGCAGCATCACAATCACATATTTTGTTGAATTCATGGTATTTGTTGCTATATGTACTCATTTTGCTTCAAGATTATATTATTCAATTACTAATATATCATTCCACTAAAAAAATAATTTATCACACATAATACTAATAAATAAAATTTTGGGAAAATTACAAAATGATTCTCAAAATTGACAAAAATTACAAATTGGTTCTGTGCAGAAAAAAAAATATACTTCTGTGCAAAAAAAATTACACTTCTGTGCAGATATTGTGAACCAATTTGTAAATATAATCACTTTTTTTAACCAATATATAAATCACCCTAAATTTTTACATTAAAATTCATATCGACTTAAATGTATAATGAACTGTGGAATGACAGGGAGTACAATTTTTAAAACAATTTTTTATTTGTTATAATAGTATTCTAAAAAAATAAAATATATTATCAATTTTATTAGATGGCAAGGTCAAAATGAGTATAAAGTGACTATTTAAATCAATCACACACAAAAATAATTTAGCCATAAATTCAATGATACAAAAAATATTATATGTTTTACAATAGTGACTTCACCCAAATATAACACATATTTTATAAATACTTCATTTTTCTTTTTACTTGATTGGAGTTTTTTTTTTTTTTCCTTCCTTTAAGATATGATAAAATATCATTTTCCATTTCTTTCAACAGCATTTGGAAGTTGGGGTGCCAATTTGGAGTTGGCCAGCCTACTTCTGGAAACAAGCTTTAACCTTACATATTCTTCAATTGTTTAAGCATGTTTATTTAACAAAATATTCATAAACGACATCAAAATAACCATAAACAAATTCCAAATTTTGGGTATAAATGAAGCAAGCTGAGTAAAATAATGTCAGCTTAAACTCCATTTGATTAAAAACTTTAGAGCTCGAAATCTAATTCAAACTTGATCGAACTCAATTCTATTCAACTCGATAACATCAAAATAACATTAATTTAAAAAAATTTATTTAATTTATAGTCAAATATATTTTTAAATAATTAGCATATTAGTTATAAAAAAAAAGTAATATTACGTGAGTTTGATTAATTTAAAAAAGACTTGCTAGCTTAACGAGCCATTGTTGATCGAGTTGAACTACTCGAGCTCAATTTGATTAAATTCTAATCAGTTTTGAGCTTGAGTAGCTTATGAGCTAACTCGACTCACTTGCACAGCTATATAAAATGTAAAATTAAATAATTAAAGACTTAAAGACAATTAAATATCTTATGCATCTAATGCACTTAAATGCTGTAAAATTTCCATAAATTAACATTGTTGGGATAATTGTTTCTATATATATTATATAATAACAAAATTTTGAGATAAACTTGGGCCCAATTTATTTTATTTTTTGTTGTAAGATTTTGAAATTTTTTATGTACTGTATCATATACATGAGATGGTTTTTTTTTTTTTCTTTGTAGGTAAAAGGTTGATTAGTGTGATTATTTGCTTGAAATTTATATGATTTAATTGTGTATTTTATATGATTTCATGCATTTAGTTATATTAATTGGACTAATTGAGCTGAATTGAGAATTTTTAATTATTTTATAATTTTTAGGAAAATATAGTTGGATTAACAAATTAATTGTTAAATTATTTCTTAAGTCCAACAATAGAATTGAGGAGTGAATTATTTAGATTAACAATTAGTTATTGTGGCCCATTCCATTAATTTATTTATCAAATTGAAAGCCCATGAAATTAAATCAAAGGCCCAAGGTGGTAGCTCATTTGTTAAAGTTGCAGGTCCAAAGACAATTACCAGCTGGGGATTTAAAGTGGGCCATACTAATACTATATACCCCTACATCCTTATTAGATACACATTTTTTTTAATGTAAACATTCTATTTTCACTATATTTTTATCAAAAAATTAACTAAATTTTGACATATATTTACTGAATTAATATTTTTGCGATTTTTTCAAACATATATTTCACACATTTTTTCGACAAAAATATATCAAAAATATTTTGGGTGGGGGTATCTAATAATGTTGGAGGGTATATAGTTGGGCCCTTTAAAGTGACATGGTCCCACTTCCATTAGTTGACCGAGAATTTAGGCCCTCCTCAATGCTTCTACCTAAAAAGCAGGTTTTTTCCTGCCATATCAGTGTCATCTAGAAAGCAAAAACACTTTTACCTCCAAAACTAAACTCATTCTCATTTTTTTGGTGACACACTTCAATTAATATCATATTTATTCATTTTATAATTTAATTTATCAACTATATTAATTATCTAACTTTTAGATAAATAATAAATAATTAAATATTTTAATTATTTTAATTTTAATATTTTATTATATTTAAAAAAAACCAAAAATATATTACTCTCTCCGTCCCATAGGAATTTGCACCCTACGGGACGGCACATTTTTTAAGAAAAAATAGTTTTATATATAAAGTAGTGGTATATGGGTAAATATGTGTAAATGTTTGTGAGTGTGCACGTAAATCAATACTTCCTTTTTTAGTAGTGTGCAAATTTGTGTGGGACATCCAAATAAGAAAAGTGTGAAAATTCCTGCGGGACAGAGGGAGTATTAATTATTTTATTACATAAATGATAAAATATAAATTTAAAGCACGCAAAGTACACAAAAATATTCGAAAGCAACAACGTAAATTTCACCTCGGTCAATTTAATATCTACCTAATTATTTTCGGATCGAGCCCAAACATTCTCAATTAAATCATGTCGAAGCTGGAGATGTTTCTGTTTATCCCGTAATTGAATTGAGATGAGAAAGGAAACGAACGTTGGGAGTTCGATGTTGAAGTGTGTCTATCTATTTCAGAACCATCTGCACATAGCCTTTTTAGAAGAATTTGATCCAATTGGAGGATGAAAACCATATTGAAAAACTGGTATATAAGAAAATTGAGTTGGATACATGTAGGGAATTTGAGGTAAATTAATCGGGTTGGTTTAAGTGCCATCAGGAAGAATCGAAAAATTTTGGGGTTGGAAATTAGGATTTTGAGGATGAAAGATGATAATCGGTGGACAAAAATTGGTAGTTGGAGATGATGTATTTCTCCAGATTTTGAAGAATTGTACCATTGCACTCTTTATCCATTTTTTTTTAGTACAGAATTACAAGAAAAATATAATTGATAGTATTAAATATTGTGAAATGAGAAGAGACATTTATAGTGTTGAGCAATTCAATTAATGAAAGTTTATGTGGCTAATAATTCTGGGG
>JAPKLY010000008.1:1360638-1574865 GCA_026898435.1 Prunella vulgaris | reverse complement strand
AACTGACCTATATACTCCTTAGAGGTTCTTTAGACACCTGCGTTTTCATCCCTGGGAGTGATGGTCGAGCACTGGGGCGAGCAACATGGCGAGCAGACAAGCGAGCATCTGGGGCCTGACTTCGTGGCTTGGTGCCTCGCCACCACTGTGTTGGGCGAGCAGGGTGGCGAGCATGGTGGCGAGCACCTTTAGCTTAGCTCCGTAGCTTGATACCTTATCACCACTGAGTCATGTGAGCAAGCCAGCGAGCAAGAAGGCGAGCATGGTGGAAAGCAACTTGGTCCTGGCCGTGTGGGCTTGTTGCTTTGTTCCACCAGGGATCAGGCGAGCAACCTGGCGAGCAACTTGGCGAGCACTTGGGCGAGCAACTGGGGAATGACCATGCAGGCTCGTTGCTTCGACACCTCCATGTTTGGGTGAGCAGGTCGTCAAACAGCTTGGTGAGCAACTAAGCGAGCAACTTACACTTCGACTTATTCATACCTTAATGGCTCTTTAATCGTCGAGCTTATATGCCTTTATCAACATATAGTAAAAATTTATAAATAACTGTTGCATACCAAACAAACAAAAAATTTGAAAAGTAGTGTTTGTAATTTAAAAAAAAAAGGCCAACAACTATTAAAAAAGCAAAAGCAAAAAAAAAATCCTGACTTGATCAAAGTATTCCAACGGCTTCTGCTAGAAATAAGCCAAAATATTTTTTTTAAAAAAAACCTTTCCAACGGCTTCAGCAAGGATAAAAGTGAAGAAAAAAATTGTTAGCACTCCCACTCGCCCGTGTGGTCCACCACCCGCATGCTGCCTTGCTTCTCCCGCACCTTCTCTTTCTCCCACTCTCTTCTTTCCTCTTCCACCCAGGTAGAGGGGCTTGAGGCCCATTTGGTTATCAAAAGTTTAAAAGCCTGTTATGAGTAATGAAGAGGAAGGCAGCAGTAGGTTATTAAGGGGGACAAAAAGACACGCAGGAAGGGATCGAAACAAACACGTACTCCCTATGGGGAGAAAAATTCTCTCCTCACCATTTCACACACACTTAACATTTACTTAGGGTTTATGCTTTCTTATTTAGATTTTTATTTTAGTTGAAGCTTTGTTAAAGATTAAAGTGGTATTGGCTTTCAATAGGTGAATTCTATTCTAATATTTGAATTTTATTGTATTATTTTCAATGATTATGGTTTATTGCCTTTTATTTTTGAGTTTATTTGAGATGATTATTTGCTAGGTCTTTAGTGTTTAGATGTTGGAATTATGTAGGTAATTGATTAGTGGATTGATTTTGTAAGTTTATTCCAATTGAAGGCTGAATGATTAGTTTAGTGGAGTTTGTTTGATCAATTGCTTGTTGGGCTCTTTTAATTCATATACGTAAATTGTTTGTTGCAACGAGAGTTGAATAGGCATGTTTATTTCGTATGAGTGTGAGTTCGATTTTGTGATTTTGGTTAATATTTGATTATCGCAATGAGAGTTGGGTAATTTTCAATAGAAAATTCATTAATCTACATTAGTTGTTTAAATTAACCTTTAGATTATTAATGAGGGGACGAAAGGTGGGGCACCTTAGTATACGAGTGGAAAAGAACGCTAAAATTATTTATGGACTCGTGTGATTACCTGGGTGAGAAATGGTGAACTATTCCAATAACAATCCGCATTCTAATTTGATGTGTTAATCCTAGGCTTATCAAATACGGTTTAATGTGTATTATTTTGTGATTGCTCCTATCTTTGACCAACAAAAGGGATACATGACCTTGTCGAACCATTAATTAATTACTCCATAAGGAAAAACACCCGAACACATTTTTTTCATCTTATATCTTTTTTTATTTCTCTCTAGCTATTTTTAGTTGTCTATTTTAGTAATTTTTAAGTTTTATTTTAATCATTTTTATCTAGTTAATTGTTTAATTTTAATCATTGCAATTAATTTAATTGGGAACAAATCGATTTACACAATTGAGCACCGATACATAGCACTAGGGCTACACTAGCCATTAATCTCGTGGGATTGATAATTTAACCGGTCACTTATCTTTATTGCACAAACTTCTTATACTTGAGAAGTAAGTGTTGTAAAACACGTGTCAGTTCTGCCATTGCACCAATATTATATTTTTTAACGTTATATAAATTATATTATTATTTTTTAAATATATATATATATAATTATATACCTATCTAATAAAAAATTACCCAAAATATAAATTAATGTTTGTCAATTTTGTTCGTTTCAAATTAATTAGAAAAACATTGAAAAAATATTGTATTGTTTGATTTAATGATAATTTATTGGCACTAGTTTGTATATTTTTAAAAAAGTCTTCAAATGTAAAATCTTAAAAACTATTTAAGCATAATCTCTATTTTTTTATTTCTTATCACTAATGTAGATTTGGGCTTTGAGAGCCCGTATTTTTTCACTTAAAGAACGGTTATAAGGGAAGCGACAACTCTCTAAATTAAGAGAGCTGTTAAAAAATGGCTCTCGAAAACAATTCTTACAGAGCAGTTTTGAACCGCTCTCTCATTAACCGCTCTTGTTTTTTTTTTTTTTTATTCACTTAGAGAATGGTTATGAACCACTCTTTAAGCCCAACTTTTTTTAAAGATATTCAAAACTAGGGGTGGACAGTACTGCATACCGAATTTTTTTTTGCCATGACCATTATCGTACATAAATTTTTTATATCGAAAAATATCATATTGTTATAATACCGAAAATTTTGGTACCGAAAAATGTCATATCGAAAATTTCGGTATACCGTTGTCATACCAAAAATTTTGATATACTAGCAAACCGTACCGTATCAAAATTATTTTTAAAAAAACTTGTATATTTATAAAAAAAAAAAACCACAAAATTAGATTCAAGTATTCATCAATCCAACATAAAACATAATTTTCTACAGTCCAACACAACAAAATAAGATTCAAGGCAACAAAATAAAACTCAACAGTTCAACACAACACACATTAAAAGAAACACAATTTGTTTCAGTACTAAAACGATGCAAATCATGATTGAAGATAATATAATCCACTGACTTCTTGGATCTTTTCATCAACTTTGATGTCCAAACTTTCAAAAAACCTACAAAACACAGGAAAGAACATATGAGTATAAATTACAATATCATAATTAATTAAAAAGTTACTTCATTATCTAAACTAAAAACCTACTTCATTAAGAAACATCATAAATAAAAAATATACATTTAGAAATACCCCTTTGATTACCAGAATAAAAAGACCAGGATCTAGGACATGCTAAGATGAAAGACAACATTAGTAAACAAGAATATAATTATATACCTAATCATTAATTAATGCCATTTAAAAATGATGAGATGGACTATGTTTTCTGTTTCTTATTTATTTAAAAAAAAAGTAATTGTCAGCTCCTTACTTTTACTCTTCTACCTTATATCATGAATGCTAATTTATTAGAAATATCCCTTTGATCATTTTAGGTATGCTCATTATCTAAACTATAGCTTTCACTATCTAACCTACTTACTTAATTAGAAAGCACAAATTAAGAAATGTCATAAATTAAAAACCTACTTCATTATCTAAACTAGCCTACATTATATATAGATGCTAAACTTACTGTCTTCAAGTTAAGAATCACCATTTCTTTAACAAAATTTTCATATAGAACACATACACATATTTGAGTATTTCACCATTTTTTTAACAAAAATTTCATATAAAACACATACACATATTTGAGTATTTGAATATGTTTGAAACACATCAGAATAGAAACAGGAACCATAGGAAGCCAAAGGTACTGACACTACTCATCTAATTATTCAAGAGGCAAAGCAGCAACAATACAATAAAAGCATGTAAAACATAGAAGAAACAAGTTTATTGATTTATTTTTTATTTAGTGGAATCGACATGAAGAGAAAAAATGTTATGGCTGCTTCAAGAGTGAAGACAGTTGATAAAAAGTACAAAGATAACATATTAAAAAAAATAATAAATTTCTCACAATAATACGTATATATATACCAGATGTAATTCAAATAATACATTATTTGTGGTGGGTGACGACGGTAGGGGAGACGGGCTGACGGCGGCAATCGGAGGCAGGCCGACAACGAAGAGGAGACGCAACGGCGCACACAGTGTGTTGTAACTTACATTAATACAATGGGTGTGGGTGTAGACTGAGTAGGCGAGGACGATGACAGGGAGACGGGGCGACGATGGTGATTGGTGAGGGAAATCAGGGCGACTGCGGTGAAGAATATGTGCAGCGGCGGGAGATTTTTAGGAAGAAGTGTGTGTGAGATGTAGTCGGGTCTATGTGTACTTATGTTAGGGTTTTATAATTTGAGAGAAATAATATTTTATTTATTTTAAAAAAAAATGAATTATTAATGTGTATTTTCGGTATATCGAAATATTAATAGTTATATATCGTTATCATACCAAAAATTTCAGTATGGTATCATACCGTACCAAAAATTTTGGAATACCAAAAATTTCAATAAATCGATATTTTTCGGTACCATAAATGTGTTATATTGATATTTTCGGTATTTCCTCCATCCCTATTCAAAACAGTCTCTAAGTGAAAGCTTAGAGAGCTATTCAAATAAGAGCTCTCCAAGTTTAAATGTTTAGTAGTGTATGTTAAATATAAAAGTCTCCAATCCTATTGTCATTCGACTCATGGATTATTCTTGCAACTATAAAGTAATTAATTTGAATAATAGTTGATATTTCATTTTTTATTTTGTCTCCTTCAATATAATCTCTTTTTATTTAAATGTGCATATACATATTCAACATTTCCTCAAATAGACGAATTGAGACAGATTCTTCCAAATCTAACCAAATTAGTCCTAAATCGCCCGAAATGACATAAACGGTGTCGTTTTACACACGTGCCGTGTGAGCCATTTCCGCCAGAAAATATTACACGTGACCGGCACGTGAGTAAAACAATGTCATTTTATGTCATTTCCGGCTACTTGAGACTATTTTGATTAGATTTGAATTATTATGGGACTAAATTGAAACATTAAATAGTTATGGGACTAAATTGAAATATTACATAGTTATGGGACCAAATAAAAAAAGTGAAAAGTTATGGGACGATTTTGATATTAATCCCCAATAAATGACAGGATATATTATTCAATGAACAATATTACGTATCATATATAGTACTTTAACTCTTTTTGCACCTATATGTAATTTATGAATTTAGTAGCAGCTATATGCCTTTCATGCTCCTAAAAAGCACCTAGGCGTAATCTATTTTTCATAAAGTTTGATATGAATTCTATTTTTCATAATCTAAAATTTTATTGTATAAAATTTTATGTTAGATAATTTTATTTTTTATAAATATCAATAAAATTAAATAAAAAATTATTTTTATTTTATTGATTCAACTTTTTTTTTTTGTAAAATGATGGTCCTAAGAAAAAATTTAAAAATCAGTTGATTAATTAAATTAATATGCTTTATAAATGAAAATATGTATACATATATATACTCATATATATATATATATATATATTTATATAAAAATAATAAATAATTTATTTTAATTTGATTTTAGTTAACATTTTTTATTTTAATAATAAAAACTCATATTTTTTTAAAAATAATTAATTTACAACAAGAAAACTTAAAAAAGTAAATCAATTATGCATATCAAACTTAAACACATTATAACACATGTCAAAGCTTAACTCTCAATTCTCTGTGTTTCAGAATATATTGTATAGTTAAATTTTTAGGAATTTTTGTATGTGAGTTGACTTATAGTATTTAGATGGATAAAATAGTTTTTAATAAGGGTAAATTGTTCAATTTAAGTGATAAAAAAAAAAAAAACTTTGTGTGTATGCATTAATACTTGACATTGCAATTTTAAATGCATGAATATTATAAAAAAATTATATGTATTAATAAATATCATTGATCGTGCATCGCACTGAAAATACTAATTTTTTTATAACAATATTTTCTTGTGCATAAAAAGTAATTTTTATAAAAGTGAGTGCATTCAATTAATATGCATTATATTTATTTAACTACTAAGATAATAAATATATTTATCATACATACATACTCCAGTCCATCCGTGTCATAGGAATTAACACATTTTCTTTATTTGAATATCCTACACAAAATTACACTTTCTAAAAAATATGGAAAAAATTCATTTAAGACCACTTTTTTAAGTTGGAAGTGCATTCTAGGCAACCTTTGGAAACCAATTACAAAGAAGACCAAATTAGCATTATAAAGACAATTTATAAATTTATTAACCAATTAATTAATAATTAACTATTCTATAATAAAGACAATAATAAATGTCACCCCATCCCACCCCCACCCCCACCCCACGTCACCCCACCCCACCCCACATGTTCACACTTTAATTTAAATCTGCTACACGCTCCTCTCTCTCTCTCTCAAAAGTCTCACTCTTCTCTCTCTCTAATTTATTTTCTCTGTCGAAATTGAATGCTCAATTGGAGTTCAATAATCCGATAAGTAGAGGAGTTTTATTCGTCTCTTTCAGGGCTTTAATTATGTACCGATAATGGGGATTGTCGAAAATTTGGAGGCGACGACAAGCTTCATTTTTCAGAGATTTAAATTTAGCGTAGGTGGTGCTTCGAACGGTGGGTTCTTGAGTGGTGGTGTTCTCAGATTTCAGTGCGAGAGTTAAGCAGCTGATGCGGTCGAATCGACTGTGGTTGTGGGGGGAGATGAGGTCGACGGTGGTGAGGTGCGCATCCTAAAGTCTGTCGCCACCGTTCGTCGTCCTCTTTTGTTTGCTCTCCGAATTCTTATCCTTGGCTATTTTCGCTCCAGAAATTGAGTGGAGTAATCTAGGGTTTTTTTCAGGCGCCGGCTATTCTTATCCTCGGCTATTCTTATCCTAATATTAGATTTTTTTCACATCATATATCAAAATCTAAGATTTTTGGGCGATTTTGTTAATGGTTTTGAGTTCGTTTCAAGTCCCTCTTAAATATGGTGGAAAATATTTTTTTCCATGGTATTTCTCATTCAAAAAATATTTTTTAATATAAAATTTTGTTATTTTTTATATATATAATATATGAAGTGGAAAAAATATAATATAAAAAAGTAATTTCACACGTGTACGCTAGCGTAACAATATTTCACGCGCTCTTGCGAAACACATCATCAGTTGCTGGCCGAAAAAAAAATGTATCGAATTGAAACTCTTTAAAAGGTTGAGATATTTTATAATAATCGTGAACTCAGGATTAAATTGAAAGTGGAGTAAAAAGTGGTGTATTTATATAGAATTAACTAAAAAAGTATTTCACATGTGTACGCCAGCGTGACAACTTTTCACGCGCTCCGGCGAGACACGTCATCAGTTGCTGGCCGGAAAAAAAAGTATATCGAATTGAAACTCATTAAAAGGTTAAAATTTTTTATAATAATCGTGAAACTTATGATTAAATTGAAAGTTGAGTAAAAAATAGTATATTTATATAGATTAACCCTTAAATTTATAACTCATGTAACTGTGTGACGCTATAAAACCAACCCAAATAAGACTAATTCTTCACCGTAATACCAATTATTTTACTAGACAATATGCACTTTTAACAATTATAATTATCCACTTGTAACACCACAGTAGGACTAGCTACAACTATCGGTAAAAACCTTGTCCTTGAGAAATAAAATTCCAAAACTGATTACCATTTTCTTTAACTTTCCAAAAAAAAAAAGAATGTTGACTTAAGTGATAAGTTCACCCATCCCCTGATTAAACCTGTCCGGCTAACCAACACAATCCGGTCGGCCCGAGTAAACGGGCCGATCGGATTTTAAAACATCATATTTTGTAAAATTGCAACGTAGTCCCTCGCATGGCTTGCATATACTAATACAAGAAAGGGCTAAACATTAGTGCCAACCAGATTCATAAGTAACACCAAATACATGTCTTCTATCAAATCTGCACCATGGTTTTATTACCAAGATAATTCATTCACTCACTGCCTATATAAACCTCAGACTCTATCATTCAACCATGCGATGATGTTGCTCGCCACCTCTTCCTTTTCGGGCTCGAAAAGAAGATCGTGCAACAATCCATCGTATAGCTTGATCGATTTGTCAGTCGACGAAGCCGCCTCGTGGAGCTTGCGAGAGGCTTCAGGATCCGTCACCGAGTCATCCGTGCCATGCAGGACGAAAAATGGGACGGTCAATCGCCTCAGGCTCTGCTGTAAGTAGGAAGTGATTCGTAGGATTTCGTAGCCTGTTCTTATCCGTATCGCTCCAGTGAATACCAATGGATCGGAGTACTTCGCAAGCAGTGCCTCTGGATCTCTGGAGACGGACGAACCTGCTTTGTTCGCTGCGCTGACCTGACATCTCGGCAGCAAGTAAGCGCAAATAGGGGCTAGCACCTGTGCGAATTCAACATTACAATACAATTAATCTTATTCAGTGTTGTAATGGGCTACAACCTCAAAACATTGAGCAGAAACTTGGACTTAGGAAATTTAAGTAAGGGTGGTAATTTCGAAAACGATAACACGATATGACATGAAAACGATAAGAAAAGTGTTGGTGTGTGTTTAGGTATTCGTGAAGTTCTCGTGTCAGCACGATAAACTTAGAAAAAAATTTGATTGAACTATTCAATGATCATGCCATATCGTGTTGTGTTGTGTCAGACACAAAATCTTTTATGGTCGTATCATGTTAGCATAGATTCTTATTGTATCATGTTCGTATTTAGTCTTATCATGCTGCGTAGACACAAAACACGACACAAAAACACGGATTGCCACACTTGGGGGTTTAGATAAGTAGATATAGGTTTGTACCGCAAAAATTGGATGAGATGGCTGGACTCCAACGGCAGGTGAGGTCAAGACGACGCCAGCTACATTTTCTCCAACTTTTGGATCAAGAACAGTCTGTTTATAGACAAGAACCAATATAAACACATAGAGTTCATATAAAATCGAACTAAAGGACAGATGAATTGCTGATGCAACTTTGGTATTTATTACCTTTAAGACTATAGATCCACCTGTTGAGTGTCCATAGCAAAAGCAGGGCACTTTCGGATTGTCAGCTAAAACCTTGCCAAGAAATATTTTCTACGATAGGAGAAGAAAAGAATCAGCATTTTATAATGAAGTATTTGGTCTGAAAAATGTGCATCAACAGAGCATATATACCATATCAGCAACTGCATAATCCAGAGAAGGAACATATGCATGCAGCCCATCGCTTCCACCATGTCCTGTGATTAGGTAAAATATCACATTTTACGAGCAAGGATACATCATAATTTGAACTACTTAAATATCATGTTTTTAATAAGAACTTCAAACACAGTCTCTTAGGACTTACCAATCCAATCCATTCCATAAACCTTGAAGCCATTTGCATTCAACTTCTTGGCAAAATCATCATACCTCCCACTGTTTAAGAAACACGAACGCGTTAAGAAGGGCCGCAATAGGAAAAAACCGTAACCAAATTAAGGTGCGTCTAAGATACAGACCAGTGTTCGTTCAGGCCATGCAAGAGAACAATGACACCCCTGCACAACAGGAAATGTTTAAGAGAATCAACTTTTATTTTGAAGGAGAGATGCAACAAGATGAAGAAGCCCACAAATAATGTAGGCACTAGTTAGTTAAATTGCCATTAATCCAAGGACTTCATTCTCTTTCAACTAAAGAAGAAATAATAATTCATTTTAAGACTTGGTGAGGACACATTAGAATTTGCACAAGTGGTTAGCGTCTCGCTAACTATGCAGACCAAATGATGACTTTGAAATTAAATGCATTGTCAGGAATAATTGGAAAGCTACAAAAACTGAAATTCTTGGATGCAAGTTGGCAAATGGAAGGAGACAATGACATTTGATAATGTCTCAACTAGAAAGACTCCATATATTCTCTCCCACAACACCCATGCCCTGTTACCAAAAGAATTGTTGCAGAACAAAGGGTTACTCTTACAAAAGCAGCTTGGGTTTTTGCAACTCTCGGGACGCGTTCCGGCTAGAATGAGAGAAACATAATTGTACCCCTAGTTGTATTTTGTGGTAACCAGTTTCACTGAGCAACTCAAAACTGTGGTACTAGTTATTTTCACCGTATAATATTACTGTCGAACCTATTGATTTTCGGATATCTAGAACAAAAACAGAAGAGGGCAGATCATCATAATCATATGAATTGTGAAACCATGGTGCTTTTAAAATGATTGTTATATCCGCCTTAAAATAAACATACAATCTTATCAAAACAAAAACTAATTCTCTTGCAAACAATTAAGGTCAAATGATTAAATTCAGAAGCCAACACGTATTTTGATACTCTCTCCGTCCAGCAACTACCTGGAGATGCTACATGAATCTAGAAGAAAAGTAAACACTTGTGGTAAAATTATATAGTAAAAAAAATGTATTTTATTGATTTTGCAAATGCAAGATATTTAAATTTTATTTTTTGATGTAAAAGGACAAGTGTGAAATTAGAGTATAATTTGATATAAGAACCTCTAGTGAACATCACCAAGCTCTGTAAATTTTCAAGAATGCCCAACAAATGAGGAAACAGCATAATCCCAATAATTAACAAGGAAAAATCGCAGTAAAAACGAAGAATTGACCTGATTTCACGGTTAACAGGGGTCCATGATTGGGTAAAAATGGTGTCACCTCTGGCAGAGGCTAAGAGAGAGAAATCCCTCAAGCTATGTTCATCGTCATTGCTCTCCATAACCCTCTTAATCGCCAATGCCCTACGCGCCGCCACCTCCTTGTCGGCGACTGTCTTCCTGTGCACCATCGCGGCCGGAACCCTCACAACCTTTCCCGGCGGCTTCTCCTCCTTCCCGCCGCCCACTTTCTCTGCCGACTCCGGAACAACCACGGACCTCCGCCGCCCCCGAAAGGGAAGCACGAAAATCAAGAAAAATGCGCTGATCAGAAGCCATAGACTCCTCCACACGCGAAGGGAAAACAGAGCATTGATTCTGCCGCTCGCCCCTGACGTCAGCATCACGGCGGCTGCACCGTCGGCCGATTTCGCCATATTTGAAACTTTCAGTTCTTTCTTTGTCAGATTCGCAGAAAAAGGTAAGATTAATTTCTCAACTTTTTAATACAAAATTCAATCTGGGTTTTCGAAATTATATCGATTCCGACTGTGATAAATGTTGAATCGCAAAGCAGAAAATGGAAACAAACAATTTGCAGTTTGTTTTTTTCACAAGTTGGTATCTCTCTCAAAAATCCCAATTTTCCCCTCCAAAATATGTGAATTTTGGAAATTGGAGAGGAAAACTGGCAATCAAATTGCTCTGTGTTTGTCACAAGGAATGCAGCTTTTTCGGAGAGGGGATATAAGAAGGTCTGAGAGAAATGCGGGAGCTCACAGGGCACCTTCAATGGTGGTCGAAATACTGCCTCGTGGGCCGTGGCCTGAGGTGGGCCCCACCCCTTCAAGTGCATGTATATGCAGCGTTTGGTTTATGCCCTTTTTCTCCCCCGTGGCATGTGATTTGCGACACGTGGCTAATCTCTGTTTTAATTACTCCCTCTGTACAAGATAAACTTCACACTTTTCTTATATTGAAGTCCCGACTCTTTTTTCACACCCTAAAAAAGGAAATAACTCACACTCACAAAAGTCAATAAAATACACTTTTTTATATTTTATTATTTAACTTCACACTCACATATTTTACTTTTTTTTAATATGTGTGAAACGATACCTATGAAAAAAATGTTACGATGAAGGGAGTAGTAAATTGGACGGTCGGGAGTCTTTGTTGGATGCAACGCATTTAACTTTTTCAGCGCCACAAACGTAATTAATAGGAATTGCCAATGATTCTCTTTAATTTAGTTGTAACGAGTAAAGCTCCATTCACATTGATGAATTTGAAAATATATAAATTTTAAAAAATACATATAAAAAATTATAAGTTAAAAATAATAAAAAGATTAGAAAAAAAGTAAAGAAAGAGAGATGAAATGGGGTAGAGAAGAGATATTTTATAAATGATATGATTTTGAATGAAATATGATTTATAATTAATCCATTTTAAACATAAACTTAAATTTAAGTGTTTATAAATTTATAAAGAGAGTGATTATTTGTATTTGAAATTCACGGATTTCAAGTCCACTCATCCAAATGGGAGCAAGAAGTTTATTAAAATAACCAAACCAACCTTGCAAGTCTTGCTTCCACCGGGGGCGCAAATTCTCCCGTGCATCCAAGTGCACACTATGCACTTAAATTTTATTTCAATTTTTAATTTATTTGCTATTTTCAGAAATATACATTACACCCCGCACTATGTGTTTTTTTTTTTTTTTTGCAATTGGGGTATTAATTATTTTATCTTCGGGTATTATTATTTGTTCTTGGGGGTATAATAAGTTGTTCTTGGGGTATTTATTTTGGGGTGTTGTGAGTTGTTCTTGAGGTATTTACTTATATTTGTTCTTGGGGTATTGTGATTTTATCTTCGGGTATTGTTATTTGTTCTTTGAGTATTGAGAATTGTTATTGGGGTATTTATTTAGACTTGTTCTTGGGGTATTATAAGTTGATCTTGGGGTATTTACTTAAATTTGTTGTTAGGGTATTGTGAGTTGGTCTTGGGGTATTGTAAGTTGTGCTTGGGGTATTGTGAATTGTTTTTGGGGTATTTATTTAGAATTGTTATCGTGGTATTATTAATTGTTATTGGGGTATTATAATTTATTCTTAGGGTATGTTTGGTTCGTAAGATAAAAGTATCTATCCGTAAAAAACATGTATAATTTTGACGGATAGATACTTTTATCTTACGAACCAAATGAGCCCTTAGTGTATTATATTTTGTTCTTAGGATAAGAAAACAAGTGTGCATTTAACAGTACACATGTTGTCCCCTCCCCTCCCCTCCCCTCCCATGCCACAACCGCTTTCCCAAAATAATTATGAAGAACCCTAATCCTTCATCCCAAGTACAAACAACCACAGTTTCATAAAGTCATGGACTAAAACTTCACCATAAATTTGATTCCAACCAACAATTCGTACATATACTACACAGATTACGATTAAAAAAAAAACAGGAACTTATGAATGGAGGTGAAAAAAGGAAGCATAATCGTCTTGTGAAAATTTATGGAGTGCATAGCCGGTGTCGAGGCTGTCGGCGGAGAGCAGGGGCTCTTGTTTTAGCGTCGGACGATTGGCAGCTGCGGAATTCCGGCGTGGCCGTGCGCGATTTCTTCTATTTCCAAGCGCTACATCGGGGTTATTTAGCTCTCTAAATTGGAAAAACCTTCATGGTATATTTAACTAGAGTTTTAAAATTTGAATCTAAATAGTATTTTACTAATTATAGCATTCGAATTTAAGAAATTCAATACATAAACTCTTCGTACAAATATCCAGCCAATTGCCATTTGACCCACCCACACTCAAAACACAGATTTGGAAGCTATTTATGTGGTAATGGCATATTGTCATACAACTCTCTCTTACCATTACCAACTAATTAATTGAAATGCTATACTTTCTTTTAAAAGTGATTTTATAAGAAATGGTTCATAAAAAAATTATTATAAAACTGTTTTAAAATATTAAATATTTAGTTAAATGTATCAAAATATTTATCAGGAATATCAAAAGTTTGAGTCATTCAAAATTTATAATATAATGTCATTGATCCAAATTTTAAATATTTATGGTGAAATTTTTGATACATTTTATCAAATGTTTAATATTTTAAAACTGGGTCATGATATCATGAACCATTTTCATACAAAACTTTACCTTATTTTTATATGTTCATAATTTTTAATACAGTATTTAATACTAACCATTACTACTATAAGTTACTCATTTTGTCATTTTCGTCCAATCCACTATATGTTGCTCATTTGTTTTTTGTTTTTTTAATTTTTCTTAAAAACTACTATTCACTTTTTTATTATTATTTTCAATACTTTTTACACTATTCTCATTACTTTTTCACTTTTCTTCATCACATAACCTATACTATATTAATATTTTATATTCTTTTTAATATTTGTGCCCAAAAGTAACGAACAATTTATAGTGGGATGGATGGAGTAGTATTTTATTAAAAATAGATAAAAATATAAAAATATTATGAAATTTATTTATTTATGAATATAATTTATTTCCAAAATTAAAATACGAATGTGATTAATGAAAAAAAAATAAAGAATTAGATTCATGTACGACATTAAACATATTATCATCAATAAATTGACTATTGATAAAAATAATCTAGTATATAATTTTCTGTATGGTACTCCACTATACTTTTTTTCTCTCTTCACTCACAATCAATGCAAATCTAATTCCCTTTTCTCTCTCTTATTCTATTTCTCACATACAATATGTGCATGCCCTCAATGATGATGGTAGTTTATCATATATTGTTAGCGAATAGTACTATATATTTAGGGAATATATTTTTATATGTCCAATAAGTTGAGATATTTTTTAATTTAGTCCATCTGTTTCACACTTTTTGAAATTGTTCATATACGTTTACAATTATTTTGTTTTTAGTATATTACCGGTTACAATAGGTTGTGCAACTGGTTACCTTCATATGAAAATTTAATTTAATTTTTTATTTAATTTTATATGTGCCAACTATGTAATTAATTTAATTTTATTTTGATTCTTGGTCGGGTCGGGCTTATTAAGGTGGAGAGAAAATCAACTTACGAGTTCAAAGGTTACGCGCGCACACACACACACAAAATACCCTATTCAAATCTGAGAGAACTACACACACAATGAAGAAACCCTAAATCCAAGGAACTAAAGGGTTGTGAGTGATTCAAACTGACAGCAATAGAGAAGAGATTCAAACATGAGGTTTCGCAATCCAAGTAGAAACGAAGACCCTCCTCCTTTATACGGTAAGATTCTTGACATTTTTGCTTTGTTTTACTTTTATGGATTACACCCTTTTGAAATATGATGTAAAATTAAGGCTCGATATTTTTCTGCAGAAATTAAGGCTTTGAAAGAGAATAAATTTGATTACATAGTTGACAAATATAAAATTAAATTACGTTTTCTGGTGGAGGCAACCAATTACACAATCTATTGTAACCGGTAAATATACTAAAAACAAAATAATTTTAAACGTATAGGACTAATTTCAAAAAATGTGAAACATGTGGATCAAATTCAAAATTAGGTCAACTTATTGGATTTATAAAATTATAATCCCATATATTTATTTTATAGAATAATACTAATTAAAGATCAGATGAGTAATCATCGCAAAAAAGTAATAATCCATGTACCTTTTTTCAATTTCATAATTAAGCACGAGATTAAATAGAAAATAATATTATATTAAAATAATAGATAAAATTTTTAAAATGTGAGAGTATTGTGGGCCCAAACTTTTATTGTATGTATGACTTGTTTCTAGGGATGTAAACGAGCTGAGCCGAATAATATCAAGCTCGAGCTCGGCTCGTTTGCTTGATTATAGGGTTGAGCTCGGCTCGAGCTCGGTTCGAACTATAATAATTGAGGTCAAGCTCGGCTCGTGTATAAAATTTTAAGCTCGCGAATAGCTCGAGCTCGACTCGTGAAATATTCGTTAACTAAATAAACGAGTTAACTAGAGCTCGGCTCGATAAAAAGCTCGTTTTCTTAGTTCGAGCTCGGTTCGAAAAAGTTCATTTGCATAATTCGAGATCGGCTTGAAAAAAACTCGTTTTCATAGTTTGAGCTTGGCTCGAAAAAAGCTCGTTTGCATAGTTCAAGCTCAGCTCAGAAAAAAACTCGTTTGCATAGTTCGAGCTCGGCTCGAAAAAAAGCTCGTTTGCATAATTCGAGCCTATTCGCGAGCTTTCGAGCCGAATACCATAAAGCTCGAGCTCGAATTCGAGCTCGACTCGTGAAATTTAACAAACAAACTCAAACGAATATTTTTCGAGCCGAGACTCGAATAGTTTGCGAACGGCTTGACTCATTTACATCCCTACTTGTTTCCAAATAAGAATTAAAAAAATGACTTTTTCTAGTATTAAATTTGAGTCAAATTTATTTGGAGTATTATAAAAAAACTAGTTATTCACGGGTTGGATATTGATAATATTTTAATATGAGATCAAATATATTATAAATCTACGTTATATTTATTTTATTATTCAATCGATTGTTATTTATTAATTTTTTAATTTTTTTTAAATTTATATAAGATAAAATATATGCAAGTGTCTCACAATTGTTTAATTAAATATATATATTTGAATTATGTTTTAAACTAATAAAATACTAAACTTTTTAAAATAATATTAATATTTAAAACGTTAATAAAAAATTTCTTATCAAATTCAAGTATTCAACTATATATGAAAATTAATAAAAATATATTTCTAAACTAATAAAATTTAAATTTTAGATTTAAATTTTATTTTACATATGCATTATGAATGTGAACTTAAAAAAATGATTAGTTTGAATAATAGAAGAATTACAACAATTGAACTGAATAAGACATTACACCTTCAATTTTTTCATTTTGTATCAAAATTTTAATTTGATATTAGTTGAGATATATTACAACAAAAGTAGACTATAATGTAGTTAAATTAAAAATAAAAGATGAGGTGTGTAGTATATATAAATGGTAGAGTAATATGTTACATGACAATAGTTAGAGTATCATATTAACATTTTATTATTTTTTATGTGTTTTAAAGGAAACTTGTGAAAAAAGCTATTATTTTGTTTTTATAGATATATAGATATAAATTAACTAATTGAATTTAATTGTCAAAAAAATTATTTATGTTACTAGGGTCTTTCTATGGTCAGGAAGGCTTCGCCCTTCCTAACGTCAGTAAACCCCCTAAATACCGTTAGATTCATAATCTAACGTACAATATTATTTTGAAGTGATTGCACTCTGCACTAGGACGATTGCACTATGCATAAGACGATCGCACTGTTAAAAAATTAATTAATATTATTAAATAAAATTAAAATTACCAAATTATCATTTTAATTAAAATATTATTATATCTTAATATATTTTAATCAAATTAAAATTTATGTTTTCAAAATTAATTCTTACACCCATTGCGACCGGGCCCGGCCCGGCCTGAGCCCGAGTGGCCCGACAGGCCTAACGGGCCGGGCTAAATAGGCCCTGTTCTTTTCGGGACTGTATTTTTTGGGCACATCCTGCCCTGAAACCCGGGTTTTTTGAATATGGGCCCAAAAAATACAGGTCCGAAAAGAACCGAGTCTATTTAGCCCGGCCCGCTAGGCCCGTCTGGCCACTCGGGCTCAGGCCAGGCTGGGCCCGGTCGCAATGGGTGTAAGAATTAATTTTGAAAACATAAATTTTAATTTTATTAAAATATATTAAGATATAATAATATTTTAATTAAAATAACTTTTAAAAATTAGAAAAAAAATAATTTTAAAAAAATTATAAAAGGTTATTTCAATAATTTTTATTTTCTAATTTTTAAAAGTTATTTTTTTGGCTTAGGGCGAAACTATGTTACCTAGGGCAATGTAATATTATTTGTCAAAATTCTATTGGTTTACTGACGTGAGGAAGGGGTTTCCCCCTTCCTGACCGTAGAAAAGCCCATATTACTATTTTGTAAAAAATAGTAGTATTTCAGAGTAAATATATATCTTTATTTTATTCGAGTCAATTAAAGTTGTGAGTTAAGAAAAAAAATCATGAATAAAAAAAATAGTAGATAAAATTATTTGGGCCAACTAAACCAAGCAGTCATATTACCTAACTTTTATCTAAAAAAAATTCCACGGTCCATGACGCCATGCCACGTGGCTTTCTACTGCAAAAGCTGGAGCATGCACCCTTATATTTATCTAAATTAAGTTGGCTTCACGCGCTGTAATTTTTTGGCGGGAGAGAATTCACATACTATTCTATTTATATATATATATATATATATAGATCTAACTACTTTTCAACACTATAACTTTTAAATAAGGAGAATTTTAACTTTTAAAATATAAGAAAATCTCTGTCTACTTTTTAGTATAATAAGTGTGACAACATAAGTGCAAACATAAAGTGTGAATGTGTCCGCTATAATATTTATATTTATGTTGTATCATTACACTTATTGTATTGAAAAATAGTCAGAGATTTTTTTACACACTTATGGCTCATTTGGTTCGTAAGATAAAAATATCTATCCGCAAAAAATATGCATGTTTTTGGCGGATAGATATTTTTATCTTACGAACCAAATGAACCCTTAAAAGTTAAAATTCTCCTTACTGCCGCAAGAAATAAAATATTTAAACATAAATTGAACGACACAAGTTAGAAATACACAATCCAAAAGAATTCTCATAATATATATGCTAAATATTATGTACGAGTAGGTATTATGTGAGTAATACTCACCGTAATAATTTTGTGAACGACATATTTTATTTCACGCAGTAACACACATTTTGGTGTGTAGTGTTAATTCATATGCAGTGTAGTGTTAGTTCATATACAGTGTGGTGTTAGTTTATATACAATATGATTTTAGTTCATTCACTATGGCATACTACATGTGGTGTTAATTCATATATAGTGTGGTGTTAGTTTATATACATTGTCGTGTTAGTTCATATACAGTATTTTACGTCATTTATCTACAAAATAATCAAATCTCAAATTACTTAGAATAAATTGTTGTTCACCATAAAATTTACTGTGTGTATCATTCACATAATACTTTGCCATTATGTACATATCTAAATTCAAATATGGTGATATGAATATTGGGAATAATGTATTTTTTCCAATTATTGTAAAATATCAAAAGACATTGATATCACCATCGTTAAATTATTGTACAAAATTGATTGGAACTCTGGAGAATATCGCAAAATGTCATATTTTATTATATATGTTAAAGCTAGTAATATAATATTCTGATAATTTCAATTCTCATAATACACCAAAGAATTTGGAGATGTGATGCTTACATGTTGATTAAAATCGTGGAGCATATCTTTGTTGTGAATAGAGTGAGTCAATTCATGGAAACTGTTTTTGATCATCAGGTACACATTTACGCAAGAAAAAAAAATAACTATTTGGGTCTTGGCTCAATAATTTATATAATTATTATTTCTATTACTGAGTATTTGAGTTATGTTTTAGAATAAATTGGTGCATGGATATAGTTATTTAGGGCTGAAGGACTAATTAGAATTTGGAATTTCAGTTTTGAGTTCGTGTCTTGGGGTTGGAGGTGTTGAGAAAAATTAGTTAGAATATCTCAATTTTTTTTTTTTTTTTTTTTTTTTGCAACTTATAGGATGTAAGGAATTTATTTTAGATCTTATAAGCTGTCAGATATATTATTTTGCGGAAATGCTCTAAGACAACTTATAAAATATTCTAAAATCTTAAAAGCTGTCTTAGAGTGTTTTGCAAAATAAGATGTCTGACAGTTTATAAGATCTAAAATAAGTTACTTACATTCTATAAGCTGCAAAAAAAATTAATTGGAATACCCTAATTTATTTTTCTCACAACCTCCGTCTGCCCACCTCAACCCTAGGAATGACAATGTGCGGATTTGGGACGAATTTGGCCTATCACAGGACCCGCCCCACCATAAATATTTTGGACAAAACCCGCCCGTCACGTTCCATCTCAATTTGGAGTTGGGTCCGCCCCAACTCGACCCGCGAACCCAGCGGGTTTTACCCGCCTCAACCTTCCTATTTTTATTTTATTTTTATTATACATATAAAATGCATTACAAAAAATATTTTAAGTATTAAAATATAACATTAATATGCATTTGAATGTTTTAAACAACAATAAATACACGAAATAGTTCATTTGAAGTTTCAACATATTAAATCTAAATATTTAAAATCAATACATATATTATTTATTGAAAATTAAAATGATAAAATAAATTAATGGAACCTTGTACAACTTCTATTCGTGTTATGAGCATATCTAATATAATATTTTAATAAATATGTCAATTAATAGCTTAATTTTCATATATTTAATTATACATATATAATATAATATATTCATTTAACTATATATATATATATATATATATATATTATGAAGGGTGTCTTCAGAGCGGATCCACCTAATACCAGGATCCGTCCCAAACCTTACGGGGTCAAACGGGTCCAAATCCGCCCCGCGACCCGTTTGATCGGGTTTTTACCCTACGCGTACGGGGCCGATTCGTGATTGAACCCACCCCATTGCCATCCCTACTCATCCCGGATTCCGATCTCCAACCCCCATGTTCAACATAAAAAAAGTCTATTAAAATTAAATTTAAAAAGGGTTAATTCTATATAAATACATCACATTTTACTCAACTTTCAATTTAATCCTGAGTTTTACGATTTGTTGGTAGAATTATCTAATTTGATGTTTAAGTGGTTGTATGAACACTGAAATCTTACCAAACAATAATCTTGTTAATTGTTCTTGAGAGAGTTTTTGAGAGAGAGAAAGTAGTAAGAGAAAGTGTTGGTATTATGAGCTTAGAGAGAGAAAAATGTTACAAGAGACCTATTTATAGGTTTGCATGTAATGAGGTGACATTTAGTGGGCTTATTTAGCCTAATGTGCTGACAAATGTCCCTAACACATGTCATTACTCACTACTATACTTTAATTACAATGTTTTGTCCTACCACATTACTACTAACTTCTTACACTGCTCTTGGCTTCACTTCGGACTAGGCGAGCTCCTTGGCGAGCTTCCTTGCCTTGTGTTGCTCTTGGATGTGATGGTGGTAGTAGGATCAATCCTTGGCCTCTGGTATGGGCGAGCTCCCTTGCGAGCTTCTTCTCTCTGTGGTGTTCACTTGGTCAAGTACTGGTCATATGGTACCTAAGCAACTGGGGGAGCTCTCTCTTCTTTCGTGGTGTTGACTGATTAAAGATGGTGACATGGCGAAGTGCCACCCTGGCGAGCTCCTAGAGAGCTCCTTAACCTTAAGTTATTTATTATGTTGATCTTCCGTTAGCAGTTCGCTTTAGTTCGCCTATCAACACGATTATTATAAAAATCACAACCTTTTAAAGAGTTTCAATTCGATACACTTTTTTTTTTCGGCCAGCAACTGATGACGTGTCTCGCCGGAGCGCGTGAAATATTGCCACGCTGGCGTACATGTGTGAAATTACTTCTTTATATTTTATTTTTTATCCACATCATATATTATATATAAAAATAATAACAAATTTTATAGATCTAATAAGTACCTTGTATCAGAATTCATAAATTCTAAGGCTTGGATCTTGAGTATTCTCTTATTTATTACCTGTGTCTACTATTAGGCAGAATACCGTCACCCCTTTTTACTAAGAAACTGAACGAAACCTAAAAAATGGGAACGAGAGAAAGGGTGGAAAGTGAGGAAGAAAGAGATGTAGAAATAGAAACAACTTCCGAAATGAAGGGGACTAAACAGGAACAAGAGGGATCCACCGAAGAAGATCCTTCTCCTTGCTTTTTTTCGAAAGAAATGGCGGATCCGAACAAAATCGATGAAACGGAAGAAATCCAAGTGAATGGATAGGAAAACGCATTCCACTTTCGATTTACAGAGACATGCTATCAAAATAGACCCGTTTCTGAAAAGTCTTATCTAATGAATATGAATGAAAATCAGGATAATTCAAGATTGAAAATATTTGATCAAAAAACTGAAAACAAAGAACTAATTTTCTTTGACAAACCTCTTGTAACTATTTTTTTTTATTCGAAACGATGGAATCGACCATTTCGATTCATAAAAAATAAACAATTTGATAAGGCTGTCAGAAATTAGATGTCACAATATTTAAAAAAAATAAATTTGAATGAGAAACACTATGGAAAAAAATGTTTTCCACCATATTCAAGAGGAACTTGAAACGAAACTCAAAATCCTTAACAAAATCACCCAAAAATCTTCGGTTTTGATATGATGTGGAAAAAATATATAAAAAAAAGTAATTTCACACGTGTACACCAGCGTGACAATATTTTACGCGCTCCAGCGAGACACGTCATCAGTTGCTGGTCGGAAAAAAAAAGTGTATCGAATTGAAACTCTTTTAAAAGGTTGAAATTTTTTATAATAATCGTGATGTTCAGGATTAAATTGAAAGTTGAGTAAATGGTGTTGTATTTATATAGAATTAACCCATTAAAAAAATATAACAAATTATCAAAGAATTTATAAGTTGCATTAGTCGAAAATTTTAACAACTTATAAACTACTTAAAAATAGTACTCCCTCCGTCACAATACTACTTTCATAGTAGTCCTGGACACGCGAACAAAAAAAAAGTGAGTATGTGAGTATAAAGTTAAATAATAAAATAAGAAAATGTGTATTTTGTTGACTTTTGTGAGTGTAAATTTTTTTCTTTTTGAGTGTGTGAAAGTAGAATTAAGACGCTCAAACAAAAAAAGTGTGAAAGTAGTTTTGGGACGAAGGGAGTATCTTATAATCTCTTAAAATAATTTATAAGATTAAGGGGGCACTTGGTATGGAAATCCTTCAATGGTAATGGGAATTGAGATATAATTGTAGTAATTATTGTAGCTAATGAGAACAAATGAGGTACTTAACATTGTTTTTCCTCCTAAATAAGGTAATCAACACCCCCATTTGATTACCCCCTCTTCACCCTATAATCATCTTCCTCAATCAATCCCCCATATCACAACATCTTTCTTTTTGTTCATTTTTTCCAAAATTGGAGCACAACACTATTGATATAATCACCATAAATACAAACACACATTCAACATATGTAGGGCAAAAAAGAAAAATAAAATTTTATTCTCATTACCATTGAAGAATTTGTAACAAGCGCCCCCTAAGAACATATAAAACGTTTAAGATAAATTTAGCCAAACACACCCTTTCTTAGTTGTATTTTATATATAGTACCAAGGGACAAGATGTTTGTTTGGTGTTTGCTTCTGGGATTGCATCATTTGGAAATCTAGAAGAAATGGGTTAGTATTTATTAATAATGGTGAAAAGGTCGAGCATTTGAATGAGAGAATAGAGATGCATTTTATTCTCATTCAAAGACTATGAGTTAATCTCCTGTGACTGTGCTGTTATTGCTAGGGGAGATGCATTTGTGTTCTAGTGGTGAACTGAAAGGGGGTGTTTTGTTCAAAAATTAGTGTGGATTAAGTTCCTGTTGAAAAACATAACAATAAATAGTGAGTGTAGACGAAGATGATTTATGCAATTGACACGGTAAAGTCGAGAAACGAGTTAAACTCGTTTTTCGTAAGACGTTATTGCCCCGTACACATGTGCAATACGGATCATGGCAACTGTCCCCAAGATATAACGACTTTGGAGCCTTCCGCCCGTTGCACTACGTAGCGAAAGTTATTGGCGAATCACAAATGAGTATCCGGAACTTTCAGACTCAACTCTAATGCAACTCTACGTTTCTAGAATACATGCACTTTAAAGTGTTAAATCAATTCAATTGAATGATTGAATTATTTCCAGTATATCAAAGTATCTTTTCAATGTCTCAAAGTCAATGTGGGGGAGATTTATTTATAGATTTCCAAGAGTTGCGGGTAATAAGTGTGACTCTTCAAGTTTTATTATTTCAAAAAGTCACAACCTTTAGGAAAAAGTCATTCACCAAGAGTTACATTTTTAATTCGAAGAGACACAACACTTCACTATTACCACAATAAATACATTCATTAATGTACTTATCCACATATTAAATGACATTAATTTCTCATTCACACCAATTTGATTTTGAGAAATAAATCAATCAAATCCATTTACGCAAATGGATAATTAAATTGTCACTTAATATTTAATTAAAATATGGTCAAAACCAATATTTTCAACAGTTCCTAATTCTAAATAAAATTGTGTTTGGTTTCTAGAATTTGAGCCTATGATTAAATCCTGACCCGATAATTGAATTCAATCTAATCCTACATCAAAGAGATAACTTGATCCCAACTATTACATGAGATTAATTTTAAGAAAACAATCATAAATATCAAACACATACTACTTAAAAATTAGGAATGTAATCAATACAATTCATTGAAATTCTATCCTACTCAATCTATCTTATCTAGAAAACCAAACATCTAGTTGAATGTTTTCTCTTTTTTCTTGCTCTAATTTTATGATTCTTGTATATACTATTCCATCATATTTAACTTCCTTCAATTATAATTAAAAAAATAAAATATTTTCCATTAATTTTAATAAAACACCTATACCAAAATTGATTCTTTTTTTTCCTCTATTAAAATCACCAGTTATACATGTTCCTTTTTCATGCATTTTTCACTCTCACTACTTAAATATATACTTTGTCTAAAAATAATATTTGCAGAGCCGTTGGAAATAAATCCAAACATTTAATATATACACACACAAAAATGAAATGAAAAGAAAAACCTCATCTACACATCAGAGTAGTTAAGCTGCTTGGACCTAGACCATTTGTGTAAAACCTTCCCAGAAACATCATAAAACACTATCCCCACTTCTGTTCTGTCTATCGAAACAGACATAAAACCTTGTCCATCGTAGAAGAATTGTAGCCCTTTATCATTCATATTTTTAACATCTCCCCTCCAAGCCTTCGACCCGGCCCCGCTCGTCAAAAATTGAATAGGGCTGTAAACGAATTAAAAATAATTAAAATAATTATCTTTTATCTATTTCTTGGGATTAATTAATGCTCCTTCCGTCCTGTAGGAATTTGCACCCTACACGGGATGTTTTATATATATAAAATGTGGTATATGGATAAATATATATATAATTTTATGAGTGTACTCATGGAAATTTTAATGTTTCTTTTTGCAGTAGTGAGCTAATTTGTGTGAGACATCAAAGTGTGAAAATTTCTGTGAGACGAAGGGAGTATATGAAGAGTTCATTATTATCATACCTTTTATCATCACTGATTCGTTCAAGACAATGATCGTGCCCGTTCATGTATAAGTCGACGTTATTTGCCTAAATTTTCCGTTAAAAAAAAAAGTCATTAAAAAAGAAGTAAGTCTTGTGTGAGACCGTCTTATGACATAATACCTACATTTTTTAATAAAAAGTAATCACTTTTAAAAACTAATAAAAAATTTATAAAAAGTGATAATATTTTTATTAAAAATGACTATCAATTAATGAAATTTTTATTAATAACTCTAATTGATAGTTGTAACTTGTACAAAGTAAAATATTAAGAGTGTGTTTTGTTTAATGGATAAATTATATCCCGCCCAAATGTGCATATTTTGGCGGGATTGATTAGTTTATTCATTAAACAAAACACATGGTAAAAATACTTAATGTGTTTGTTCACCTGAAGAATGGGAAGGAGGTGCTTTACAAGCTCTGGGGTGTCACCGTGATGACCTACGCTCCTGATGGCATGATGACCCACCACAATTCTCCATTTTGCCCTTGATTCCTTCAATGCTATATCAAGATCCTATATAAATAAATCAAAATTATGTTCAATATGCATATGTTCACAATGATTAAGGGTATGTTTTACTTGAAATTGTGAAAGGAATTCCAGATCTAGTAGATTAAAAAAATAAGCATTGAGTATACCTGATGCATTGTGTACTCAATTTACACTAAAAAATTTGCACTATTATTAGTTATTTGTGTAAATTTTCCTGTATAATTAATCCACAATTTTCAGTGAAGTCAATCTCAATTATTGAGTGAGTGCACGTATGTGAGGTGCATGTGACACCTTTATGATTTAAAATCATTATCTAAAAGTTAAAAAAAAAATATTATCATGACTTAGAAATTTTGCTCCAAGAAAATAGGGTAGGATTTTATTCTTTTATTAAATTTGTATAAGAATGCTTAGCATTCACAAATTTTCTTATGAACAATTTTCATAATATGAAATTAATATTATAATATAAAATATTGTGGTATTAATGAATAAAGATATTAATATCAATAAGTATATCTAATAATATAAGTTTTATATTAGGAATAAATTTTTGCAAGATACATACTCATCAACATTATTATTATTATTATTATTATTATTATTATTATTATTATTATTATTATTATTATTATTATTATTATTATTATTATTATTATTTATTATTATTATTATTATTATTATTTATTTGAATTTAATTGTAATGATTGAATGGTTGTGGAATTTATTAATATCCTATTTATGGGGTGTTGATAGACGAACTAAAGCGAGCTACTAATGGAGGATTATCAAAATAAATTACTTAAGGCTAAGGAGCTCGCCAGGTCGACACCCTGTCACGTCATCAATCTTGACCAGTCAACACCATAGGTGGAGGAAGAGCTCGCCAGGAGCTCGCCCAGATGGTTGAAGACACGTCAGCACTTGGTCAAGCAATCATCATTAAGAGAAAAGAAGCTAGCAAGGGAGCTCGCCCATACCAGAGGCTAAGGTCCGATCCTACTACCTTCACCACATCGAAGAGCAACATAAGGAAAGGGAGCTCGCCTAATCCGAAGTGAAGCCAAGAACAGTGTACGAAGCTAGTAGTGATGTGGTAGGACAAAACAATGTAACTAGAGCATATTAGTGAGTAAAGACAGGTGTTAAGGACACCTGTCAGCACATTAGGCTAAATAAGTCCTCTAAGTGTCACCTCATTACATGCAAACCTATAAATAAGCCTCTTGTAACTCATTTCTCTCTGGAAGCTTATAATACTACAACTATTTTCTCTCACTACTCTCTCTCTCTCTCTCTTAAAAACTCTCTCAAGAAATCATATCTTGATTATTGTTTGGTGGAATTCCAGTGTAATTACAGCCACTTAAACACCCATTTAGATAATTCCATCAACATGGGGTCCAAAGTCGGTTTTTAAAACTCAGTTTCTAAAATCATAAACTAAAATTGTATTTAGATTTTTAAAATTTCAAATCTCAAACTCAAAACAAAGACAACCTATACGAATGTATGACCAGATATTATATCGTTTTTAGCTTTCTCAAGTCTTCTTCACCAATTTACAATTAATCGATCAAAATACTAAATTTAGCTACATCATACCCTATTCAAATACTACTAAGCCAATATTTATGTTGATTAAGAGACGCTTGGTGTGAATTTAAGATGAGAATGATAATGAATATCATTAGAAAGTTAATTACTATGAAGTTATTGATTACTCATTTATTTATCATATTTTTATGATCTCATTCATATATATAATAAATAATACAAAACACTATTGATAAGAATAAATTCACACTCATTCTCAATCTTCACCCTCATTATCTCTAATCAAGCGGCTGGTAAACGGATATATGCATTTTCATAAACAATATTGTTGTTACTCAGACATATGTATTCTTCAAAAAGAATTATTTAAGTTTCACAAACCTTCAATGCGTGGGTAGTGTAGGACCTTGTAGGGATCACACCACGCCAATCATATTTATGATCCTCTGGATTTATGAAATAATCAGTCACAAAAGGAGTGGTATCCACGAAGAATAACTCAGCAATTTCTGTCCAAGAACATAAAACACTTATTAAAATAATTAAAAATATTAATAATAATTGGCACAAATTTATTAAAATCCAAGTTAAATAAATTCGCCTTCTTCAAATTTCACTTTTTTTACTTAAGATACCACACTATTACATATATATAATTAACACAAATATATATATATATATATATATATATATATATATCCCATCACTATCACATGTATACATTAGCACCGTGTTAATTAAGATTAAATATTTTTTTATTAAAATATATTAATGAAAATATGTATACACACCAAAATATTTAATTAAAAAAAAACCTGCATTAACTACAAAAGATCTCAAGCAAAGCCATCTGCTATCAATTTTGCGAAGGCGAGGGCTCATTTGGGCCACTGCATCACCCCTGTAGTCATGGTTACCTAAAACTGAATATTGGAGAAATATAACATGTCATTATACAATAATTAAAAAAAATAAATTTTTTTTTTAATAATAGTATTATTATTTGGATATTGTATTAATAGAAAATAAACTAATTAAATTACCACTAAACCACTTGGTTTGGAGGCTCTTGGCTGTATAAACATTGGTAAAAGATTCTAGAAAGTTCGGATCAGTGTCCCCTTCTAACCCATTATCATAGAAATTGTCACCTGTCGAAACTACAAAATCTATATCTAATTCTTGTCCAACTCGTCCCATCTGCATAAATCAAATTAAATCAATTGTTAAAATTAAGGGAGACCAAAAAATAAATGATGCACATTTACGTGATTCATTAACATTGTGTAAGTTATATCTGTAAATAGTAAATATAATTCATATTACTCTCCCTGTCCAATTATTCACGCATTTTGAATGTTCCACACAAATTTACACACTATTAAAAAAAGAAATATTAATTTACTTGCACACTATCAAATCTATATATATTTATATATATATATATATGTAACAATTTTATATATAAAACATATATATTTTTTTTAAATGTGTTCATCACATAGGGTGCAAATTTATACGAGTATTATATTGATGATTATGAATTACATTAAAAAAAAGACCTAAATCCACGACTGGCTCTGTTTGGGTTCAATGTACATGAATAAAAATTGTGACACATACTTTGAATTTTCTTTCTAATTAATGTATGTATATATAGAGGGAGAGTATTATTCACATTTAATGATTGATGTTAAGGGGGTAGCATCAAGAATCGTCTTGTAATTTAAGTCGTCTCCAAATTTGACTATTATATGCATACTTTTAATACGTTTATCTTACGAACCAAATGAGCCTTTAATAAACACTTGATATAAATTTAAGATGGTGTAATTATTCTTTTTTTAAATTTATTTTTATGATCTCATTCATATATAATAAATAATATCAAATACTACAAATAGTCTAATAGTAATAAATCTTTATTAATCTCCATTCATTCTCATCCACACCCTCGTTATCCCAAACCAAGTAGCTATAGTAATTAGTATAATCCACAAAACAGAACACCAATTTTAAATCGATATTACTGAATGATGATTTGTTTGCAGTGTAACACAAAGTAACACACGTGTTTACAATTTTTTTAAATCCAGCAACTCGAATTTATGATCTCACATATATAAATATATATATATATATATATATATATATTGTAAAGATTAAAAAATAATTTTAATAATGGAAACAAACAAATAAAAAACCTGAAAAGCAACTTCAGATTGGTTGAATTCCCCCTTTCTTCCCCAATCTCCCACCACCAAAAACCTGAGACTTCCGTCGCCTTTCGAGGGCTGTTCAAATCTTGGAAGCTTTGCTGAAATTGGCACACAAAATAGGGAGATTGTGATCATCAAGAGGCACAATCCAACCATGGTTTTTTTCTCAGAAAAACCCATTTTTTTTATAAAAAAAAATAATAAATATTTGTAGGCTCTCTCTGACTGAAAACAAGGGATTATATATGTATGTTTAGCAGAGAGAAATAAATGTTAAAAAAGAAAGGAAAATTTACAAGGAAATTAAAGAGTAGTAGTAATTCCTTCCTATGATGATATATATATAGAGAGGGGGTATTTATTGGCTTAGCGAGGTATATGCAATGACGTGAGAATATTTTTAGTAGAAACAACAAACAACGTACAATTGCTTAAACAAGCTTTATTTTGATTAATTAATTTAACTTGTACGCATAATTAATATTTAATTTTCAACGAAAATACTGATTTATTTATAATAATTATTATATCTTCACGACTACATTATTATTATTGTTATTATTATTATTTAAAAGTACACACGGTATAAAACTGTTAATAATAATCAGAAAAGATTGGGAAAAAAGGTTTAGTGGCATAATTATAATAAAATGAAAAAGGGAATATATTATATAGTGAAGGAATATGCTGTAGAATTTAAAAAAAAAAAAGAATATTGGGAAGAATATTCGAGGGAATGGGCCCTCGCATTCGGACATTTTGCTGCCATAACACCCACATTCCCACCAATGACTGCTTCTGTTCTGTATGATGTGCATCCTTTTTAACCACATATGTGAAGAGTCTCAGTTATTTTTATTATGTAAAAAAAAAAAAAACAGTTATTTTTATTAAAAATATATATAGTAATTATATATTTATATTTTTTATTAAAAAAATTCAAGTCAAACTGTATAAGAAGTATTTAATATTAGATACACTAATATAATTAGATGTATTCACTTATATCAAAATATTTTATACTATAAATTTAATTTATAAATATAGTGGTATTCATAAGTGCATGTAATGTTATGAGTGAATATAATTAATAATATTTATTTTATACTGTAAAAAAATTTGTTTCCAATAGACTTCATGAAAAAATGAAGGGATTATGCGCAATTTTTTATTGCTTATCCTATATTATTTGTTTGTTGTCATAACAAATTAAATGATATACTATTACAAGAGAAAATATATAGATAATGATCTATAAATATAGTTCTCGTCTCTTCTCTTAGTGTTTGCAAGTGTTATAAAATAGCTTTTAGAATATTTTTTAAATTGTGAGAGATAACTTTGAAATAAGTGCTTTTAAAAGCTGTTTTAGTATTTTAGGGTGTGTTTTCAAGATCTAAAAAAAAGTGTAGAATCACTTTTTTTAAAGTTGGTAAGACCCAACTTAAAAAAAAAAAGTGATTCTACACTATTATTAGAGTTTTAAAAGACACACTTAAACATACACTTAAGGTTTCAATCTATAATGCACGTATTCTTATAAAATATTAAAAGTGATGCATTCTTGAATTCACGTATCAGAGTTTCTACATGACGAAAAAAAGTAGATTCTCTGATCCGTTGTGGAATCCTACTTGTTAAACATTAAATATGATATTTTAATTGAATTTTATTAAAATTGATAGCTTAATACTCGTTTTAGATTGAATTCATTATTACTCCACTCATTCCAACGAAATTTGCACACTAGAGGTAAGCTTGACAGTGGGGCGAGAAATCCCCGATCCCCGCGGGGATCCGTCCCGAACGGGGCGGGAAATCCCCGAAGGAAACAGGTATGGAGACATGAATTTTTTTGCCCCGAAGGCGGGGACGGGGATTGTATTCCCCGCCCCGTTCTCCACGGGGCCCCACCCACTTTTTTATGCATACAAATAAATGAATATATATATAATGCATAATATATAAGTAGATAAATTAATAAAGTAATTAATATATTTTTTAGATTTTAAAGTTTTAGTTTGAATTTTATACATATTTTATATTTATATTTTGTATTATATACATAATTTAAATTAATATTTTGTATTTTAAAACATTTTTAAAAAATTTATTTTGGATTTTAATTATTTATTTTAAAAATATTAATGCATTTTATACTTTTGTATTTATATTTGTTAATAATAATTATTAATAATAAAATTTTAAAAAATTAAAATATTATATGGGGACTGTGAATTCCCCACGGGGACAGGGTCCCCAGCGGGGCGAGGATGGGGATTGCCCCCCCCCCCCCCAAAGACTCTCAACTTCGCCAGTGGCTGAGCAGGCCACTACCAAGTATTCTCACTCTATGTTCTGTCGTCTAGGTTTGAAGTGCTCAAAGAGGATCTTCCATTTGCCCGATGGAAAGAGGAGTGTCAAATGTCTCCTTAATCCCCAAACTTTTAACAAAGTCATCCAAGTACCCCATGATGCGAACCACGCATTTAGAAGGAAAAGAACTCGGGAACTCAGTCAGGGATAGAGAGTACTATTTATTACTCCCTCCGTCCCCTAATTATTTTCACACTTTCCTTTTCCATCCGTCCCACAATTGTTTTCACGCCCTATAAATGTAAATTATTACTTTAACTTTATCCTCACAATCCAACTAATCTCATTATTTTAATAATATAATTTTACACAACACTCAACTTTTTTTAAAAATCGTGTCATCCCAAAGGTGAAAACACCTCTAGGACGGAGGGAGTATATATTATGCTATAACGACATACTGACTCAACCGCTTTAATAACAGTCAAACCCGTTCCACTATATTATCAAGTGTATTTTTGAATAATATCAAACCGAAGAACTGCCAGATTCAACTAATTACTAGGTCATACTGCATTTCCAAATTAGAACAATTCAATATTTTCGAGTCAGTCTATTATGCTTGTCGAGTAGCGGTTTAACCCACTATTAAAATATAATCCTTCCACAACTTTATTATATTTCATGTGAGAAAACATTGTTATGTAGCTGAACATCGTTATTTAGCTGAACATCGTTATGACATTAATTCAAGATTTAAGTGATCGCGTGAAATCCTAACTTTAAAACTATAGGATGTAAAATCCTTGATGAAAAATAAAAGTATATATTTATTTTGGCATTTTGTTAGAGTGAGATTTTGCTTCATGTCAAATCAATGTTTGATAATGGTGATGTTATACTAGTTTAATGTATGCTTGTTTTGGCATTTAGGTGTATGGGAGAAGTCATAGCTCTTAAATCTTAGAATTCGAAAATCTAGTTGTATATTATAAGTATGTTTTTATTTTGGGTATTTAATAGGGTGAGATTGTAGTTTATGTCAAATTAAAATTTAATAATTATTGATATTGTATTATTATATTACATTGGATGAGAGAAAAGTAGGAAAGAAAATGAGTAGGTGATAAAATATTGATGGTGTGATTGCATTGAATTTTGTGAAAATTAATAATGTGTATAGGTAATTTTAGGTATGGACTGAAAAAGAAATTTAAAAATTCTGATTTTAAATCTGAAACTCGTATGGAACGTGGATCGCATAATTATAAATTCATCCAAGTAAATTTTGAAATAAATATACCCTTATTATATTGTGTATAAGGGTGGAAGAAATACCAAAAATACCGGTATACTGCACTTATCGTACTGAAAAATATCGAATTATTGAAATTTTTGGTATGATATCATATTGTACCAAATATTTCAGTACGGTAACAATATGTAAATATAGAAATTTCAGTATACCGCATTATACTGAATATATTTCGGATACCAAAAATAGCATATAGAAAATATTTTGATATACCAAAAATATTTCGGTATATCAAAAATATTTTTATGTATCATAGTATACTGAAAATATCAAAATTTTCGAAATGACATCATACAAAAAAAGAAAGTGTGTAAATAATTATGGAAAAGAGGGAGTATGATGTTAGGATTTATAGATATTTTAGGTGCGGTTGGAGTAGTAGATAATTTAAAATCTCTAAATAGAATGAGATTGGGTTGAAAAGTAGTATTCTAAACGTGTATGAGATAATTTAAAATCTTCAACATTATGTCGTCTTGAGATATAGTACACCGCTGGAACAATGCCTCTCCTCAACGCGCTCTTCGGCAAACCAGCAAAACTTTCTTAGTCTGATCTAATGAGGCCTCCACACAATCAAGAAAGAGATACCGCATTCCGCCTCTGCTCTCCGTGAAGGGGATTTCATTCCCTCCCATGCTAATAATTAATATACCTAGATCTCCCTCATGGTAACCTGCGGGCTATGCGCTCAAATACCTTTGTCCCTGTTGCAATGGTTTGAGCGAGTGTTGTGCCTTGCGGTAACTGTTGAGGAAAGAAACCGCCCAGTCCAATCCACCCTTTGTCCTTCTCCTCACATCTCATTTTCCAAATGCCCCAAGCCATGCATATTAATAACCTCTTCCCTTTCTTCTCTGTATTCAGCATCCTCAGGATGTTATAAAGAAATCGTCTTTCTAAAATAGCTCATGGTGAAGAACCCCTTTAATAAGCACTTCTCTTCCTGTACCCTTTTCCACATCAACGTGCCCAGACGAGTAAGAAAGCAAAGTTGGATTAACAACACAATTCGTATACAATAGAAGGCCACCTGATCTTCCACACCAAAACAAAAACTAAATTGAAACAGAGCTTTCCACTTAACAGCCACCTCCATATTAATTTTAGTTTCCATTGGGCTTTTTTCAACGATTAAACGCTATAGTCGCACGACAATTTCCCAAGCCCCGTTCCACACTTAAGAGTTAGTTAGGCATAATTGCCTAGTAATCTCCTCTATAAATACTCATTATAAATCATTTGGTAATGTTATGCAGAAAATGTGTTTTACATTTTACTCTCTTAACAATCACATATTGATAAGAACCAATAACACTTAATGCTATTTTATAATTCTACAAAATAGTCATTTTTAGAATTAGTTAAGAGTTAGTTAGGCATAACTGTTTACTTGCCTCCTCTATGATATGAATACTCATTATAAATCATTTAGTAATATTATGCAGAAAATTTGTTTTTACATTTCACTCTCTTAACAATGACATACTGACAAGAACTAATAATTAATAACATGTAACACTTGCTGCCTGTTTTGAAATTCTATTATTGTTTCGAATCACACACTTAATCCTATAAAAAAATAAGACTAACATTTGTGTAGAAATTTCTACAGTAGAAATATCCTCTTTTGAAAAACTCGCGGATCTAAACCGTGTCGGGTCAGATTTGGATTTTTTTTTTCAAAATTCGCGCAACTTGTACTTCCAGGTTTTCTCGCTCCCAGGTATGTTACAATTTGGGCAAATGCGTGTTACAATTAGGCAAAATCTGTGTTACTAATTCTTAAAAAAAAAAAAAAAATTGTACTTTTCAAGTAACTATAAAGAAAATATGTATTTCTGCAAGTATAAATATGTGTTACTTAATTTATTTTTTATTCTCTTTGTTGATTTATGTTAATAATATGTTATTTATGTACTTAATACATCATTTAATACCTCATATATGTTATATAAAATATAATATATATATTTTTATAAGGATAAATAAATGTTTGTGTATACAATAACACACATTTGATCTTGTTGTAACACACATTTATTCTAATTGTAACACACATTTGCAGTAACACACATTTACTCTAATTGTAACATACATTTGCAGTAACACACATTTACTCTAGATGTAACACACATTTACTCTAATTGTAACATACATTTGCAGTAACACATATTTACTCTAATTGTAACACACATTTACTCTAGATGTAACACACATTTGAAGTAACACAAATTTACTTCAATTGTAACATAAATTTGCAGTAATACATATTTGATCTAATTGTAACACATATTTATTCCTCGATTTGTGTTATTATATGAGCATATATGTGTTACTATAGGATAAAATTTATTTTTATTAAGAATAAATATGTGTTACACATACAATGTAACATATACATGTGTTACATTGCATGAAAAATATTTACTTCTACAAAAATAAATGAATATGTGTAGAAAACAACATTTAATATGGTTGTAACACAGTTTTGCCTTAAAGTAACATGCATTTGCCTAAACTGTAACATACCTGGAAGCAAAAAAACTGAAATTACAAGCTGCGCGAATTTTGGAAAAAATTACTCAAATTCGACCTGACCCAGTTTAGATCCGCAAATTTTCAAAAATGGATGTTTCTACGGATCTAAGATCCGTAGAAATTTGTATATAAGTTTTTATCAAAAAATAATTTTTGTAAATATTAAGTAGATATATTAAATAATTTGACCTTAATCCATTGGTGCCAGTCTTATGGGTCACAATCTTTAATATTTCACCCTCAAATCTTAACGAAATGTTATTAATTAGGAACTAATTTTAATTTTAGCGGTTAAAAAAAAATCAACATATAAAACTAAAATATAAATAATAATAATAATAAATTAATGCATTGCTAATTATATTCAGTCACATCAACTTAATTTTTAAGAAATATTATTAAAAATATAATATTATTTAATACATAATGTTATTTAATATTTTTATTCATATTTGAATCAAATGTATTTTTTTTAAAACTCAACTCAATCTGAAATAAATACAATAACGGCATTTGTATTTTAATTCAAAAAAGTAAGTATATGTGTAAATTGTTTCATAATATTTGCACTGACATATAGTTTTTTCTACACAAAAATATTTTTTTCTATACAAAATTAATTTATAATTAGTATCAAATTTATGAATTATTTTAATTTTTCCTACAATAGCTCCAATTCTACGTGGCTCAGCTATACAGAGCTTCGAGGTAAATAATACGTGCCAAAATTGCCTTGACTTAAATGAGTTTAATTAAAAAAGAAAGTCATAATTATTATTATCACTCCCTCCATTTTTTTATAAATTGCTTATTTTGTTATTTTCATCCGTTCCCATATATATGTTGCTCATTTGCTTTTTTACCTTTTAAGGAAATTATTATTTACTTTTTTATTATTATTTTAAATATTTTTATACTATTTTCATTACATTTTTACTTTTTTCCATTAAATTATATATATTTTATTAATATTTTTATACACTTTTTAATATTAGTGTCCAAAAATTATGAATAACTTATAAGGGAACGGATGATGTATGCTTTTTCTTCCTTTATACGGGCAATACTGTGTCTTGACCCTTTTAACATTACTAATTGAGATAGACAAACTTTTGAATATGCTACTACAATTAATTTCTGTTCAGGTTACATACACCCAAGGATGAAAATATTGGTATCGACGGAAATATTGATACCCTGAATTTATGGATATATCGGTGGAAATATCGATATTGAATATCGATATCGGTAAAAAATAGAAAATTCACGGAAATTTCATTAAAATGATGGAAATTTAACATGAAATTTTAGACAATATTATTACTAGTCTTAATACATTAATTGAACTTAAAATCTCAATAAAATGAGAATCTTATAATAAACATATCAAGAAAACATACGTAAGACATATAAAACGATACAACAATTGTTCATAATTATTGAATATTACACAACTAATATTAAAATGATGTCCTATGAGCCTCAAATGTAAAAGAAGAAAGACCATCTTGGTCTAAGTAATAATGGTACCAAGTCATCAAATTAGAGAAATTCTTGAAGCAAATGACCCGAGAATTGAGAATTAAAAAAAAAAATTCCCGAAATTTCCCGAAATTTTGACCGATAAATTACCGAAATTTCCACGATATTTCTCGATAATCTGCACATTTTGAATTACCCTGGACCGATATCGAAATTTCGCCGAAATTTCCCGAAATTTTACCGAAATTTGACCGAAATTTTACCGAAATTTGACCGAAATTTTGGAAAAATAATCGTTCAAGTGAATTTTCATATCGGTACCATCAAATTTCCGAAATTTCAATCCTTGCATACACCCACAATCGTTTGAAGTGCATACAATTTTCAAATAAAAATAAGGCCCCCATGTTATGACACTAGCCTTTTAGAAGTACACTGCTCTTAAAAATATTTGGCAGTTTTTGAAGTTTTTATAAATTTTTGACAAAAAATTTCGAATTTTTTTTATTTTTATACTATGTTCGAAAAAAATATAAAAAAAATAAAAAATTTGCCAAACAAAAGATAAGTATTTCTAAATAAGTATTGTATTCACTTGAGTAGTGTATTCCCAGGAAGGCTTTAGGGCAAATAACATGCACTATTAAAGGATATTGGGTTAGACCGACTTGACTAGTATAATATCTATCTATATATAAATATATATATATATATATATATATATATTTATATATATATATAAACACAATAGTTGGGCAAAACGGTAATTTCAACTTTCCCGCCTATTTGTTGGATACTGCCAAGCCAATCTATTTTATCCGAAAATTTGACTTATTGTGTTGCTACCTTGGGAGCTGTTTTACTTCAAAAAAATAAAAAAAATTGAGTGAGTGACTCACATATATGTTATTAAATTTTCAATATAGTCAATATAGTAAATTTTGTTTAATTAAACTAAAAAATCAATAAATTATTTAATTATTTTACATGTGGTATATACTCTTTTACTCTTAGATGAAAGAAATTTTAAGAAATTTTAGTATTTTTTTTCTTGATAAATGTTAATTATACCACTACTGTTAAAAATTTGTATTTTTCATTATAATGAGAGATTACACATGGTGTGATATTTATACACTTTCTTCCATGCCTAATATCTTAACTTCCTTGGTGGTTATCCCCTAACTAACTTGACAGCTGTATATCACTAATCTAACTAACTAACAACTTGCTTCTTAGCTTAACAAATCCAGTGCATGCTTGAGTTGGTTTCGGCTGCATGCATGTATGTCATGCATGCTTTACATATTTAGTTATTTACTTCAATATGCACCAGAAAATGGTTAGCCAAAGCCATGAGATAGTCCAAGTTGAGTAGTTAATTTCTGAAATCGAGTAGGGGATAAAAACTTAGTGAGAATATCAGCAAGTTGATCCTCGGTGGGGACATATCGGATGTCTAACACTTGATCACTAACTTTCTCTCTAAGGAAGTGCACATCCACTTCTATCTGCTTGGTTCGGCCATGGAAAGCAGGACTGAAAGCAAGCTTGATTGCTCCATCATTGTCACACCATAGAATGGAGGGAGAGTCGAGCGGAAGCATAAGTTCTTTGCATAAGGTGAGGATCCACAAAATATCAGTGGCTGAAGATGCAACTGCCCTGTATTCTGCTTCAATGGTACTTCGGACAACAACTGATTGTTTTCTGGAGCTCCATGTGATGAGGTTGGATCCCAGCTTGATACAGTAGCCTGAAGTACTCCTCCTGTCATCAATACTGGCAGCATAGTCTGCATCAGCAAAGCCAACTAACCTGAAACAAGAGATAGGAACAATAGATGAAGATGAACTAAGATCCGAATCCAGAATTATGAATCCGGATGAAGATGAACTACGAAATCTGAGGATAGTGATGAAGAAATGAAGAGGAAATCAAGAGCACCACTGAAATCGTGGATTTGGCTTCAAGGATACCATGTTAAAAATTTGTATTTTCCATTATAATGAGAGATTACACATGGTGTGATATTTATACACTTTCTTCCATTCCTAATATCTTAACTTCCTTGGTGGTTATCCCCTAACTAACTTGACAGCTGTATATCATTAATCTAACTAACTAACAACTTGCTTCTTAGCTTAACAAATCCAGTGCATGCTTGAGTTGGTTTCGGTTGCATGCATGTATGCCATGCATGCTTTACATATTTAGTTATTTACTTCAATAACTACAATGATATGTTGTTTGAATTTATAATGACCTAATTGTAGAAAAAAACTACTATTTTTTTGCCAATTGTAAGTTAATATAAACTTTTATATCTTGGCAAATTAAGTTATTACCATTTTTTTTTGGTAATTTAAACTCCGGGCAGTTTGTCCGATGCACAAAAGATGATGTGGATATATAAATTCACAATCATCATCCCAATAAGCATCCACATTCTTAAATATTTAATTTTTAATAAAATTAATTAATATTATAAATTTGAATATAAACTAATAGTACATAAAAATTTAAGAATAATTACGCATATTCTTTTAAAAGTTAATAGTTTATAATATATTTAAAAAATAATTAAAAATTATATTTATTTAAAAAATATACACAAAGCATATTATATTCAAATAAAAAATGAGACGATAAAATTGATGAAGAATTTTTTGTATGTGTGTATATATAAACAAAATTTTATTTTTATTGAAATATATACACTGTTTTTATTTGGACGTTTTACACAAATTTGCGTACTACTAAAAAAGAAGATATTGATTTGCATGCATATTTACCCATATGTCATTATTTTATTTATAAAATATTTTTTTCTTAAAACATATGTTGTGGCCTAGGGTGCAGGGAGTATTTTTTTTTTTTTAAATATATCTTATATACAGATTAAAGGTAGTTATTATGATTTTTTTTTATTTAATTAATAAATGAAACCAGAATTGCATGAAACCAACTATTGGATTAAAGATCATGAAATTTAAATTGTGTTCTTCATGTAATATATATTTACTATCCCATTCCAAATTATTCCCAAAAAATATACTCCCTCCGTACCAGAGCAATTTGCAAGGGATGAGGGGCACACAAATTAAGAAGAAAGTAGAATAAAGTAAAAAAAGTAGTGTTTTGAGGGTTAATTTGGTAAAATTTTATGTAAAAAGTGAAAAAATTAGTTGAATTGAGTATAATGTGGGCCCAAAAAGTGAAAAAGTAATGTCATTTTGTGTAAATATGTAGATATTGTGAGGGTGAAGTTTATAAAAGGATTTCCTTTTTTAGGTCTGCAAGTTCCTTTGGGACGTTCCGAAAAGGAAAACTTGCAAGTTCCTCTGGGACAGAGGGAGTATAATTTTTTAATTTTTTACGAAAAATGAACATAAAAATCAATTTTTTAGAAATATTTTGCATTCCACTATATGTACGAAAAAATTATGTAAAATATTAAATAATTTCTGAAAAAAATAAAACAATAAATAGTGCATGATATCGAATAGTGTCTTTATTAAAGTAGTCAAGTACAAATAACCTGGGCCCCAATTCTTTAATGTATTTATTATTAAATTTTAATATACATTCAGTAATTTAATTCTTTAATGTGTTTATCTTTAAATTGTAATATAATATTATAAAGTTTAATATTTATATTAAATATAGAATAACTAAAAATTATATTAATATTTTGAAATATTTATAATATATGATATTTTTGTAAATTTTATATTAAAAATAAATAAAAATAGTAACAAGAATATGAAATTTATTTAAATTTTATTATATGAAATTCTAGTAAGCCTTATTGGGCCGATTAAATACATATTCGGCCCAATTGGCCTCTTCTTCTCCTCTTCCTGTGCTTCTCCCGCTGCTGTAAATTTTAAGAGAGAGAAACAAACTTGTGGTAGAGAGAGAAATAAATTGATCGGGCGGCGAATTTTTGGCGGTAGAGATGAGACTCCGGTACGCAATGGTGTGCTCGTCAAATCAGAACCGGAGTATGGAGGCGCATGCGGTTTTGAAGAGAGAAGGATTCGACGTGGCGTCCTACGGCACTGGGCAACACGTTAAGCTTCCTGGTCCCTCCATCAGAGAACCCAACGTCTACGACTTCGGCACCCCCTATAAGCAAATGCTCGATGACCTCCGTCGCAAAGACCCCGAGTTGTAAGCCTTCTCTCTCTCTCTCTCTCTCTCTCTCTCTCTCTCTCTAAAGTTCGTTGTTTATCATAGGAAGAATATGCAGTTTCCAAAATTACAGAAAGCAGATATGTTATTCTGATTCTTACTTGTGCAACCGTATGGGAGGTGCTACACCATTATTTTTTATATAGTGGAGTATTAATTAGAAAAAAACACATCCGAAATATGCGCCAAATTAAATGAATTAACCTAAAGCAGCCCAAATTCATGGAGTTGGAAGGTTAGGGTTTATGAGAAATACTAAAACGGCTAGAATGTTGTGAAACGATATCAATCTAGATAAACCGGATAATACGATTTAGTAGTATTTGCTTTGTACTGACTGAAAGATAAGGTTTATGAATGTTTAAATCTTGTGTACATTTTCTATTACACCATGTATATGAATGAGTTTTATGTAGTGTCATTAAAGGAGAATCATGAAGTGATTAATGTGATTAATTGCAGACATATCTATATAGTATACAAAGAAAAGGTTACACCATCTGTAACGGGAAATCCCATCCGATGTTTGTGAGGCTTTGGATGGGCGGGTTTGTTGAGAGCTCAACTCAACTCTTATTGCAGCCCTAAGAGAGTATCAACACATGTAAAGGAACTTCTTGTTCAAAAGTGAACAAAATAAGAGTATCAACAGAAGAAACCACTTTGACGCTTGTAGGAGAGTATGTGGTAACATTTGATGGACAAATGACTATGCTAAAATGAGGAGATTTATACCTATTGGATTCTTCAATGGTTTGCTGAAAAATTATTTTGGTGGTGTACAATCACATCAGTAGTTTGACCTAACTCGATCTAAAACTTAGTACACTCGATCTTACCTCGATACATTTACTAGGGTTTTTCATTATTTTTACTAAAGCTCACAAGCCTATTGGGCAGAGCATCATTGAGCATGAGTAGCTCTTATGGCCAGTTCGAGTCACTTACACCCCAAAACTCACCAATATGACAATGATCATGTGTACTTGTTAAAGCTGAGTTATTTTGCTGATGTTTTAATAACTCAAGTGTTCCAATTTCACAGGTATCGACGAAATGGAATATTACCAATGCTCAAGAGGAATGTATCGGTAAAAACTGCACCACAGCGTTGGCAAGAGAATGCAGCTGATGGTACATTCGACGTAGTGCTTACATTTGAAGAAAAAGTTTTTGATATGGTTCTTGAAGGTTCATACATCACCCTTGTTCTAACTTTGCTACAATTTTCAAGTTAAAGGAAATTACAAGTTGAAAACCTTGTTTTTTGGTTATATATGTCCCCCTTAATGAACTCTGCCAAGAGATCTTCCTTCAAGTGAAAATTTCCAGTATGTTGATGGGATACTGAAAGTTTATTAAAGGGAGACCCAACTTGGCAAGGTTGGGTGGGTTGGTGGGAAACTTGTATTGTGTGTGTGTGTGTGTATATATATATATTCACCCTTGTTTTAATCTATTCATTACTGATCAGTTTCAATATCTGTCAACTTGCAGATCTCCATAGTCGAAATCATGTTCTTATAAAGCCCGTTTTAGTAATCAACTTGGAAGTAAAAGATAACCACGAGGAGGCAGCTGTTGGTGGTCGACTCGCTTTACAGTTGTGCCAAGAGGTTCATACGTCGTCCTTGTGTTCTCAAGATACATTTTACACTACTTTTTGACTACTAATAACTGTTGCATGCAACTATATATATGCAGCTGGATGCAATTGAAAATTGGGAGGAATCTATCGACGATGTAATCATAAATTTCGAGAGACATAACCACAGGAAGCTCGTATACAGCATCTCTTACTATTGAATGCCTGCATGTTATTGGATATTGATTGCTCATGGTCAATATAGTCAAGCTTTGTAATCTGTTCTTTGAGATCAAGAATTCTTGGTAATTTGTCACAACAGGCGAATAGTTTTGGATCAAGTATTAGAAATATATCCTCGTCGCCGGCATTGTGCTATTCCTTTCTATGCATCATGATACCTGCAATTAATATATAGTATGCAAAATAGGAGCCCTATTGTATTTCAAATTATAGAACTCGAACCTTGAGCAGTAAAAACCTTGCAGATTTTGGGGATTCGGTACAGCTCACTGTTTTTACGATTTAACCCACTGCCTATGTAAAAACATCCACCAAAAGTTGCAAACTTTAGTATTGAAAGGTACATAAAAACTCATTTGAAGAAAAATAAAACACACAGGTGAACACGACCAATTATTTTCTGTGTGTCCAGTTATATCTATGTTTCTACTTTTTCTCAATTTTGATTCTTTAGGTATCAATCAATTTAGGTTCAAGAATATCAAATTGAAAAAGTAAACAATACAGTTTGGACACAACCCCAAGATACAGGATGATTTTTGATACTCGTTCGTCCCGAATACTTTTTTGTAGGAAGTCTGACACAATTTATTTAAAAAGAAAATAGAGTATATAAATATGAAATTAAATATAACAAATGTAAAAAAAATTAAGACGCGGCAAAAGTATGAAAAAGGAATTTGAGACGAGAGAGTAATAACTCCTAGTAAAATCATGGCATGAGAATAAACTCGAAAAATCAACCTTGAAGATCAAAGTATCAAAAGGTTAACCCAGATAATCTGTGCTTGAGTGGGCATCTGGAGTAGAATTATACATGAGTTACAATTGCTAGCTAGACGATAAACAGCCACGAGCCTATTAACATAACTCAAGCAGTTCCCCTAATTCTCAGCAAATCCTCTCTCTTATGGGGGTTAAACACATGCAAACAAATTCTTCTGGAGCACTCTCTTTCACACATTAGGGGGGGCATCTGTTTCTCTACCAGCAGACTACAGTCCTTGATATTTACCCGAGTACAATATTGAGATTTTGTATACAAACATACCAAACGCGTCATAACTTACTGATCAGCCTCAAAACCAACCTCCTACAACCAGTGGTGCCTTTCATATTTCCCATCACCTATCAACATAGAGGAATAAATCCCAGCTTTACCCAAGATTTAGGGGCACCACTCACAATGGCTGCTTAGGGAACTTCTAGTCCCTTGAAATCTTATATATTGTGATACACTTATCTTCTTCTTCCATAGTAAATCCCAGCACCCGAATGAGAAAGATGCCTATGACGTGGCCCGCTGGCTCTATGGTGTCCGTCCCATGTGTGCCCCCTATTTACAACTTTGCCCCCACTATGGCTCTGGTTTAGTGGTTGCATACCTCCATTGATTTCCTCCTCTTCTCTATCATTGTATTCTAAGACACGCCTCTTTATGTCTTGTTTCTCTTCAAGCTCAGCTGCTTCCTTTTGTTTTGTGCTCTGTACCAGAGAGCAGTCTTGAGGGATATACATCTGCTTCGTCTGTTGCTTGTTCCCACGCTTCACGAGTACTTTCACCCGCACTTCTTTATTTCCTCCATTCCCTTCATCCGTCTCCTCACCACTTTCACCTTCAGCCACTCTTCCATGGTGCTCCTTTGTGGAGCCTTCAAACAAGTTCATTGGTATCATCATGTTAATTGTTGGGCGTGACCGTAACTCCAACTTTCTAGAATCCAAGCTTTCCTGCATCCATTTAAAAAGAAATATATTTGCATAAATGAGAACAGAGGTGGTTAAAGAGCATAAGTTAGTTTCCTACATGAGTAATGGTGGTGGTTAATGAGAATAAAAAATGATAAATTCACCTTTGCACTAAACTTGTACGAGGTATTGAGACTCAAAACAAGTTAATCATCACCTTATTTTGATTAACTACCTCTACTCCTTCACTCATTCTAGTATTTCTCAATGAACAAATTTTTTGTCTCTACTTATTCCATTATTAAAGCAAAACTCCAACAATATAATCATCATTTCAATGTAATTCACAATTCAATGATTCACATTAACGTTCCCGTATAAGAATTTGAACCAAGAGCCCACTTACTATTCACGCAAACTATCACAAGGGCCAAACTTGGCCAGGGAACACATGCTTAAGTTATGGATTTTTGAGCAACCAGAATAGATAGTGATATCGAAGAGGAATATAGATCTACCTGCATTAGGGCCCGTAGTTCTCGGTCAAAATCAGCAACCTCCTCAGGATCTACCTTGGACACCTTTTGCCTAACATGTACCTCATCATCATCTGAAACAGGATCTCGTCCATCGTCAGAATCATCTTCACTTTCACAAACCTCGTCTTGATCTGTTTCTTCATCATCGCGATCAACATGCTCCGTGGTGCCACTTCCAGAGTCACTATCCGTCTCCCCAACATCATCTTCGTGCAATTCGCCATTTTCCTCTGTGCCATTGCCAACACTTTGTCCATTCACAGATAGAGTGCCAGAGCTTGTTCTGCTCCGGGGTTTTTCCGAGTCATTGTGAACCTTCTCTGTTGAAACTCTGCGCTCAAGCTCTTCAAATTCAACTAGAGCAGCATTAATCTCTTCGAATGATGAATATCGGGTCATTTTTGGTCTCAGTTCAACAAATAAGTCCTGAAAAGTTCTCCATTTGTAAGACTGAGGATAAGTATGATATATGGAAGTTCTACAACATACTTAAATCTAAGTGATAGGATTAAATCCACAAAATCCAGTTTTACTCATGACGATATATCTCAACCAATGGCCTACATTTTCCTTCCATATATATAAATCTACTAATTGATAAAGAAAATTCGGAGGACATATATATCCCAACTTCATTCACTGAAAAAACTGCAAAATGGAATCTGGTAGATAACTAGTTCAAACTTAGTATACATGGTTAAAAACTGACCTGAAGATCAAACTCAACATCCAAGGGAAGAGTGCCTTTGCTCAGTATGTACCTCTGGAAATGAATCAAGAACCGATCAAGCTTCCTTTTTGATGAACCTCTATCAAAATAGTGCCCACAGGTCTGAAGAAGTGTGATAACCATTCTGATACGAAAACAGTCCTCTGGAGGATCTAAAATATCTTGCTAGTATCATGGCAACAGAACAACTCATTAGTGTTGCTTAAAATCAAAAGTGTTATAGCAAAACAAGGATAGATATGCATAACTACAAAATCGCAAGAGACAAGTTCTGTTCAACATTGATTTCAAACATGTCATCAAATTCAACCGATTCCTTTCAAATGGAGGTTAATAGCACAGAACTTCACAATAATGATAACAAGTGCAACAGTAGCTTTTTTTTAATGGCATACATACAACATATACAAAATATCTTTGGAATTTGTATAAGCATAGTAGTTTCTTGGGGGTTCTTTTCATATGCATTATCAGCTAGAAAATCGAAATGGGGCCCCAGTAGATGTCATTCAGTAGAATATACAAAATGAAGCAGTTTACACCTTCCTATTTTCAGTCTATCCCAGCACCATCAGATTCGGAGATGCTCTGTTAACATAGATAAGATACAGTACATTACTACATGGTCAATTGCTACTTCTACACTATATCTGACTCAGTTTAATCAAAGAAAATTTATATCTCGAACTTCCCTAAGACAGGATTTGATTAAACAACGTAAATGTGTGAGAAAATTATTCTAATTCAGAGCAATCAATTTCTAAGAATAATGAGAAACTTCATACCTCTGCTGTCCCATGGCCAAAAGTAAGAATCAGATATAGGGCATCAAAAATGACAGATGAATCCACAAGTTCATAGTTGTACAATTCCCCCAAGAAACGCATAAATGCAATGCGTTGTTGCTGCATTCCATAGTCATTCAGCTCTAATCCCACTCTAATTTCTTCCAAAACCTGAATGGAGAAAGAGAATTGTTCAGTATGAGCCTCACCAAAGACGACTATGGCTATGTTTATCCTATTTCTCCACAACCATCTGTCAGGCATGCAATGCACACTTCTTAGATACTATGCTTTGTCCTATTTTGTTATGCAATATTATGAAGTATTTGAACAAATTAAACTCTTACAGCCAAGATATCCACATACAAACATCAAAGTGGTGAAGAAAATGAACTTAACATTGGAGATATCACCACAGTTTGATTCTTGATTCCATTTCAGAACTACTAAAACATTTATAAGGCCCCACAAAACAGACGGTGTCTAAAGTTCCCTTCCCTCGACTGTCGCATACAGCAAACTTATTGCAGTTTAGTATCTTGTAGATGCAGCAGCACTTGAGAATGTAATGCTAATTTGTGTTAACTGTTAATCAAGTAACAAGGACAACAGACTATCATGCCCATGGGTAGACAAGACTGCTTGTTATATGTTTTGGTAGCTTAGTAGACTACTGCACTAAGGAGAAAGAATCTGTACTTAAATATGAAAGATATGATACTTCAAAATCTAGACTAAGATGGCCAGAAATCTTAGATACCTAAATTTTATGGATTAAGGCAACAGGGTGGATACTACCCCACTATTCGCTCTTTAGTAATTCAACTGTTTACAATGCAATCTTAATAAATGTAAAGATAAAAAGTGTCAAACATTAAAGCACCAACCTCATCAACAACAGCAATGGCAAAGTCATCATGATACCGACTCAGACCAGCAGTAAGTGATGCAATCAAATGAATCTGACCATATTTTCCTTTGTGAACCTTCAAAAAACACTTCAAAAGGTATGCCTCACATTCACTCCAAGGTAGCTTACGTAACTGGCGCAGCACATGCTCAATGGAAGACTTATCAAGATCCGAGAAAAGTAGTTTCCTTATATACTGTAACATACACCATATACAAAGGTTAAAACCACGTCTATATAATACGACATATCATAAGAGCCAATACAGAACAAGACTACCTGATGCAGAGGAGGCCGGACTTTGGAGACTCGTGCAGATCTTTCTGGGGGTTTACACAAGTAATAGGCATTCTCAACCATGGTGCTTTGACGGGGATCCAAATTCTTGACATTTTTCAAGCGCATAAGTATCTCTAACATGTTCGACATACGTACAGCGGTCTCAGGGGAACGGTAGAGAAAGCGACCACATGTCTCAAGGAGATTGCAAGCAACATCAATATTATGATGAGTGAAATCATCTAAACAAGCCTGAAATCAGAGAAAACTGTTGCTGAAGAAAAAACATACTGCACCCGCAAGACCATAATTTACCTACCAATCTAGTTAGAGAGAACATTTGCTACATTTGGAACATCTTTACTAGTATGTATAACTTCAAGAAAAGAAGTGAATCCAAAGACTAGTATGATACACCAAAAATCTGATAGTTGAATGTGTTACTTTAATCAAAGTCCGAGAACAGAAGATCCGTAATATCCCAACTGATGGAAGAGACTATCAAACAAAGCATAACTGTTGAGACAAATAAACTCTTTACCCACTAAAAAGAGCTTATTCTGTGATTTAGAAAAAAATATTTCACATACACGTGCTAAACTTTTTCATACCTTTAGACAGCTAAAAATCAGGCTGGCAGGAGCAATTTTAAACTTGCATAGTTCTCCAATAAACCGGATATTTCTTATTTTTGTTTCAATATTCATTTGATCCTGCAAGGTAATAGGACATATGATGTTTAATCTGACAAAAAACACTGCAATATGGAAACAATGCATGTACTTCAGCTATATGTACCTTCTTATTAATTAATGTATTGAATTCTTCCTCCAGCAACAGTAAGAGCATGGACGATACGTCCTTCATACAAGTTGACAGTGTCGCAACCATGCGTGAGTAATATGGCAACAACTCCAGAGATGTCCTTGGAACATTGAACAAAGCCCTCACAAGCTTTTTCCTAGTGGACTTTGAATTCAAATAGCAAAACTCAACCTGGAAAATGACTAAAATGAGAGATTCATCCCCCAACATATACAGAAAAGTTAAAGAAGATTGAGCAGGGAAGACAAAACTTACTGTTAGTTGATCAATCAGATCACGGCTCACACAGTTAGGAAGCCTATGGAGCAGAGATTCAAGATTTGTACCCTCAAGACCTTTAGCTTTATCCTTTTCACTTTCTCTTCTTTCAGCATCCTTCTCTTTTCCTTTCTCTTTGTCAAAGTCTTTGGCCTTCTCCTTTTCTTCTTTATTGTTATCTTTGCCCTCTTTATCCTCATTTATGGTTGCAGAATCAACAGGAACCTCAGGAACTTCTTGTATTGCTATCTGACCTTTATCTGATTCAGATATCGTATCCTTCCAAAGAAATAACCATGTCATCAAACATCCCATGATTTAATTACAAAAAAAAAAAAAAAAAACTCACCATTACATTATACTGATATGACATGGATGCACAGAGAAATTGAAAATAAGCATACAATTGATTCAAAAATCAATACAGGCCTTTACTAGAATTGTAGGAATGTCATGGAAATAAATGCTATCTTTCTGTCCAAGTAACTATAGCATGATAAAGAAACAACTTCCTGCAAATCATCTAACAGTATACTCATGCATATACCGAGATTAGACTTGCACTTAAAGTGTTCAGGACACCATTCAATATTGTGACTTGAATGATTTATTCCCCCTCAACGTCCACCCACTCACGTTCCCACCATGAAACGAAAAGGATAAAAAAAAAAAAAAGTAACATCAAGCATACAAGGACCATCAATGTGATAATCCTGAACAAATTCTGTGTGAAGCTTGCTAGCCTGGGAACTTTTTACCAACTTACAAGTAAAAGGAGCACCCATAGAAAAGTTATATTTTAAAGACAGAAAAATTAACAGTAAGTAATTTTAAATGTTACCAAGCAACTACTAGTGGAGATAGAGAAGTTGGTATACTTACAGTTGATTGATCCGGTGTCTTTGAAGATTGCTCATTTGACTTTGTTTCTGCCTCTCCCAGCAATACCGCAGGAACAAATGCTCTATTCAGGAAAACCAGTCAACAATCTGATTCCACATTGCTTCATTTAAGGTAGAAATTAGAACACGAGAATTAAACCATAGACCACCCACCTAAGATCTGGAAGGCCTTCATAGAAAGATCTAGTATCTTCATCATCCCATAGAGCTTCAACAGTTGAAGAATCTTTTCCAGAAACAGGAGATGAAACATCCTCTCCTGATGTGACTCTGGTTGTATGGCCATCCTCTGGCATTACAGGAGGTTGCACATCGAGTGCTTCGGCTAAACTGCAGCAGAAAACATAAAAAAATCAGCACAAGGTGAAACACAACAGCACTAAACCACACTTGGTAGAGGCACATGACCAGGACGACAAAAAATAATGAGTGGCAATAATTCATGCAGTATGAAATATAAAAGCCTAGAAAACCGTACTGGCCATTAACTTACGATGAGATGCCGCGACTTAAAAGGTCATACGATTTCCGCAGCTTTTCATATGAAGTGGAATTTTCCTCACTAAGTTCACCTTTGGCATTCAAAATCTTTGCATTTTCATGCTCCATTTGGCGAAGTGACTACAATTAGTTATTTAAAAGGGTAATAGAATTAAACATAAATAGATTATGGCAAAGAAGATAAGTCTAGAACGAAAAAAAAAAAAAACTCCAAAAACTTACGGAGTGCTCAGCTAGAAGAAGTTCCACAGCAGAATCATAGTATGTTTGGAATGCCTTCCTGAAGAATTTTTTTTGGTCCGCCGTGATATTAAGGTCCTTGAGGAACTGTTTATTGACAAAAGCAACACTAAGTCAATAAACTACAGAAATATTGGCATTTTATATGCACACAAAATTTCACATTATGCACATGACTCAAGCAGGGTAAAGGACACACAACCAACCAAGACATATATATATGTGTACGTAGAAAGGGGGGGAAAAGATCTCTCTATTAATAGAGCAACCATTCTGACCAATCACAACTTACAAAGTTTGCCAACAGTCAACCTGACTACTGATAGTTTATATAACTGTTAATATCAAATGGGACACTTCACCTCACATCAATAGTTAAGGAGGGCGATTTGAATTTGGAGCCAGGACACAAAGAGCGGCAATCATATACAAACCTATTTTCAGCAATATGCTATGCCAAATGACTTTTGGATTTGTCAATGTAAAGCATAAACAAAGTTCAATCCATTATGCCATCAAGGTACTTGATATTACTGAACAGTTCAGTCTCTGATTCAAGTGGCTTAATCTAACAAGTAATCCAATTGAAGCCCCAACATCAGTGTTTAGCACGCACACACACACATACATATACATATAGAGAGAGAGAGAGAGTTCAATACGGATAAATCAGCACAATAGCAGAAGTAGGTGAAATGTACAATAAATGTAGTGTGTAATAGATTGCAAATTTTATGAGTTCTACCTGTTCAAGAATATCTTGCCCAGTTAGTGGAAGTCCAAGAAGAAATCTTCCTTGTCGAGCAAAACTAGAAAGAAGGGACAAATTCGTTTGTGTTGCATCACGATCCTTCAAATGTTCTGAACTAGTTAGATCCTTGATGATGTTAACAAAGATGCCACAATCTTCTACAACTCCAACAAAGTAAAGTTCCAAAAGAAGCTTCAAAGTACTCCGTTTCTTCATGGCTCTTGTATTTTTATCTGCATCTAAGTCCTCTGCAGATTTTCCCGGTGCAAAAACTTTTAAGAGACCTTGCACAAGACTAGGCGAGAATTCTTTATACCTTTGATGGAGCAAAGAACAAATCTGATGCCAAAAAGACGCTTAGATTAAATACACAGGAATCGGAGAAGCCCAATTCAAAACAAAACTCAAGCCAAAAGAAGCTGGCAGAAGTGAAGATGTGTATTACCGAATACTTATTGTAATGTTACTCGACCACTGGACAGCGTTTGTGACAAATTGTAGATCAATGTGATGGATTTCAAAATAATCCCATCATTTGAAATCATGGTTATTAATCCCTGATTGCATATTGATTTTCAAAGTAAATTTGAAATCTTAAGCCAAATCAAGGTTGGTTGCAGAAAGAATTTTTTTTTTCAGAATTGATGTAATAAAGATACTTCATGGCTGACTGGCTGATTGTCATTCCAATATTCAAATTTTCTAGATGTAGAAATCATGCGTATCCAATGGGCAAGTAATATATTGATTAAGTAGAACTTGAGCCAAAAGAATGCATGTGTATTATCAGAAAGAAAGTAACAACAAACCGACGACTTCATGGAGTATCTAATTTATGACACATGAGTCATACCAATGCTACTATAAATCGTACTCAATTAATAACAAGAATATAAGTAATCTTTTTTTTTTTTTTCCCTTTTGAAGAGCTCAACAATTTAAATCAAAGATGTCTGCCTTTGACTTGATAGTAAAAACTGCACGAACATTAAAATAAGTGAAACCAGCAAACTAATTGCTACCTGTACAGCAGATTGTATGTCCGCAGATTTAAGCTTTGCATCACAGATGGCGGTCACTGCTTCACTAACAAATTTGCTCAAGTTGACACTGCGCAATTCATCCATTAAACCTTCCCGCTGCTCTTCATTTATCTGCTTTAATTTTTTAATGACAGCCGTGTTGCGCTTGATGCTAGAATCCAATGTCCTGAGAAAGCCCGAGTCTGGAAAAGAATAGTAGCTATATCAGCACCTTCAATAGGAAAGAGGTTGAAATAAAATTTAGTATTTTCCAAGAAAGGTTGATGTTCTGTATGTTCTATTCAGGTCCAATACGATAACTTTCTTTTAGTTAATTATAACTACAAAAGAGACAATTTAAGTCTTTTTGCAGAATATGAATTAATCATCACGATAATTACACTTGCTGAAAGAATTCCTAGCTGATCAAATGAAGCAAACATACAACAGTGTAGATATAATGTTAACATGATATCTAGATAACCAGACTGATGCAGAACACTAGCCAAAACCCATTTTACTGAATTAAAAGGGCAACGACAAAGTGCTTTGCGATTTAATGACAAACTGTTGGCAGGGAGACTAAGTCCCTATGGGCACGTTGCAGATGCTCTCTGCCCATATAGAAATGAAAAAATAGATTACATTCATGAATATAATCTCTATATTCAGCTCTCAAGCTAGAAATAAGCAATCTCAATATCTCAGCCGTGTTCGCTTTAGGCCTGCGAGATCAGATGGAGGATTTGGTTTCTCCATCTCATCCACTATTCGGATTTGCAAATTCAATCTCTCCAACCAAAGACACAACCACCCATATTACACAGCTAGATTGCTAAAAAAATCGCATCACTACCTTTCTCCCATTTATTTGTTCCCTCTTCTACTTTTTTTACACTTACTCATTCTCTCTCCTACTTTTATATTCAACTAATAATTACTTCACCAACAACAATAAAATATATAGCATCATCTCTCAAAAATATTGATTTGACATAGATTTCATCCAACCCCTGCAACTTCATCCCAACTATAGCACATACTAGTATTTACTACTAATTGGATTTGCCCAATCTGGATTTTCCCCATCCCACTCGAGCTGAAAAAGTGATGCAGATATAGATTTAATATATTTATTTAATTAATATTATCATTTATATTTTATAGAGTTTAGGATTTTATTTAAATGTTATTTTTATTGTTATTGGGTCGGACTTTTAGGACTTTAAGGCCTGAAACCCTAGTAGTGTTAGTATAAATAGGAGTTCTATGTGATTTGTATAGGAGTTGATTTGATGAATTAAAGTTTAAAGAGTGTTATCTCTTATTTTCGTGTTCTACGCTTCCGCCTGCATAAAAAAGACACACCTCAAACACCTAGTGCAAGTTATAATATAATTAAGGAATTGGAAGACCTAAGATCTGTATAACAGGGCTACAAAATTATAAGCTAACATGACAGAAGGCCAAAGCAATAAACATATAAGAACTTTATTGAACATAAGGCATATAAAATATTCTAAGCTATTCACCCAACACTCGTCCATAATCCCATGCCACGGAAAACTGTACATAACATGATTTGACATTTGAAAAGCCCTCATAATTAGGGCAAGAAAATACTAACCAGGCCTTTCAGGGTTCAGATTACTCTGGCGAAGGGCCGTTTTAGCTTCAACGGATTTCTTAAGTTCCTCAAGACGCGCAACAGTTTCCTGCACCGGATAAATTTATTTAAGGTCATTTTGATACCTAGACTCCCATGACTAGAAAAAAAAACTACATACAACAAAAAATCAAAACTGCCACAACCAGAAGCCGTACAAATAATTACACTTTCCTTCAACATAAAACTAAATTAACAAAAAAAAGTCTCCCATTGTTTCAATTAAGCCTTTCCTCGCATCCAATTCGAAGCAAGGGTTCATAACAGGAAGTGAAACTAATGAAACAAAAAGCGGAGAAAAGCATAAAAAGAAAATTTTGTGACCTCGTCATCGCGCCTTCGGTCATCATCATGTTTCTCGTGATGTTCTCCGCCAACATCATCACTGTGTTCCATCTTCTTCACTATCGAGGGGTTAGGGTGGGTTGGTTTGGTTTGGGGTGAAATTGAAGACTGCAGGCGAGACGGAATGGATCTTAATTTAGTTTTAATTTTTCATAGGTGCTGTTTGGCAAAAGCAAGACCCAAGATAAAATTCTTTTTCTTTTGTAAACACAAAAGATGCGTTTCAAGGAAAAAGGAAAAGAAATGCGTTAATAGTCTTAGTTAATCTTTTATACGAAAATTATTAATATTTTTTTTTTTATTTTATAACTCAATTTTTAATGATTTTTGTTCAATATTTGATATATTTGTTTAAATATTTAATATCATAAAAGTATATTATAAAATTTTATTGTAAAATTAAAAGTGATATTAATTGACTTTTATTGTAAAATTACAAGTGAATAGTGTTTTGAAGTAAAGTGATTCTATAAAAGGGCGTGTTTGCAACAACAACAAAAAAATTCACTTAATTAATAATAATTAAAAAATTTGCATTATAAAAATGTGGGTCTTCAATCAGAATCTATTTATGTACAATTCAAAAAGAGTGTGTGATAGGTGCATCCCAATTCCCATGCACCCTCCTTAATTGGACATTAATTTCCAAAATTAATTTTGATGTTTTATACTCGAATTTAAATATTTTTGTCCAAATATTTAATTTTATGATAAATTTATTATGAACTATTTTTATACAAAATTTTGTCATTCTAACATTCATATTTTAACTTTGGATGTTTAAAAAAAGTCCTATCCTATATTTATATATTTTTATCCTTCAGATTTTAAATTGATAATATACTACCTTTCAAATCTTAAATGGAAAAAAAAAAATTAGACTTTAAATTGATAACTTTACCATCTTTTCATCCAACATTTTCCCTTACATATATTAACTGCACATGCTTATTACATTTTTTTATGGAAAAATTACAAAATGATTCTCAAAATTGATAAAAATTATAAATTGATTCTGTGCAAAAAAAAATATACTTATATATAAAAAAAAATTACACTTCTATATATATATTATGAACTAATTTATAAACATAGTCGTTTTTTGAATCAATATGTAAGTCAACATTTCTTTATTAAGTTGATCCCAGAAAATTTACATATACATATATTAATTGCATGTGCTTATTATTATAATGCTAAAGACTAAGGGGGTGTTTGATTCATGACTTTTGAGAGTGAGTAATGGTAATCAAAGTCATAGTGTGTGTTTGGAATGACTACACTATGACTTTGATTCCCAAAAACTGAGAAATCAATCATAGTTCAGCTATATGAGAACTATGATTTTTATTCCATACATTTTTCATTCATATACCCTTTTCATTCCTTATAATTATACGAAACATCCCCTAAAGTATATTGTTTTCGGTAAAGAGTCACTCGTTTGACTTTTGAGTACAACTTCACGCACATGCAATAAATTATATTATTAAAATTTTAAGTTGCAAATCAATATCACTCCTTTTTTACAGTGTTGAAATCTTTTATATTGTGTTTGATACATAAATTAATTAGGAAATTTTGCTTTAGATGATTCCATAGCTCATTTTAAAATATAACGAATTATTCTCAAATAATGATAGTGAATCTGTCTAATGAAAGACTTGCACTACAGATAAATTGTAAATATATATTCATATTTACATCTTCATTTATTATTTCGTATAATTTTATGGTCTCCTTGCATTTAGTGTCTGTTTTAGATCTCAACTAAACAGTGAGAAACACTTTTTTTTTTTAAAAATTATCTCTTACCAACTTTAAAAAAAAAATATGTTTCTGCACTTTTTGTAAAGGTTGAAAACAGACCTTTAATATTTGAAATGTAGTCCGTATCAACATATAAAAAGAGTGAAAAAATTCCAACAATTACGAAAACACAGGTGCTCGGCTGCTTCCCTTAAAGTGTGGTAGTATTGAACCATCACCACTTGCTTGAAATTATGAAAGTTTAGAAAAAAGAAACAATATTTTTGAATGGAGAAGACAGATGATGTTCTTTTCTGTTTATGTTAAGATATTGTTTAAATGAAGATTTTAGGTCAGAATTGGTGCCAAACACCATTTTTTTTTCTCCTGAAAACTACTGCTGTAAAGTGCGAGAACATAACTGTTAGTAAGCTCAACACTTCCTGAGACCAAATGCGCTAAAAAAAGAAGAGAGAACGAAACAAAAGCACAAGGCCCCGTCACGGATGAGATAAAAAATGCATTTTTCTCTATCATTTTCCAAGTGCTCCTTCACCAGAACTTCAGATGATATATTCAATATTTCATGTTGATAATACTTCACTTTCTTTTAGGTCTGTGTGACCTAAAAACTTTGTCAAAAATTTTGGAGGAAGAAATTATCAAGAAAGTCTCAAGGAATGGTTATTCTGGGAAAACCCAGTTATATTACAATACCGCATTAGAAACTCCTAATAACATGCAAAGATTGGTAATGCAATTCATAGATGCGAGATTCTGAAGTAGTACAGATTACACATACACAAACAACAGATGCCACAAAAAACACAAAAAAAAAAAATATCACCAAACGTAGCTACTGATGTCTAAGCTACTCGTCCTTGTACTTCTTCTCTAGTTCCTCCATACGCTGAATCTCCTTGTGGAAGTGGCAGATGCGGTAGATGCACCTGTCATAGCATTTAACATCCGGGATATAAAAATAGCAAAAGGGACTAAACTCAGAAAGAGCGGGAATAGCAACTCGTCTTTACCAATAAAGAAGGCATGCGCTAACACACAGGACTACGTTCCTCTGAGCCTTGTAAGTCTGCATTTTGATACGGCCATCAGAAATTAACAAATTGAGTAGTTAAAACCACAACATGGTAACAAAACCGTGCAAGAAATGATTTATCAATCTTTTGGTTAATAATGATTTTCAAGGAGTAAATTCCATGCTAAACTCACTATGCATATAAATAAGTAATTTGTGTCAAAAGTCCCATTTTTCAATTTAGATGAATAACTAGATTCTTATGGGATAGATCTAACTATAAGAGACAGCCCTATTCACTAGATCAAGGAAAAAATCTTAAACCATTAGCACGAGCAATAGACATGATTTAACATCCAATAGTTTCAGGGAAGATAAAAATGGAAACTTATCATGGGATTTAAGAGATAGATTGGATACCATGGTACAAGCCTTTGCAATGTGAAAATAGATAGGTTCAAAAGTGCAACCATGCAAATATGTGAACACATTAAATTGGATTAGTTTAGGATTCCATCATTAAGAATTATATACAGACATATCATCAAAGAAAGATTTGAAGCGTGTGAAGGAAAAACTTATGCTCTGTGCATCTGCAAAGCAGAAATTATTTAAAAAATGACATATCTAGAATCACATAATTCAGAGTCTTCAAGAAATTTAACAACTACCTAAGTCACTAAATGTGATTGATTGGATATAAATACATTCACAATTGAAGCTCCACCACCTCAAACTCAGGAATACCAAAGCTCCACTCAAGGATCAATTACTACACAATTCACACTGATACTTCCTTGTGCAACTCAGTACTTTATATATTCAAACAATATATGTCTTATAAATACTATAGTATAAGTATATATATATATATATATTTGCAGCCATTGCACGATGATGAGATCGGAAAAGCTCAATGAATGGACTTCTAGAGGAGGGGAAGGGGGAAGTTTTCATTCTTTGACAACATTTAAAACGTTAGCAATACAACACTCATAATCAGGTTAAATTTGAGTGACACTTTGAATCGAAGTTAGATACAAAACATAAGATTAAATACTGATCCAGGTAAAACTTAATGGTGTTATAATTTCAATTGAATTGACACAAACAACATAGAGAAAAACATAACAATTGCATCCGGAAATTTGGGGAAATATCAATATTCTGCTCAATATATCAAGTATCTTCACAACAAGCATAAATTCTTCTTAGAACGCAGTAATTGACGCCTCTGATAAAAAGGAGAATCGCACTGCTATAATTTCCATGGAAACACAAGATTGACCCAAAATAGTTACCCAATCAACAGACGAGATCAAAGAAAAACAAGAGAAACTAATTACCGCTTTCTCGAATCGGTCCCTCTCAGCTGCAGTGCAGGTCTCCCCTTTACACATCAGCCGATGTTCCATCTTCCAGTATATATCTACCAAAATAAAACGCACATAGAGAGAATTCATTTCAAAATGCAACATTCAAAGCCACAATTCATTCATTATAAATTAACAAAAAAATCGATACCAAAAAGGAAAAAGAAATTGAATACCGAGGAGCTGAAAAGCCGCGAAGGGTATAATAAAGAGACAGGGTTGAAGAATATGCGAGACGAGAGAAGAAACTCGGGACTTCACTGCTTTTGGCGATGGCAGCGTCAAGATAATCGCCACCGCTGCCTCGGCCGCAACGACGTAAGCCAGTATCATCCATTGCAACGCCATTTCTCAATTCGATTTGATGATGTTTTTTCTTACTCTGAGATTTCGTGAGGATTTTAATGATAATCTCTCGCTCTCTCTGGCCTTTTTGCTTAACGGACAAGGTTGAAGAAGGTTCTTTGAAGTCTTAGCAAGTCATTTGATTAGCAGAAAATAACTTTAGCTCCCTAATTTATTAATCTTTGCATTTTGCTCCACTCCTTTTTTGTTCTTCGTCTTTTGATGACATGAATAATGGAAAATTACGAAATGATTCATAAAAAGTTGATTCTGTGAAAAAAAAAAAAATGTTTCTATACAGAAATAAGTTATACTTTTATATAAATATTATGAATCAACTTATAATATAGTCACTTTTTAAATCAATTTGCACTATAAATAATTTGTTATGCAATTGAGAAAATTATGAAGTATATAAAGGTTAGGACTTCTCACTTGAGTGTGTGACCCGAGTTCGATTCCCTTTGGAAACGAATTAAAGGAGATATAGTTTGACTTGAAGATAATTCTTGGAGTATTTGGGGACTTGGTGAACTAACTACTAACAATAGGGGTGGGAAAAAGTCTAGGCCTGATTTATGAGTTATAGGCCCAAACCTGGTCTATGCGCAACATATAGTGGGACGGGCGAAATGACTGGATGAGCAACTTATAGTGGGACGTAGGGATGACAATTTGGTCTGCCTCGACCTGCTCCGATCTGAACCCGCATAGTATGGATCGCCCCGCCCCGCGATCCGCAACGGGGCGGAGTGTGTATGGATATCATTATCGTCCTGCCCCGCTCCATTTTGACCCGTTTATATTATTAAAAATTGAATATATATGATATTTATAAAAAAATATTATTATTTATTAGTATATATATAGTATAAATAAGAATAAATTAATTTAACAAATATATTTTTGATCAATATATACTAATAAAACATAATATGAAATATAGTATGACGTTTTAACTATAAATTTTAATTGATATCAACATATTTAAAGATAAAAATAAATTTGTATATTATATTTTTAATATCATAAATTTATTTTTTTAATTAAGACCTTAAATTTATTTTAAATATGTAAAAATATATTATATATTATAAAATTTTAATTTAGAATGGATCGATCTGCCCCGCCTCGTGATTCGTAAAGGATCGATCCGACCTGATCCGCAAATAGAGTGGAGCGGATTTGGATCTTCTAGTATCCGCCTCAACCCGCTCCATCTGCCATCCCTGGGACGGATGTAGTATTATTTAATAAATACATATAAGAATTATATTTAAAAAAATATTTACATATATAATATTATATAATATTAAATAGACCGGTCTATTAGGTATAAAAAGCTTCCTAGAAAGCCTATGTCTGCCCTATTTAACTAAATATGCTTTTAAAAAGGTCTGAGCTTAGTTTGTTTGTCAAATAGGCCGAGCCGAGATAGACTTTTAGTAGGTCAGGCCATAAGCCCCTGTCGAATAGTCTGACCTATTCTCATCCCTAACTAACAACTAACATTTATTGGGAAAAAAATAATATTTGTATAATGGAATGATATTATGCAGTAAAACTAATTATATTGACCGATTAATATTATTTAAATAAAAAGAATTACAATTCATAAAAACAATTAATTTCATTGGTTCTCAAAAAAGTACACTTATCTTCTAATTAATTTCCATTTATTGTTTTAAATAATATATTGTTTAATAATATTAAGACAAAAACTTATGTGACTACATAAAGTAATATTTATCCCCTGCCAATGTGATAATGAGTTATGTTAAATTTATATCTCATTTAGTTGTTTCATGTTATGAGACGGTTTCATATAATAATTTTTTTCAAAAGTTGTGAGAGATAGCATTTAAAAGGAGTTGTTTTAAAAGTTATTTTTAGAGTTCTAAAACAGACATTAATTCTAATATTAATTATATAATTAACTTGACGTTATTTTTGAAAATGTAATTTGTTTTCTTATAAAATATTAGTTGAAAATTTAGTGTATGTTTGCAATAGAATTATAAAAGTGATATTAAGTAATTTTTGTAGCAAAATGAAAAATAATGAGTGTTTTAAAATTAAGTGATTTTAAAAATGATTAAGAAAAATGTGTTTGCAAAAAAAATGTTTCTAAAAAAAGTATTGAGTTATTATTTTCTTGGAAAACCTGTAGAAATGTCTAAGTAGAAGCTAAAAGCTAAAATTTGTTGTTTGATCAAAAGAAATAATAAGCACTTAAAATAGTGGTTGAAAAATATGTTTAAGAGCTTTTTTTTTCAAAAGAAAAAGCACTTTTACTTTTTTTTTTTAGAATTTGCAAACGGGCTCTTAAAGTACAGTAAAGTTTGTTTATGCGAATAAAGTCAAAAAATTAAAATAATGTGGACATACCATTCGTTGTAGGAAATGAAAGAAAATAATATTACATACTTCCCATATCCCATATAAATTTGTACTTTTTTTTTATTTGGACGTTTCATACAAATTTACACACTACTAAAAAAAATATTGATTTAAGTGCACACTCACAAACATATAACACATTATTTATATACCACCATTTTATATATAAAACACATTTAAAAAAAATGTCATCTCATATGCTGCAAATTCCTATAGGATGGAGTGCGTATTTTTTTTTAAAGTTATGCAATTAGTTTAATATGACATCCACACAAATATATATAAATTACACTGGAAAAAATAAATATTCGCTTAGTGCGACTGATATAGGATTATATTGGATTTGTGTGAAAAAATTGAATATGTTTATTTATAGTCAAAAACTCTGTTGATTTTTTTTTTTAATTAGCATATGATATATTCTTAATTTAAAACACATAGAATTTACTGATCGTGATTGAATGTACTCGATGTCTCGTATGGTACAAGGATGCATCAACTATTACTTTTGCCAAAAAATTAACAAATTTATTGAATTTTTATTCCATCATTCATATTGTACGGATCGTTGTAGTCAGATTAGATATTCGTTTAAAGACAAAAGGTGTAGTAATAAGAGATTCTTGAGCATTGATGAGGTAAAAACTCATTTTGTGATGGTCAAATTTGTTTCGTCTAAATACAATTGGACCAATCAAGGTGAAAAGCGACATATTTTAATATCGAAACAATAAAGATATTTTATAGTTAGTGAAGTAGTGGTGAAGGTGAGGAATTTGAGATTGGTGGTTTGACCGTTTGAGCCATGATCCGCATACAAAATCCCAACAATCTATGGAAAATGGATAGAAATTATATAGGTACCAAATGATGATTAATGAGTCTATTTTGGGTGGCCTTCACATAACCATGGAGAAGGAACTCAATTCTCGGTCGAAGAAGTGTTTTTATATACTCAAAATTGTAGATCAAAGATTATTTCTTGATTGTTAGTTGTTATTCAATGCTGAAATGTTATCTATAAAAAATAAAGATAAAGTATGTTAGAAAGTCTTCGATCAATTTGTAAAATTATTCACACGGGCCCTACCTAATGAGAACACAACGCCATAAAATTTATGTGAAAGCAAGATGCTCTAGAAGACTATGGCTCTATCATTTGAGAAGATTAATTGTTGTACAAATAGTTGCATACTATCTTGGGATCATGATGAAAGCATTGATGAGTACTAGATGTGCAGCCACCCCTTGTACAAACACTCTAGTTGTAGGAAAAAGATTTTTAAAAATATCATAAAAAGGCTTTCATATCTATGTATTATCTTTCCACCACTCTTTATTTAAAGCAATTGTATAAGTTAAATGTCATTGCAAAAGATTATTAATGAAAATTAAAAGTGAATAAGACTCAATTTATTAATCCAGCAAAAGACCAAACTGCAAATTTTGAAGGACTGAATGTGTATATAACATTGGAAATTCAATTCTCTGCCATAAAGGCAACTGCCAATTCCAATTTTCAATGAGTCCTCTTGAAAACCCTTGGGACGTATTTTGTTTGGAGGATTGACTATTTAGTCCATCAAACAAAACACATCCTTAGACTCTTAGAGTACTGCTTTGAAGCAATGCTCCAATTGGCGACACATGTAAAGCCAATAAAACCGTCCAAAAGATTGACACTGAAAGGTCTTGTCCATTGGAAAGACATTTATGCCTTCAATTTCGGTCTTGATCGAGTCGAGCATCCAACTAGGGGGCAGAAGGACAACCAGATAAGTCGTGTTATACTTTCCCAGAGCAAATAAAGATATATCTTATTTTCCCCCGTTCCACAATAATTTGCACACTTTTCTTATTCGAAAATCTCAAAATGACTTGGACAATTCAAAATAGATAACCTTTCGCAAACATCATTCTCACAATATCTGCAATTCAAGTGAGATGCCATTATAAGGGTCACACATACATATAATCCAACTCATTTATTTACCTATAAATAAATGAAACAAAACTTCCCTCAACACTCTACTTATTACTCCAGTTTTGTGTGCAAGTTAATATGAGATAGAGTGACTGTTATACTAGTACCCAAACATTGTTGATACACCGACCAAAGAAATCCTAGTAGCAATTAAAAGTTAAATTGATAAAACAGGGAAATTAATCAGGAGTAGGGGTGGCATACCGTACCATACCGTATACCGTACCGAAATTTTTAGTATGCATTTTTGCATACCGATACCGTACCGAAATTTTCGGTATACCGAAATTTTAGTATACAAAAAATGCATACCACATACCTTATCGAAAATTTCGGTATACCATACCATATCGATATTTTGATATATACCGATCTATACCGAAATACCGGTCCATACCGAAATACCGACTATGTCGGTATACCGCCCATACCGGTATATACAGCCATACAGGTCCATACCGAAATAATTGAAATATAATTTTAATTAAATAAAAATAAATTTAATATTAAATTACCAAAATGGTATATACCGGTATACCGAGATACAGAAATATTTTCGATATACCGGTTTATATCGAAAATATTTCGGTATTTCGGTATATACCGGTATACGGAAAATTTTAAAATTTTATACCGATACCGTACCGAAAATATCGGTATGGTATCATACCGTACCGAAATTTTCGATAAATTCGGTATTTTTCAATATGATAAGTACGGTATATCGATATTTTCGGTATTTGCTCCACCCCTAATCAGGAGCTAACCCGTGTTGGAGGAATTCTTCCTAGGCTGTCACAAGAAACTTCAATTGTTCGATAAAAATTCAACTGCAAAAGAGTTTCATGCTCTATCAGAATTTTCTTTTTTCTCAGGCAGGCCAAAAGGTTTACACATATCAAAACTACTGGAAGTAAGGGGCAGGTTGAAGTTCCTAATCTAGGATCGATGACATTGAAATCTTCCCGCTTCTGTGAGTAATAAATAATTTTGAACTACATATGATAAAAGATAACTGATAAGCCAAGTGAAGGAAGATTATTTGGCACCATTCTGATCCTCTTGTAGTTGATAATAAGCACACAACATAGATGCTCTGACTTTCGATATTTCTACCAGCATTTCTAAAGCTGTAAATGTGTATCATTCATCAGAAAACGAACCACGTGCAATTTGTGATGGGCAATATTAGGAAAAGGATGCTCAAGTAGAATAAAGAGGTAATGATGGTACCTGTCTCAAATGATAGTTGGGTTGCACGAAGCTTGGGAGAGACCAGCGTTCCAAACATGGAGAGCGATCTAAATCTTGCTTTCTCAGCCTGCGAACATTGTTTCAAGTTTTCATCAAACAATGATGGGATGAATAATTCTACTTGACCACAAAAAGTAGTCTATGACTATGGAAAATCCTATATGGTAAAAAATAATAGTTTATTGCCTTCTCTTGTGCAGAACAGTGTCATAAATTTGACAAATGAAAACACAAATACTAGTGGAACTGCCTATTAGGATCAAATGGGATGTACAATTCAAATGACGGCTTATTGGAGACAAGAAAAGCAAGTGTTTCAAGAATACTTATAGTGAATAGCTGCAGCTTACGTGGTCATCAGCAGAAACTGGAGATTCACAATCTTCTCTCCTTCTCTCTTGAACTTCTTTACAAATAAAACACAAATATTAATGTAACTGCTCATTAAGAATGGTGTAAATGAAATGACATAAAAATGGCAACAGCAAAGTCCTATACATTTCATAAATAAAATTTTCTATTTTCTGCCTACTCAATACTGTATTGTGCAAGAATTGTAGATTAACACACGATCAACATCATAAATCTGCTAACAATGAAAATGTGAAAACTGTTTCAGGTTTCCACAGTTTTAAGCATATATGGTTGACTGGCCAAGGAAAAAATAGCAGTGGGTGCAACATTCAACAAAAGATAAGCATCTTTATTATATGCATATAAATCAAATATTAAAAGGTAGAAACCAAGTATATAAAGGGCTTCTTAGGTGTACCCTGATGCTGAACTAGTGAGCTATTAGACTTGTTTTGCAACAAATCATCCTCCTCGAATTTGGCTTCCTCAGAGAACTTTTCACTATATTCAGAGGACGCCCATTTGCACAGCATGAAGCGTGGTGCCGATTTATTGGTCTCAGCTAGAAAAATAAAAACATCAAATGACTTCCTCAAAATCATATAATGGAATGCAGATCAGTGCATTAAAGTACCATTTTCAATTCGCAATGTTGTTGGAGCACTGTGAGGTTTGAGGTCAAGTAAAGTGGTATTGACACGAGACGTGCCCATTGAATGTCGAGCACTTGCTAACTCGAGCCATCCCTATAAATAGATATATGCAAAGCTTTACCAATCACCATATAAATCAAGCACAAACGTACGGGTCAAAAGCTCAACACCTCATCCCTAAAAAGTCCTAGAATACCCTGTCTTCGAGTGAGAACATTACTATTTTCAACAAAATATCCATTTCAGCAACAATGAAAATCAATTGATAAATCAACGCTAGAACAGATTCAGAGTGCCTAATTACTGTCGAAATTAAAACCTAGAAAAAGCTTATAAAAATATCCAAGAGATAAACAGGTACTTCAATTTAACGAACTGGAGATTCAATTTTTGCACAAGACAAGACTGATCATTACTATTTTCTCAAATAAATACAAAAAGAGATCTAGAAAACAAATCATTTCGTTTACCTGGCGAAGAGCTGATGATATGGAATCCATAAGGATTAGATAACTATCCATGGAGTCCAAGAAATTCAGCACTTGTTCATCGCTTGCCGCAACTCCATTACTTGGTTCGATCACGTTCTCAGAGCTCTGCATTTTTTGGGAATGAAGTTTTTGTTTTGCACATTTTTTTTCTGCAGATTATAAATATAATCAATTTTTTGAATCAATATACAAATACTCCCTTGTTTATATATATATAAGCACTGATGATTTTACTGGCGAGTGAACAGCCACTCGCTCAACAGTAAAATCGTGACTTGCACTTCCCACAGGAGCGAGTGAACAGTCAACTTCAAACCATCGTTTCCGAATCTAATTTTGATATTTTTTTGTCCATTCACAGGGACGCCTAATTTTTAGTCACAAAATCGCAAACCGTTTGCAAAAAATGTTGAGCCCACACTTGCAAAAAATAATTTTGAAATCCTAATAAAATATAATCAGATTCAATTATACCTTCAGGTGACAGCGTGGCGTGGCCGTGGACGGCAGGGGGTGCGTCGCGTGTGGCAGCGCGGAGGCAAAGCTGCGACTGTGTCCGATGTAGCGCACAGGCGTGGGCGGCGGCGGCGGCGGCGTGGGAGGAGGCGTCGGTTGAGGTGGAGGAGGCAGAGATGCCTGGCCGCTGAAAATCCGTGGTAATGACTGAGGAAGAGAAGAAGACCAATCTTATGGGCCATTAATGAAATCTTGGCCCAACTTTCTCATTTATTTATTTTACATAAATATATTTATTATAAGATGACGTGGTGCATAGTATTTTTATAATATAATATCACATGAAAATGTATAAATGAGTGTGTACTTAAATAAATAAGGTGTACTTTATTAATTTTTGTAAATATACATAATTTTTTAATAAATATATATTATATTTTTTTGTAAAATAATAAATACAACTTTCTTTTATATTATTTAATTAATCGTAACTTCTGATGATATAAAAAATAAAAAGTAAATAAGAATTTTGTACTGATTGTCTCATAAAAAGATTATCATTTATCAAAATATATGTGATAAATTCAAATTTTAAATTTAAGTCGTAGACAAGTTCAAATTTTAAATTTGAACTATAAACTTCCATTTTCTAATACCCTACTTTTCCAAAAAAAAATAATTGTGCTTAATTTTAATATACAACTAATAAACTATAATATTATATGACAACTCTGATGTCATAGTTAGCAATTATTGATCCAATTCACAGTTCGCTTTAGTGACCTATCAAAATATTGGGTCAATAAATTTAATTAACAAATTTATTTTACTTTCACAATATATTATCATATTCATTAAAGTTTTTTCAAATTTAATTATTCAATTATTAATTAACATAATTTCTTTACAATTAAAATAATGAGACTACATTTATATTATAATTATAATTTTTTTTAAATTTAAATTATGAATAAAGTTTCAAAATGATCAAAGAAAATTAAAAATATAAATAATAAAATTTCTATTTTTTTTCTAAGTTATTGTATTTATTTTATTATTATCAACTTAAAAATTAAATATAAATAATTTAAGTATATAAATAATTATGAAAATTATATGCCTACTAATATATATATATATATATATATATATATATATTTAAATTAATTAAAAATAAATGGTTAAATTATATTTGCAATGAAGGCGTGTAATATAGTTGTGTAATTAAAGAAAATTGGGTTAATTCTATGAAAAATGCACCACTTGTACTCAACTTTCAATTTAATTTTGGTCTTCACGATTAGTATTAAAAAATCTAACATTTTACGAAATTTCAATTCGATACATCTTCTTTTATTTACGACCGACAACTAATGACATGGCTCATCGGAGCACGTGAAAGTTTACCACACTAGCGTAAACATATTTAATTATCTTTTTATTTTTTAAAAAAATTTCACATCATATATCATATGCATATATATAAAAAAAAAAATTTTATTTAAAAATATTTTTTGGCTGCAGAAGGGAAAAATGTTTTATATGTTTGTAGTACTCCCTCCGTCCCAAAGGTGTTTTTAAGAAAAGTGGGGTGATATGTAAAGTTATAATATTAAAATAATAAAATTAGTTAGATTGAATGTAAAAGTAATGACATTTTGTGTAAATATGTGAATATTGTGAGGATAAAGTTAAAGTAATATTTTCCATTTATATGGTGTGAAAACAATTGTGGGACGGACAAAAAAGGAAAGTGTGAAAACAATTATAGGACGGAGGGAGTATTCAATATCAGATTCACAAATACTTGAAAAAACACTCAAATACCCTAAGAAAAATTGTATCAAATTCTGAAAAATCACAATACTGGAGGTTTGAATTTTTAAAATTTATGTATGCACACCAGCATAACAAACTTTTACTCACCCCGACGAGACATATTATTTAGTCCAATTCACTAACACTTTTAATTTAGGAGTTCTGCTACTTTTTATTATTTTCTTATATAGAATAGATTTAGGGGTTTCTGCTATTGTTAAAAAAAAGTATAGTTGCAATTAGTTATAATTTATGGATTGTTGTTTTAAAATCTTTGTCAAACCAAACTATTAATTTTCTAGATTTTCTTACTATTGAGAATTTTTTTTTTTCTGGAAAGTTGGAATCAATTGATTTTTTTGTTTAATATATAGATTGCGATAACCAATAGAACAAAAAAAATGATAATATTTTTCAGAGCATTAGATTTGCACTAATGAATTAATTGAATATTTGAATTTATTAGTAATGAAATGGTGCAAATGCAACTAACTGAGGAGATTATTTTTTAAAGTTCATAAGTAAGAACTGAACAAGTAAGTAGACGACAATAACCAGTACATTGTTATAAAACTAACTACATATGAGAAGCTGATAAATTATTTGTTCTCCTATAATTGATCATGATGTATTTTGTTATGTTTTGAAATTTTGGACGATAAAAGGTAATTATTTAAAGTTTATTCATCTATGTACAATTTTTTATATGTGTGTTTCCCCTGTATAATAATCTGTTGAAAAAGATTTAATGAAATTGAGCATGAGTTAATGATGCAATGTTAATAATAAACTATTTAGCTAATTAATTGTTGAATAAATATTAATTGATATTGATGATATATTTGATGATGATGCAGTCAATCAAAGAAATAAATCAAGTATTAAATTTAGTTTATAATTGAGTTATTCTTTTACGATTTTAATAAAATCATTAACTCATTAATGGTGAGATTTTGTTTCTCTAATCTATGTTGAGCTATTTATATTACCCATTCAACCAAATAATCTTACTTTTATGGGGTTGTAACTGTAATAGTGATACTAAGTCTATTACTACCAATTAATGGATGCTTGAATAAAATTGTAAATCGAGATACATTTATGCCAAAGTAAATATAGATCAAATGTATAATAATCTCAATAACAAAAGTTTCAATTTTAATTTGTCCAATAAATACCAAATCATAAATGTCCAGACTTCCATTTTAATATTTAACTTATCTTTTAATGTTTTTATTGTTATTACGGTTAATTATTTGGTTGATTGATTTTATAAAATAAATATATTTACAAGTAATGGGAAGAAAGACTTATTTTTTCAATTATTCATATATATCAAGAATATAGAAATTGGCAGAAATTTAAGCCTATTTAACTTGGCCCAAGTGGTCCCCGAGACTATATGGGCTCGGGCCCATATTCTAGTTAGGAAATCAAAATCAGCATGCACTCTCATTTAGGGTGGTAAACGAATCAAATAATTTTAATTCGATTCGGTATTCGTATTTGAAATTTTATGATTCGAATTCGATTATTATTCAAATACGAATACAAAATAATGATATTCGATTCGATTATTATTCAAATACGAATACAAAATAATGATATTCGATTCGATATTCGTAAATATTCGATTAAATATTTTTTTATAAATATTATAATGATAATAATTAGTATAATTATTGCTATTATTATTATTATTTTAAGATTATAGATCATTAGAAATTTATGGCTACTATAATTACTACTTTCTCCGTCCCACTATAAGTTGTTTGTTACTATTTGGCACAAATATTAAGAAGAATATAAAATATTGATATAGTATAGGTGATGTGATGGAGAAAAGTGAAAAAGTATTGAGAATAGTGTAAAAAGTATTAAAAATATTAATAAATAAGTGAATAGTAGTTTCTCAAAAAAGTAAAAAAAAAACAAATGAGCAACATATAGTGGGACATACGAAAATAACAAAATGAGCAACTTATAGTGGGACGGAGGGAATATTATTTTATGGATGTAAGCTCATTAGATAATAATCTAGATATCATATGCATCTATCTTTCAAACTCTCACTCGAGGGTTGTAAATGAATCAAATATTTTTGATTCGATTAGGTATTCGTATTCGAATTATGATATTCGCATTCGAAATTTTATAATTCGAATTCGATTACAAATATTCGATTCGATTATTATTCAAATACAAATACAAAATCATGATATTCGATTCGTTTACAACCCTACTCTCACCACAAGAAAATTAAAAAACATGAAAAAGAGCCCAACATTTACTCAACTATTAATTACTTACACACTTCTATAAGACCACATTGTTTTTTTTTTGTTTTTTAAAGCCCAAAGTTTTTTGATACGAGAGAGCTCTATTCCATGTCAGTGGTGTGCAAATTATCATAGGATAGATAAAAAAGACAAGTGTTCGAATATTCATGGGATAGATAGAGTGTTACTTACCAAGCTGCTATTAATTTAGCCAACGTAACAACCACTTTATACTAATTTGAACTGCAAATGATTCAGTTATCTAATCTAATTTCACACAAAATAGGATAACGTACAATGACAAAATTCTATAATGTCAAGATATTTATTTAATTGTGTTAAAGATTAAATAAATGAATTAATTTCATATCCTTCTACAAGTTCAAACTTTTAAATGATACAAAATTCTTTATGGTATCAAAATTTAAGCTCACCCAGTATTCTGGATTTGATTCAACAACTCTAACTATATTAAATTGTCTACTAATTGGGCCTCCACGAAGAGTAATATACTCCAAGTGGATTCAATAAATTAAAGAATGATAAGAAAAGATATTGATATATGCACTTAGGCTTGTCAACGGGGCGGGCAATCCCCGTCCCCACAAACTTCACGGGGAATATTTTGTCCTCATCCCCGCTCCGCCGGGGAACCCGATACCCGCGATTTATTTTCAAAGACAATTATTTTAAATTTTAAAATACATGAAACTTCAAAATCAAAGGCAAAATTCTACATCCATTGCAAACTTCAAATATTCAAAGATAACAACATTGAGTTAAATATTAATTAATCCCTAACATCAGTATCTACCATCTACATCACCATCTACCAGATTAAGTTTCATTAACGATTGGCGGAGAAGAGTTGAGGCAGTGGACGACCACGATTGGCTGCCGGCGAGTTGAGCCGGAGAAGACGAGGAGCGGTAACGGCGAGTTGCGCGCACCGCTGTGAGTAGCAGGCCCTGGATCTGCGACGGCCACGGGGGACATCACACCACTGTGAGTAGCAGGCCCTGGATCTGCGACGGCCACGGGGGACATCACACCACTGTGAGTAGCGCCGACGGGGGATGGCACGCCGATGGAGAGCAACGCTACGAGAAACGTGAGGAAGAAGACGGGCTGCCGACTGTGAGGATCTGCGACGGCCGACGGCACACAGGCTGCCGGCTGTGAGGATCTGCGACGGCCGGGACAACACACGGGCTGCGCCGCTCAGCTGCCTCTGCCGATGAAAATTTGTATGAGAAACAAGAATGGGCTTGGACGCTTCAGCTTGGTTTAGTGTTTCTAATTCAAATTGTATTTCATATTTTATTATTTTATTTATTAAAAGTAGCATATGAATATATAATGTATTATTATGTATAAATATTATATCATATAATATATATATATATATATATATATATATATATATATATATATAAATAAATGTGGGGCCCCGCGGGGCGGGGAATACTATCCTCGACCCCGCTCACGGGAATTTTTTTTTCCCCGTCCTCGTTTATCGCGGGATCGGGGATTCCCGCCCTGGTGCCAAGCCACTAGAGCCCGCATTATCTTAAATACATATATTTTAAGTCTAATTAATTAGTAGATATTAATATAATTACAAGCCTAAACACATACATCTAAATAAGAAATAATATCATATTTATATTGATAAAAAATTTATTTAATAAGAAAAAATAGGAAGAATTTCATATTACTGCTCAAATTTTAAGGTAAGTCTCAATTTAAAACTTTAATTTTGAAGTGTCTCAATTAAGATCTACATTTTAATTTTTTTCTCAATTTAAAATCTAATTTTATTATCTTTGTCTCAATTCAAGGCCCGATCCATTTATCTTTATTTTTTTAAAAACTTCACTAACATAATAATTTTTTTTGTATTTAATTAATTTTTAGGTATAATATATCAAACTAAAAATAAATAAATAAAATTTTATGCGAGTATTAAACATGCTTTAAAATTTATTTTTTCTTGTTGAACGATAAATTGAAAAAAATTAATTACGTCAAATATGAATATTAAATAAAATTATATTTTTTTATTTTTTATTTTAAATCTTAATTCGAAATACTAAAATATTGTTATGTTTTGAGTTTTTTTATAAAAAATTAAATTGAAATAAAGATAAATGGATCGGGCCTTGAATTGAGATAAAGATAATAAAATTAAAACTTAAATTGAAAAAAATTAAAATGTAGATCTTAATTTAAGACACTTTAAAATTAAAGTCTTAAATTGAGACTTACCTTAAAATTTGGGCCCTAATATGAAATTCTTCCGAAAAAGTATCAAAAGTTATAAAGAATATTACAATTATAATAATTAATATGTACGTGAGAATAGAATCCAAAAAAATAATAAAACATTTTATACAACAAAAAATATTAAGTCATAAAATTATTTAATAAAAACTTAATATACAATTGAAGCCCATTAAGTCCAAACCTAAGTTTATTTAATAAATTATTTGTAAGTCCATCTTCCACCCCATTTTTCTTAATTTCATCTACAGTCATAAAATAGGAATACACGGTAAAGAATTTTTGAATGAAAAGCAATGTCTAAAAATAAGAAAAACTGTCGAATTCATAAATAATATTACAATTACAACATTATAAATTTAAAGAGTATAATTGAGTTTATTCACATTTCGCATATAAAATGCAGCTGTTGGAGGATATATGTATTCATAATTTTATATCAAAATAAAGAAGCTAGCTTTAGTTAGGGGTGAGAATGACTTGGTTCGGTTACCGAATCGAACCGAATAGTCAAAATTCAACTAACCGAATTAACCATTATAAGGAATCGAAATCGAACCATATTTATTAAAAACCGAAAAAATCGAAATCGAAAATTTCGGTTCGGTTTCGGTTTTATACCGAAATAACCAAAATATTTATAAAAAAGATAATATTTAATGTTATATATATATATGTATATATATTATGATTTAAAATGATAGATTTGATTATTAGAATTGAATTAAAAATTAAGATTTAAAAATATATAATATTATATATATATATATATATCAATATATATAGTCATATATCCATATTTATAGTATATAAAATTTATAAATTATATGTAATATATATAAGTATATATAGTAATATGAATATAATTATATGTCGGTTCGATTTTCGGTTATACGGTTTTTTTATCTTAAAAATTGAAACTGAAACGAAAATCAAAATTTTGAATATTTAAAACCAAAACTGAACCGAAGACCAAATTAACCGAACCAAAATTTTATTTCGATTCGATTTTTCGATTTTAACCAAATAGTGCTCACCCCTAGCTTTAGTGGTGGACTGCAATTACCAAAATACAAGAATTTCTCCTCTACGTGGCTGCTGGAACGATGCATTAATAATGAAAAGAATTCTCATTGAGAAAATGGCTTCGAAGGAGACTCCACTAAATTACTAACTGATAAACTGAGTAACAAAGAAAAGCTCACGGGAGCCAAAATTTAAAGAAGTTTTGCATTCAATGATCAGTAAAGCACAAGCCGGAGATATCTTATTTTTTCATTTCTCTGGGCATGGTTACATGTACATACATCCACAGATACATGTAGATCACACCTGTTCTTTAGCAAGTGTGTCACAGGACCCAAATATTCAGAGGTTCAATCTTGAGAAAAATTTCTGTTAATATGAATAAATCTTATTGAAATTATAAAATATACTATTGCAAATGCATGTAAAAGAATATTACACCTACACATATCTTCTTTTCCCTTTTTAATTGTCGCGCATCTTAATTTTCACCCCCCTCCTTAGTTTTCTCTATTCTCTATATCAATATTTAGAAAAAAATTGAGCAAAATATCTTGTATTTTACTTCTCAATTTAATCCTAATTAATTTTTCTTTAAAAAAGCCACCAAATTTATGGTGTTTAACAATCAATTTTTTTTTATTTCATTAATTGTTAAATTTTCTCTAAGTATTTAGCTTCAACCACTACGTTTGACACCTCATTTAAAAAAGTAGAACATAACCCTTATATTGTTTGGATGGCCTTGATGTAGACATTATCCCATGTTATCTTAATCTTATTATAGGTAATGAAATTTCTTCAATTATAATTTTTTATAATATTAGAATTGAAGTTTATATACTAATTAATTTCTATACATTAAACTTTGATTTCAGACATATGATGAACTCTCTCTCTCTATATATATATATAAAAAAAAAGGAGCTTTATTCACAATAAATGCCGACTAATGCCACAGTGGAAGGCTAATCTATAAATTGACCGATAAAATCAAGTCTAATGTATATAAACTTGACCGACTCTTAGCCACAATGGATTAGTTTTCCATTATGACATGTGTGATAACAATTCTTATGTAAATGAATTTTATTAACACAAAAATGATATACAAATTATTTTCTTGATTTTTGAGTTCTCTCTAATTATAATCCTCTGATTCTCCTTCAATTTTGATTTGACTTAATTTAACTTTGACTTGATAACACTTTATCCAAGGACGAGTCGTCTTGTTTTGGATTGAACGTTGGTCTGTGGAAGATTTTGGTGAAGAACGTCTTGGATTTGTTGAAGAACGATCTTCGAATCTTCAAGGTTGGATTTGAGCTGGAAACACTTGATCAGAGGAATTTGACCCCTTGCTCCTAGATCAAAGTGCGTTTGTGGATGAACTTTATTAAGAACGGGTAGAAGACGTCGAATAATGCTTGAAGTCTTTGAAGTGTTCTTGGTTGAGAAATGTCTGATCAGAGGGATGTAGCTCTTTATTTCTGATCGAATGATGTTTCTAGATGAATCTGGTGAAGAACCGTTGAAGATGTCGAAGAACACTTGTTGATCTTCAAGGTGTTCTTCAAGAAAAACATCTGATCTGAGGGATATAGGCCATTTATCTTGGATCAAACGTTGTTTCTAGATGAATATGGTGAAGAACAGCTTGAATATAGCGAAGAACGGCTTAAATCTTCGAAGAACTTCTTCATATTTGTTGAAGAACGGCTTGAATCTTCGAAGAATTGACTTGAGTCTTCTTAGCTCGCAGTCTGCTCGTCGAGAGAATTGTTGCTGCTTGCTCGTTCGTCTTCGGTGTGTTGGAATGCATGGACTTGACCCCCATTTATAGGGTAAGAACTTGAAAACCTTCTTTATTCGCGCTGACAAGTGGCACGATCTGGTTGGTTGATGCTGATTTAATTGGTGACATTAATGAATTGACCAAATTTAGTTTGATTGATTTCCGCCGTCTTCTTTATTTATATAAAATATTTATGATTTCGAATAAATAGGGCAAATTAAGCATTTATTGCCGCATACGAGTGTCGAGAGACTCGTAATTTAATAATGACTTATATCGTGTACAATAAATATCATTTTGATATTTATTTGATTTATACATGTGTCATTATTTAGTAGGATGTGCTTTGTTCGCTGTCGTTTATGAAGTTGGAGTGAATGAAGCACGTAATTTGAATCCTCGTTTGAACTTGAATTCTGGAGGACCACATCTATGTCAGTAGCGAGACAAAGGGCTTGCATTTGTGGGACTTAATCGCGAAAGGCTCGAGCATGCGACAACCTTGCAATGAAAAGGCATGTCTGAACATAGTGCAACTTTAAAACAAAGAGACGATACGATGACTTCGTGCAAACATGTCAACTTCTGGCCACGAGAGTAGATGTTGGCGGCGAAAAGCACGCAAGTGCTAGCGATATGAGTGTTGCTTTAAGGGTGCACGAAGCTGGCGACAAGATTTTGAGAAGACAATGGGCGGTTGATGGCAGCGAGAGAGGTAACTCGATAGGAAGAAGAAGTTGTCTGTGAAACTGGAGCAGCAACAACAATTTAATTTATTTGTTATAGATCAAATGTATAATATTCTTATATATAAAAAGATTAGAATACATGAATATTTTTAGAATTATAATATATGAATAAAAAAGGTTAGAATGTATGAATATTTTTCATAAATTATTCAAGATCTAATAATTTTTTTGTTATTATCATAATTCATAAGTGACTAAATGTTATTCTATTTTTTAAAAATAAAAAATAAAAAATATCTTATGAAATATTTTTTTTATCGGTATGTCTTATGAAATATTATCTCTTGATATTATTTATCTAATCCTCTTTTGTTATTATTATTGAAAGAGTGATTAAACCTTATGATATTATTTTTTAATCATAACAAAATAAATCTTATATAATCATAACAAAATGATCTAATAAAATATTATGTTCTTGATTTTCTTTAAACATATTTATCTAATGAAATAAAATAAAGAGAAATTGGTTGCTGGGTACACACTTTTACCAATTTTTGTTGCCAGGTTACAACCCATTTTTTCTTTACACCTAGCCCAAAAACTTACATTTCTATAGTCAAACTACTGTACCCCACACACCTCCCAACCCTACACACCTCATGCCCCCCACCCCACGTATATCACCTGCACACTCAACTCCCCCACATGGAAAAAAGAACCCCACCCACATTTTTTATTTTACATTAATTGTCAAATCATCTTTTTTTTCAAATTTTAAAATATTACACACATGCTTCCTGCATTGTTTTTGGAATAAAGAGTTTCAATTTTTATTTTATCATTATTTTTGCTTTTAGTAAAAAAAATGAAATATTCACAAGTTCAAAAAAAAAAAGTAAAAGTTCAAAGTACGTTACTATAGTTCAATTCTATTTTCTGTAAAAGTTCGATTATAAATTTATTACAACAATTATTCTCTCTCTCTCCTTTCTCCTCTCTCATTTACTCACTCTCTCTCTCTTGTCAATCAAATATGTCATCAATCAATTCAATCATCATAATTATTTTTACTTTTCTTTTTCTTATTTTATATACACTTTTTTATTATTTACAATTTTAATTTTAAAATATTATTCGTTATGAATTTATTTGAATTCATTTTTCCTACTTTTATAATATTTGTTATTTTAAATATACTTAATGTTATACTAATTTTTTTTTATGAATTCAAATGTTAATTATTTTTTTATTTAGATTTTTTTTTAAGTTGATTTTCCGGAATATTCATAAGTTCCGAAAATAAAATAAAAGTTCAAATGTTCGTAAATACAGTTCAAAATGTTTGATTGATAAAGTTCAATTATAATTGTGGTCCAATAATTTTTATTTGTTATGTAATATAAAGTAAAAATAATTTGAATTAATATTCTTATAGTCATTAATATAAAAATTCTTAAGTAAAAAAACACAGAAATTCATAATTAAAAAAAATAATTTGGATCACATCAGTTCTTCTAAGTGCTAAAAAAAAAGTAAAAGTTCAAAACTAGTAATTAATAAGTTCGATTACAACTTTTTATTAATAACAAAATATCAAAATTAAATTATAAAAAATAGAGTGAGAGATGATGTCTCCATCTAAAAATCAGAGAATAAAGAACGTGATGGAGGCACTGTAGTTTGCTTGATCCACACACCAATAAAAGCTTCAAGTTGTATTCATTCCACGAAATAAAAACTGCAAGTTGTAAAAAAAGAAAAAAAAACTGCAAGTTGTAAAAGAAGAAAAAGAGAGAGAGAATTAATTAGGAGGTATTAATGTGAGGAGGAAAATTAGGACTTGTTGTTGCGTACTGCAGAAGCTTGAGAAGCAGAATTGACATCTGACAAAAATACAGAGCCCTCCACCTCCAACAATACAGAAACTCTCTCGAATAATCTTACTCTCCAAGGAACCCATATCCATAATAAATATAGCAGCAGCAAACTAAGCCTCTGTTCCATTATGTGCTAATAATAAATAAAAGGTATGAAAGAATATAAACAAATGAAATCTAAATATCATATCCCACAATCTGTAGCAATCTAATTTAAATTCGTGAGGCCCAAGAGTTGTAGCCCATTTAAATTTTTTATGCTTGTATTCCTAATTTGTTGATGCAGCAATTCACTAAACAAGAATGAGATTAATATTGGCACCATGACTTTGACCAACTAAAAGGAAAGGAGAAAGACGTGGCTGCCTTATATTCACAATTATGCAAACCACTCACACAAACAATCGTCCAAATTATCTCGTCGGAATTCTCGAAGCTTCGCCTCACAAGAAAGAAACCACACCTACAGCCACGAAACAGGATTCCCCAATCTGGGAAATGCCCACCACACTCCACAGCTATTTCACGCCGGAGGATGCCCACAACAGCTTCGCCCCTATTCGTGCCCAACTCCTTCAACCTGTTCCGATTTCCACCGTCACACCTTAAAGCCCACATGATTCCGATCGGTGGTAGCTTCAGGTGCGACGGCCTTCGTCGTCGCGTAGACAGGGGTGACGGAGTTGTGCGTCTGGTGTGGTGGATTCCTGGCGGTTTTCAGTGTAGAATTGCAGCAGTTTCTCGAATTCGCGTGCTCCGGCACGATTGAAAATTTGGTGTGGGCGTCGGAAATCAAGCTGTGTCGTTCTCCCAACCATATCGGAAAAACCCGAAGTGATTCATCAAAGCAACAATATTTCCGGAGAAGGAGACCACAGCCACCATTAACAGCATCTGCAACCGCTCAACCTTCGCATCTGCCGGAGAAGAAGAAACCGCCGGAGAAGAAGAAACAACCATTAACAGCCAAACCGGAAACCTTCGCCGCGCCTGTCAACAAGCTCCATCGCTGCCAGAATTGCGTCACCGTGCGCACTGCACCACTGGACCCTTCTGAAACTCATCGTCGACTCATTTTTGGAAACCGCCTCACGTCCGGTAGAGAGAGAGAGGTACACGAGGAAGAGAGAGAATGAGGGTTATTTTCATAATGTTAAATGAGAAAAAAATGGGGTATTTATTTTGAGAGATAGGAGAGAGGGGTAACCTACCCATACCACCCCACCCACACTACCCCAACTTTTTCAAACTAGGGGTATTGTTGGTATATAGGGGCACTGTTTTGGTTTCTCACTAATTAAAATTTTCAGCGTGACTTGGCAACAAAAAGTCTATACGTTATGTACTCCTTAACAATTAACCCTAAAATAAATCTTTCTTCATTATCTTTAAATATAACAAATAGAGTAAGTCTCTTGTGCACTAGTTACACGGTGTAATTCAAGTTCATTTTTTAAAAGTTACACAATTTATTACTAAAAAGTTGCACAAATTATTACTGAAAAGTTACACTATGAAAGATACACTTTCAGTAATAATATTTGTAACGTTTTAATAGTATTTTGTGTAACTTTTAAAAAATGAACTTGAGTTACACCGTGTAACTGGTGCATACAAGTCTAATCCAACAAAATAATTTTTAAATATTTCTTAATTTTCTTCAAATATGACAAATTAAATTTTATACATTTTTTTATAATTTTAATTCAATATTTTATTTTTTTAATCTCAAATCTATATATTAATTCTAAGTTTTTATAAATTTCAATTTATTTTTACTTTTATATCAACTCTTTTAATATATTGGATATTTTTTTTCTTAATTTTAGTTTAATTATTCCCCCGTCCCATAATTGTTTTCACACTTTCCTTTTTCGTCCGTCCCACAATTGTTTTCACACTCTATAAATGGAAACTATTACTTTAACTTTATCCTCACAATATTCACATATTTACACAAAATGACATTACTTTTTATATTCAATCTAATTATCTAACTAATCTTATTATGTTAATAATATAACTTTACACATCACCACACTTTTCTTAAAAACTGTGTCATCCCAAAGGTGAAAATACTTCTGGGACGGAGAGAATATATTTTATTTAATCCCAATTTCATTATTATTTTCATAAATTATTTGCACATCTAATCATATTTATTATTATTTATGTATCACATTATTTTTAATATGTTTAAGTCATTCGTAGATGAATATTATATGTGGATCTAATCATCACACTTACTAATGTGTGTATATTATTAAAAAAATATAATATTTTATTTTATTAGTATAAGCAAATTATAACAACAAGAGATAATTATTTCAGATCTAATCATCTTTTGTTATTATCAAGATCGACTAAATTTTTATACTATTTTTTAAAAAAATTCTTTAATCAACAAAATAAATCTTATGAAATATAATGTTTTGATTTTATTTATCAAATTCTCTTTTGTTATTATCATTATAAGAGTGATTAAATTTTATAATACTTTTTTAGTAATGATAAAATAATTTTATAAAATATTATGTTCTTAATTTTCTTTTAACATACTCATATAATAATCAAAATTTATAATTCAAATCTTTCTTGATTATCGTTAAATATAAAAAAAATAAGTCTTTAATATTTTTTTAATTTTCGTCAAATATTGCAAACTAAATATTATACTCCCTCCGTCCCACAATTGTTTTCACACTTTCCTTTTTTGTCCGTCTCGCAATTATTTTCACACCCTATAAATGGAAAATATTACTTTAACTTTATCCTTACAATCCAACTAATCTCATTATTTTAATAATATAACTTTACACAACACTCTACTTTTCTTAAAAATTGTGTCATCCTAAAGGTGAAAACACCTCTGGGACGGAGGAAGTAATTTTTTTAAAAAAATTTGATCCTCATTTCAATTCTATAAAAATGATATAGAAGTTTTTTATTACAAAATATATTTCAATTCTAAATGATTACTATTTTTAGGAGTTATTTTTATTTAATTTATCTAATTAATTATAAGTTTTATTTGTACAATATTTAATCAAATCAATACAAAAAATTTAAGTAAATCAAATAAAAATCGATTATCTTATAATTAAGTATTACATTTATTAAAAAATTAATTAAATCACAAAAATATTTTTTTTTTTCTCTTATACATTTAATTTTTGTTTCATACTGCGAAATTCGTGAGTATATATATTAGTATATATATATTCATGAACAAATTGTGATAAAAAGTAGGTAACCATAAATTTAATATTAAAACTAATGAACTAAATAACATGCAAACATTAAATGTGAAACTAAGTTCACTGCAAGCTTAACAAACATCTAATGTGAAAATTATTCCTTTAAAAAAAGTGAAAATTATGGCATGTATGAATTTTGGAATTGCAAGTCAAACCTTAATTTTTTTTAGAAATCCAACTGCTGGTTTGAACGGTTGGATCGGTGCCGATTGGATCCACTTTTTTCGCTTTTGACCGGTTCTTAAGTGCTTCACTATGTGGCCGCAAGGATGAAAATATCGCTATCGCAAGTAATATCGCAACCTTAAATTTATGGAAATATCGATGGATATATCGATATCGCATGTCAATATCGTAAAAAAAATATAAAAATAAAGGAAATTTTATTAAAATTTTGGAAATTTAATATGAAAATTTAGGGATTATTATAGCATGTTATTATGCATATGTTTCATTTAAGATCACAAAAAATTGACATGTTTAAAGCAAATAAATAGATAATGAACTATATAATCATTGTCTGACATTAATTAATTAATAATATAATACATAATACAATAAAAGATGATTTGAATTACTTGATACAATACATTTAGTACCAAAATGATGACCTATGTGGTTCAAATATAGAAGATGGAATCCCATCTTTGTCCAAACAATATTGGTACCAACTCATTGCATTAGAATAATCTTGCATATAGTTATGCACATGTCATTCATATGTTTCTATATCTCTTCCAACTATTTCACCATAGATTGGATAATGTGCACTAACCTAATGATTTTGTTGATATGAAAATGGATGTTGAAACACATTTTGAGTATTCCAACCAAATTGTGAACTCGAATGTGTGTCAGAAGCAAATGAATCTTGAGACATATCACTATGATCAGTGTCCATATTCATTGAATCAAAACTGACTGAAAGTGGTTCAATATCAGCACTTGAACTTTCTTCTTGATTCCAAGCATGTCGTCTTATGTATTCCTTTCTAATAGCACCTATCCCTGGACCTCCTGCTCTACTTCCATTGTCCATATCTTGTGTTGCATGAGTGAAATCAGCCTCACAAGTGAAATGACTCATTTGGTTTGAAAAATGATCATCCTCGTTATTTCCACCATTTCCATCAACATCGTCATTTTCACCATTTCTACCAACACTGTTTCCACCATATATGTATAAAAATAAAGCCATGAAAGAATATACAATCACTAAAAAAATTTATCATTTGAAAATTGTATAAAAATATAAAAAAATAAAAAATTGCAATTTTTTATGTAGTGTGATATTTTGCGATATATCTGCGATATTTCTCGATTTTCAATTAATTTTGTACTACGAGTGAACCGATATCGATATCGATATTTTGCGATATATCCACGATACTTTGTAAAAAATACATTGTACCCCAATATCCATATCGCATACTCAAAATTTGCGATATATCCGAGATATTTCGCGATATTTTCATCCTTGGTGGCCGGTTCTTAAGTGCTTCACTATGTGGCCGGTTGAACGCTTTAATCTTACGCTACCCTAGCTATCAAACCGATCTGATCATTTTTAAAAATATATATCATAATCAGTTATGTTGCTTTTTCAGTGTTTATATATATTCGCGAAATGCATGCCGGAAGATGAAGAATTAGAACAAGAACTGAACTGAGTAGCTTCTATTGCTCTTAGTGGCTTCATATATTACCCTTAATTTGGAATAACAACGTTGTAAAAAGTGTAGTTGCTTAATTTCTGCAGCTTAAAAGTTTTGATTTATCTCTCATTCGCCGTTTTTCCACCACCACCCATTTCTTTGACAGTGACTCTCATCCACCGCTACCACCGTAGCTTGTTCCATTAAAGATTGCAGATTTGAGACACTACACAGAAGACGCAGATCTGTAGATTTAAAGGAGTTTTCCTTTTTATCTTTATTAATCTTTTCTCTTGGTATCTCTGTAGATTAACGGGTTCATCTTTTCCAAAGGTATCGTTTTTACGGTGTCGATTGGTAGGATGACCCGTTAAATTTTTTCTTTCTTTTTCAGTTGTTTGTTCTTGGTTATGCAGTACTGTCTTTTCTAGTTTTTTAGTTTTAGTATTTACTTTTCTTCTCATCTACTTGTTAGTTGTGAGATTTTCTATACCTCGTGTGGAGTCCCACTGTAATGAGTTATGGTATTTCTACTTTGAAGATGTGCTTGAGATTCAAATCTGGTAGTGTGTCAGATGATATTGGATCCTGTAGGGTTCTCTGTTGATTTGCAGGTTAGATCGAGATGATGTTATTTCTTTTAGATGGTGAAAATCACCTTAGTGTGGGGTGTATTATTTGCCGTAGAGTTTTAAATGATTGTTAGCATCTGTCTTATGTACTCTCCATATCCTCTAGATTGGTTTGAAGCAGTCTATGTCTCTCCTGTTTGGTGAAGGGGGTGGGAACTGATCTATTGTACTATATTTTTCTCTTCATATTTATGAAAGATCATTTCCTTTCATTTTTTATTTATTTATGAAACAATCTCACACAATTACTTATTCATTCTAATTTGATTTTTCTCTCTAAGTCATACATTACATTTTCTTACACATATAATTCACACAATTATTGCTACAAAGTCAACAATATTATACGTGTATAGATTAAAGAAAGTTTGTACAAGACGAAATTAAATAATAAATGATTAGAATATCACTATCTATATCGTGAGGTCATGAGATGGAATTCTATAAAAAGATAGTTCCCTTTAATTGGATTTTTCAAAGATCTATGAGTACATTTTATTGACCACTAATTAAAAAAGGAAAATGTAGGCCGATTAGATTACCAAACATTTGCTTCACATTTTAAATGTAAGATACATAAATGCAGTGGGTTCTATTTGTTTTCTGCTTTATTGATGAGCTTTTCATCATTTGTTGCATAAGAAACCTCCTATGCTTTTCTGTGAAATGATCCAAACTCACGAGCAAAATGATTGAATATAATTAACATAAGTATGCATTATTCATATCAAAGATGACAATGAGATGTACCTTTATTTCTTTACATCAGCAAAAAATTCTGACATTTGAGCTACCTTTGCATCCTGCAGTAGTTTAACTAGTTTAACATCTCCACCTACACGAGCTTCGTCGACCGGAGTTCTACCCCATCTGTACACAAACCGAAAACACGAGATGAAACACCAGAACAGATGCTTACGTTCGACTGCATATATTATACCTGTCTGTTGCAAGAACACTAGCACCTGTTTCCAGAAGCAGAACACACTCCGAATACAATCCCTCAGCTGCAGCTAAGTGCAGTGGAGTTTGAAGATTGTAATTCTTCGAGTTCGGGTTGATCCCATTCTCTAGAATCCTTCTCAAGAAACCAAAATCCCTTCTTGCAACAGCTTCACACAGACAAGTTCCAGCATTATCTACAGACAACGAAGCCCCGGATCTTAGCAACAAAGATGCTACATCATCGTGTCCACTCCTGATCGCTTCAAACAACGCCGTATTCCCAAAGTTATCTACATATTCGACATTGTACTCATTCTCGTCATTCTAATTGATTTGATGAATCATTGATCAGATCATCAAGAAACATACCTTTTAGATTGATGTCCACCTTTACTTCGATGAGGAACTGAACGATATCTTCGTATCCCTTCGATGCAGCCCTATGCTGCATGCAGATTGATGATCAGGTGAGTTTTATGCTAGAAGAAGAAGAAAGCCATAACTAGTCATTGAGGTGTGATACTTCAGCCTATTTTTGTGATACTCAAGCATCAAAAAAAGGTGCAAAAGTATCAAACAAGATTTCCTCAATCTTCATATACCATAGGTGATTGTCCATTGTAGTCCCTTCTGTTAGGATCTGCACCTCCTTCGATAAAACTTCGTAGGCGATGCAGATCGCCATCGTTAGCAGCACAGTTCAATCTGATGGCCAACTCTGATTCACATTTCTCAATCTGTAAACTGATGGGAGACTCTAGAATCTTCTTCCTAAGATTATGTGCTCTTCCCTGAAAATCAGAAAAGCACCACCATATGAGAGTAATAGTTATCATAAAACCATGCAAAATGAAAAGGAAAAATGAAGGTTACCTCAAGAAGATTACTAATGATGGTGCCCCCATCTGAGAAGTATATCTCCATAAGCTGTGCAAGAGCTTGCCTGTCGACACGGAGTAGTTTCGACAGTTCAGAAGCGCGAACTGTACGAGGCTCGGGGATGCTGCAGATAACAGAAATGTCGCCTACTGAATCGTAAACCTGCATACTAGAAGCTGAACTTTCCATCTGAATGCCTTCAGCATTTCTAACTTCATCCTACACACAATCATGACTTAGTCTTTTTTTCTTCCCCCACAACCACAATGAATCTTTTTCTAGCAAATTCAAGCATACCAGCCTTCCATAACGAAGAAAATAAAGCTGATCGCCCGTGCTCCCCTCTTCTACAATCACTTCTCCAGGAAGAAAAAACTCTTCGTGCACACTGATCGCCTAAACATCGCACGATGAATCAGACTAACTCTGAAACTGGAAAGAAATATACTTGATGATCAATGTCATACCACTTTCTTGATGAATGAATCTGAGCAACCTCTGAAGAGAGAAACTTCTTTAAGGAAAGGCTCGTATAATTTGTTTGATATCTGCAAATCTCAAATAACGAAACTAATATTTTTCAATGAAAACAACTAGTACTAACAAACTAATACCTTCTAGTAAAACAACTAACATCATTCAAACACCACCACACTTCAGCATTGTTATAGTTACAGAAGGGAAGGGTAAGATGTTGCATACCCGAGCGCGTAAAGCAAGAGGAAGATCCTGAATAGCAGCTGCGTCGGTGTAACTGCTTTCGTACTGCAGCCGAACATGCCCCTTGATCTCTTTACTTATGTCCTTCCCCAAGCTGTTTTTGTTCATATACTTGATTAACTCCCCCATCTTGTCTCTAAACCTTTCGGTTTTGGATCCTTTCACGATCAATGCTGTCATGTTACCGAGCAAATAAGCACCAAGAATCATGTCCAACGAGACGTACATCATCACAAATATCATTTCCCTCGTATTCACAGCATGAACCTCACCATAGCCTACATCAAATTCAGCAAAACATCAGAGCCTGAAAGACTAAAATTGCATAAAACCAGGAGAAAGAAGCTCACCAACAGTGGCCATGGTGACGACTGCGAAGTACAGGGCGGTTATATAACGAGTCCAAAGATCGATGGCTCTGAAATTAGCATAACTGAAATCTCCCAACTGTAAACTTCCTATCCATGTGTAGCCTTCTTTTGATGGAGGAAGAGTGGTGGCCAAGTAGTAGAATATACAAGCAGCCGTGTGAGTGCAGTACAATTCTACAACGAACAACTTTATAATACGCGTAAACAGGTAGTTTACTCGTATGTCTTTCTCCAGTTTTTCGAAGAAACGTGTCACCCTGACCGCCCGGCTCAACCTGATCCATAGGAGGTACCTTACAGCCTCCTTTCTACCACAAGCCTGTTGTTTTCAACACACACAATTATGCTGTCACTAGCTTGTACTAAATTTGTTACATGATTCTAAAAACATGGTAATAAAACAATTTGAACCTTGTATATGGCATCCCATGGTAAGCAACCTAGGAGATCAACTACAAATCTTGACTTGAGGTACCTATGCCACCATTAACAATATTAAGAGTTAGTTTCTTATTGTCCACCAGTTGCTCCGTGCAGTACTCTTTAGTAAAAAAAAACTCATGACAGAACAAAGGAGTTAGAAACATTAAGAGCATCTCCAATCATTTTTGGCACCGGGTGAATTTAATTGACACGTAGTTGACACATCAGTGCCACATCAAAAGTTAAAATTCATTACATTTTTGGCAAATTCTTGCATACACCGTTTACACCATGTACTCCTTTTGAATGTCAGTTGAACTTGTTTCGCTGAATAATATTATTCATTTCACTTAATGATAGTACTTGAAAACCAGTTGCACCATACACACCACTCGAATGGTATTACACTTTATACTACTTGTTTAATTGAATGGTGTTACTTCGAAACCAATTGTACGGTGAAATTGGTCCGCACAAGAATTATATTTACATTTTTTATTTATTCTTCCCTAACCTTTACCTATAAATATGGTTCTTTAAGGTCCTACTGTCCTCTTAACTAAAAGTCAGTCTCTTCTACACTGTAAATACTTTTTAGTAAAATAACTAATACTTCCTCCATCCTCTAATAACTTTTTTTTTTTGGAACGCGTTGCAATAATTTTCACAATTCTATAAATAGAAATAAAACATTTTCACAATATCCACTTAACTTTTTAAATATGTTTCATTCATTGATCCAAAAAATCGATAAAAGCATGTCTTTCTGCATGCAAAGATTAACAGGGGAAGGGAGTAGTTCTAAAAAAACACACCATTTGCACCATTTAAAGATAACAAAGGGAGCTAGAAGGGCTAACCGAATGGCAATGAGGTAGTGATCATAGACCATGGTGTGAGAGAGAGGGTCTCGATAGGCGACGAAGAAGCAGACGAAAATGTCGATGAGGAAGGTGAACTGTCCGGCGATGTCCAGAAGGAAAAGATTCTCCGGGAGGCCTCTGAAGAAGGCAAACTCCAATGGTGTGAAGAAAGAGGAGTAGACAGCCCATACTAGGATGAAATGTGTCCATGCAACATACCACCTGCATTTTGTGCATCACTTCACATTTCTTGATAAATTTCATCTATTTTCGTACATTTGATATGAGAATGTTAATGAGTATGTCAAATTAGTAACTATCCTTTTCTTCAAGGGAAAAGTACAAAATAGTTCAGCAAATTGACAAAACTTACATATTGATCCTGTAAAAAAAACGCTTCTGTGCAAAAAATATATATATATATATACTACTGTGCAAATATTTTGAACCAATTTATAGAAATAATGATTTTTTTTAACCTAAGTGACCCATATAATCTATATTTATAATTTCAATCATATATAATAAATAATATTAATAAAAATTAACCTCATAATTTTTAGTTCATTTTCTCGTCCATCCAAAACAGTCTTTGTGTCCGCTTATCCAAATCATTGTAAAACAAACCCTTTCATTTATCATTAAAGGCTGCAAATCTACCTTAACACATAACATGTTTGCAGGATAAGTTACAACCTCTCTCTCTCTCTCTGGAAAAGAGTAGAGAGTTACCTGTTCTCGGGACGAATGATGTGTAGATGGGAATGAGATCTACCATGGCTGATGCTTAAAGAGTCTTGTCTAGAATAGTAATCTCTCAAAATCTTGAAAGAGTAAATGTTTTTCCATGAAGAAGAAGATGATCTTGTGGAGTCTTCTTGCAGATCCTCAACCTTAAACTCTTCCTCTGCTTCTGAATCATAATCATCCCTTCCTCTGTTACTTCTCTGCATCATCTAGCTATTTCAATCTATAATTAAGTGCTTTTGCACCATATATAAATCATGCTGTCTACTCTCTCTTATTTCTGAGATATATAATAGTGCTTCTTTTACATGTCGGTTCTCATTTTTAATGTATTCTGATAGATCTACTGCCCCATTCATCATAATATATTACTTTCACATTTAATATTTTTCAATGCTTCAATCTTACTTTGATACCTAAAAAAATTATATCCACAAAATAAATAAATAAATATATTTGAATCAACAATACTTACTAAGATGCCATCATACTCTAAAAATTATCTCCAAACTACTTTATATTTCACTTAATTCGTTTCCAAACGGAATAAAATGTGAGCTAACCCATCTGATTATTATTTCTGATACTATTACTCTAACTATAATTTTTATTAATTTATTACTGGGATAAGATGATTTTATACATAACTCGATATTTCATTAAGTATGAGTGTATAATTTTTTATACATCGTGCAATTCAAGTGCATTTATAAATATATTTTTTATTGAACAATTATGGTTGTTTTCACCAGATAATTATATCTATTCAATACAAACATGTGTAGTACTTAATAAAAAATATTAAAAAATATGCTTCAATTAGACAATACAATTGTTGCATACATTTGGAACACCGACTTTAAATATTTGGATCATACTCTATTTATAGGAATATAATTGAGTTTGAAAACATAGGCAAGGCTCATAATAATTGGAGATGAGATTTCATTAATAAACGATCGAGAAGATCTAATACAAATTATTATTTTTAATTTTTTAAAGAAAATATACATTCAATACATTCTTAATTTATTGTCTTTCTAATTTTTAAACAAATTTCTTGAATTTTAAAAGGTATTCTGGAAAAAAAATAAAGACGTTTGCAAATTCAATTCTTGACCATTTATTGTATTACTATGTGTAATTTGGAAATTTTATGAAATTTATTTGAGGGAAAATGAAAAAAAAAAAATTTAAAGGAAAAGAAAATCTGATGAGAGAGAGAGTAACAATAAAAATGAACATTATAAAGTGGTAGATGTGATGATAAAAATTGTTTACGAAATGGGAAAGCGGCACAAGCCATTTAGAAGAAAAGGTGCAAATAAACCAAGATGAAAATATCAAGATATTTTCTTAATATATTCGCGATATATGTTTTTTTTTTTGTCATCAATATCGATATTAAGTAGAAATAATAATTTTATAATATTCATTAAAAAAATATCGATAAATATCGATCTGTAATATAATATCACTTATATTTCCATAAATTAAATCAAGTATAGTTAAATATTAAGAAAATATCGATAAATTTTGAAAAAGATTTAAAAAATAGAGTATATGTATAAATTTATCACAATTGTAAAGTTTATTCAATTTTTTTTTAAAATTTATGTATTGTATGTTTGTTCTTATATTTTTTAAACCGATATTGATATTTGATATCGATATATCCATCGATATTTCCACAAATTTAAGATCTTAATATTTCCAGCGATACCGATATTTTCAACCTTGAAATAAACGACCACGTTTGAATACACTGCTCGGGGGTGCTGGGCACTGGGTTTAGCATCCAGTAGAGGATCTTAGCCCTATTTTATCGAATAAAGTATCATATACTGATAATGAGAATAAGATACCTGCAGATAAATTGAAATGAAATGATTCAGATTATGTGGGATTATGCTTTGTTTTAGTCGCTCATATTACCCCCCCACCCACATAATGATAAAGCATTGTCATTGATGCTTTGTAAAGGAATTTTAATTGTCGAGTAGGTTTTCTCACCCAACTCTGTTTTTTTGAGTGCACTTTATAATTATTATTGCTACGAAATTATTTAATTTTTAATTTAATATAAGTTTATATGCTTAATAGTAATACTTGGAAATTTATTCTAGAGATTTGTGTCTTGATTGGGTACTACTTCTAGTTCAATTTAATATAAATATAAAGGGATGAAGACTCATGACTCACACTATCACGAGGAAGCATTGACACAAAAATATCGCAAAAGGTCTGCCTTCATTCATTTGACATTAAAAAGACGGTTATCTGTTACATTTTAATATTTCAGCTCATATTATACTTCATGCTCGTGATAAAAAAAAAATCAGAGTCACTTCAAATAACAATTTGTGTGCAGCAGTTTTACCGAATATATCTTTAATACTGGTTAGTATATGAGTGTAAATTTAAATAATAAAATACTAGTTAGTACTCCCTCAGTTTCGAAAAAACTTTCATAGTTCTCCTAAACACACGAATCAAGAAAAAATGAGTATATGAGTGTAAATTTAAATAATAAAATAAGAATAAATATACTTTATTGACTTTTTTTAGTGTAAAATATCTCCCTTTTAAATGTGTGAAGGTAGAGTTGAGAAGTCCAAATAAGACAAGTGTGAAAGTAGAGTTGAGACGTCCAAAAATATCGTGACAAAGTTTCATAAATTTTTTAATTATGCATATCCTTTTACATATTTTCAATTATATATTTTTTCTTACTTGTCAACATTTACTTTGGGAACTTTTTTAAAACTTAATTTTGACAAGGTGCAATTTCTTAGGACCACTGTCTCTCGCTCGTTGATATTTATTAGTCGAATTGATTCGAATTTTTTTTTTTTTTTTTAGCGACAACACTTTTTTTTATTTTTCAAAATGACATAACCACACTAAGGTAAGTTTGGGTATCTTACTATTCATTTAGCTTCATTAATAATGAAGCTGTGGGGTTCAACTTTTTGGCCTTTTGGCTACACTCCAAAGGCTAAAGATAAGAATCTAAGAACATTTATTTATGTTTTCTCTATGTACATACATGTTTAAATAGAATGTTTTTTAATAAAGAATTTGAACATTTGATATTAAAAGCCCTAAATTTGTTGGGGGTTATTTGAGTGTTTACATGATTTTGGAGTCTATGGCTCTTAACTTATTTTTTAGGGACTTGAGTAGAGCTGTCAACGGCCTGGGCCCGAAAAGTTCAATTTTAAGGATAGGATGGACCGCAAAAATATAGGCAAAAAAAACTGGGCCTATTTGATCCGGCCCGGTTTTTATGGGCTGGCCCAGTCAGGTTTAATTTTTTTTTTAAAAATTAAATTTTTTTTTATATGATACTATTTTTCTTTATAAATCTTTTTTTATGTTCTTACTCCCCCTATCCCACAGGAATTTGCACACTTTTCTTATTTGGACGTCCCACACAAATTTGCACACTACAAAAAAAAAAAAACATTGATTTACGTGCACACTCATAAACATATACACATATTTACTCATATGCCACTACTTTATATATAGAACACATTTTCCTTAAAAATTGTGTTGTCCCGTAGGGTGCAAATGGAGGGAGTATAATTTATACAATTTTATTTTTTTTATTTTATATTCTTTTAAATATTTTCAATAAATATATGGTCAAGGAATATGTTCATCTTCATTAAAACTTTTTCAAAAGATATTTTTAATAAAAATTATTATCTTAATTAATTAATTAATTTGTAATATTAAAAATATGAATTAGATAAGATTGACAATACTATATGTAGAATCTCGATAATGTTACTTTATTTAATTAAAAGCTCTTATGTTTAGTATGAATTATAATTCAAACTTATTAGAGGGATGTTGAATTAGTTTTTTATTTTTATTTTTTATGAATTTGTATTTATAAAAGATTGTTAGAAAATTGTTGTTTGAATTTATTTTTGTGAATTATAGTTTATTAAGGTTTGTTGAATTATTTTTGTTTAAATATTACTATATAGAAATTTGATTTTTATTTTAACTAGTTTTCTCTAACGTGCTTCGCACGTTGTCCATACTTGTATAAGTTTAGAGTATGTGATTGAAAAATTGTTTTGTCATTTTGATTGTTTGTGTTGTTTAGTTCTGGTAAAATTGACTGGGCACGTTTCACGAAATCGGTAATTTAAGTCAAAATGAATACTTACACGTTACCAGTTGGTATCAGAGATTCCGACTAACTTTATATTAATAAATCATCCACTTTTTCTCCATATTTATAAACCAATTTGAAAACATTCCTAAATTAATAAATTTGTCTCAAATAAATTTATAATGAATAAAAACTAAAAAGTAATAAATTGCAGCCATTAAAATTTAACCAATAAAAATTTAATTAAAAAAATAGAAATCACCTAAATGATGTTCATACAAGTTAAATCTTCAATTAAAGCTTTAACTCCAAGGAAAACAAACCAAGAAAATATAGATAGTAACATTAATTTAGGTGGGCTCAGAAAAAAATTAGCAGATGGACTTCTTCGGTGCCTCCAATGGGCCTCAAGCCCAAATTCAGTTTCCCAAATGTTTAAAACTCACACGGGCTCTTCATTGCATTGCACAGATACTTGTTTCAAATTCTTTCAATGGTAATGAGAATGAAATTTCATTTTTTTCCCTTATCCTTACCTACGTTGAATGAAAGTTTGCATTTATGGTAGTACATTATTAATGTTGTACTTTAATTTTAAAAAAAATTAACAAAAAAGAATGTTGTTGGCTATGATACGAGAGATTTATTGAAGATGATGATTATAAGATGAGACGAGGGTAATTAAATGAGGGTGATAATTATCTTATTTAGGAGAAAAAACAATGATATGTACATCATTTGTTCTCATCACATATAATAATTACTAAGTGTATATCCTCGTTCCTATTATCATTGAAGAGTTTTAATACCAATCGCCTCCTAAATTTTTTTGCGGGTGTAATTTTTCGGCATACTTCGCACGGTTTCTTCAGTAACCAGCACGAGCCGGCAAATTAATGGCCAACTCATGCAAATTAATTTGATAGGTATGGCACGGGGCAAAAGCAATAGACGACACAGGCACAAATTTTTTTTTTAACGGCGGCAGAGAGCTTCAGGTTGGCAGCGGACTTCAGGGCGGTCAGATGACTGTCGAGTTCCGGTGATCGGGCGAAGGTGGGCATCGGCAAAAACAGGGGTAGCAGTGAATTGAACGATTGGTGGCCGGATTGAATGGGTCCAAGCTCTCTCTGTTTTCTTTCCGGTGGCAATAGACGTGAACAGTGGTTGCTATTTTCAATTTCAGTGGCATACTGGCGAATAGCAGTGATTGGGCGGCCGCTATGGACTTTAAAATACGACATCGATGAGACATTTCCGGCGAGTGGTAGTGGTTGAAGACGATTTGTAGTAGTCAGGGCGGTGGTAATTCCCTGCGACGGCGTTGATTGCTGTTGGGCAGAGACGGCTTCAATTTCGAACGGAGAAGTTGTACGAAGATGGTGCCGATGGCAGCCTCAATTTCCGGTCAACTAATATTATGTAGGGATAAAGTGTAGGATGACTGAAAATAATAATAAAAAATAAAAGAAAAATCGAGGTTCGTGAGGAACACGATTTTCATAAAACAAATTATGCCCCTCACTCTCTAGGTGCTAGTGAATTTATGGGACACTTGTTTCCCAGGATACAACGATAATAAGCAACAATATAGCACTATATTTTGCTTAAACGAACTGAGAAATTGTTCGTAAATCACCGGAGTAAGAACGAAATTTAGGAAATATTAGGACAAAAGTAGTTGGCAAGTTGCCGAAAAGTATCTGGGTATTTTCCACTCAAATATTGTATATTTTAATATTCTTGTATTTCTTGCAACACATAAAAATACTATTTATAGTATTAAAAAAAGTGACTGTTGGAGTATGGTCATAAAAACCCACAATAGATCTTGACCGTAACCGACAAAACGTCTGAATTAATTGCATTAAAACAGGTTTTTTAAGTTTAAAAATGTGTTTTAACTGTAGAGTTTTTTAAATCTCAGCAGGCCTGAAAAAACACTTCAGGATGACTCAGGCTGACCCTGACTTAACCGGACTCAGGTTAGGCTGAATCGGACTCAAGTTGACCCTAACATAGGTCAGGTCAGCCTGATCCGGACTCAGGTCAGGCTGAACCGGACTCAGGTCAGGATGGGAGTCAGGTTAGGCTGACCAAGACTCAGGTTAGGATGAGAGTCAGGTCAGGATGGGAGTCAGGTCAGCATGACCCAGACTCAGATCAAACTGGAGTCAGGTCAGCATGACCCGGACTAAGGTCAGCACGACCCGAAATCAGGTCAGGACAAGAGTCAGGTCAGGACAAAAATCAGGTCAGCACGACCCGGAAAATTTATACTCAGGCTCAGGTCAGGCTGACCCGGACTCAGGTCAGGACGACACGGGCTCAAGTCAGGACGACCCCGGCTCAGGATAAGACGACTCAGGCTCAGTTCATCTCTTATATCCCTTCTTTCTCATCCTCAACAACCATTTTCCAATGTGGGACAAGGTTCTTATATCCCTTCTTTTCCATCCTCAAACATCAATTTTTCAATGTGGGACAAAGGTTCCCCACATTTCTCATTTATTACAACAAACTTAAAAGTTTAATTTCTCATTCACCCAATATCGAAATTGGGCGAGTAATATATCGAATCGAAGCTCTTTTCGAGGAGCACAAATTCCAACAATCACCCACATAAATGGAAATTAATACAGATACCAAAAAAGGTTTTTGGTGATATATAACGACGTTAGAAGCTTGCAAATGATAGGTATGTGTTACCCTTTGAACCTTCCCTTGTGAAAGTACACTTACTTTACTAGTTGAATAGTAAACGTGATGTCTTTGAACTATCAACCATTAGTGTAAACGATGGTGTAATTCACTCAAGCTCTTCCTAACAACTCTCAGTTCTCATGAGTATGTTCGTTTTGGCCATGAACATCGCTTGGTTCTGCAAGAGTTTTTAGGAATATGCCTTATAGTATTCCCTTCGAAGCTGCCCCACTTCTCTCTCACATAGGTGATTCTTTTAAGAGTATCTCAAGCTCTTCTCAAATCATTAATAGCCATTTTGCTAATCTTCATACCACTTCACTATAACATCTTTTAGGCAATTGGTATTTTAGGGTTTAATTAGATTATCCCCCACAAAACAGTGATTTTGAGTTAGACAATTAGGTTGTCCTTTTGAACCTATTTCTTGGGATTTCCAATCACTTAGGTGAGGTTTTCCATCATCTAAACTCAATTTTGTAAGGCTTTAAGTCCTATTCCTCTAGATGACGACAAAATTAACTCTCTATTTAACCTTTTAGTTAACGGATCCGCTATGTTATCTTTAGACCTTACATAGTCTATAGTGATAACTCCAGTTGAGAGTAGTTGTTTAATGGTATTATGTCGACGACGAATATGTCTAGACTTACCATTATATAAATTACTTTGTGCCCTACCAATTGCAGATTGACTATCACAATGAATGCAAATTGGTGGCACCAGTTTTGTCCATTTAGGAATATCTTCTAAAAAATTCCTAAGCCATTCGGCTTCTTCACCACATTTATCTAGAGCAATAAACTCCGATTCCATGGTGGATCTTGCTATTACCGTTTGTTTAGAAGATCTCCAAGATATGGTTGCGCCTCCTAAAGTGAAAACGTATCCACTTGTAAACTTTGAGTCCTTTATGTCCGATATCCAATTAGCATCGCTATAACCTTCAATCACAGCCGGATATCTAGTATAATATAGCCCATATTCTCGCGTATGCCTCAAGTATCTAAGTACTCTTACAATAGCTCTCCAATGGCATTCACCCGGATTACTAGTGTATCTACTTAACTTGTTTACGGCGTAGGCCAAGTCCGGTCTTGTACAACTGGTTAAGTACATCAGACTGCCTATTACTCTTAAGTACTCCACTTGACTTACACCTTCGCCTCTATTTTTGGCTAGATGTTGGCTAGGATCTATCGGAGTTCTAGCAAAACCCGTATCATTTTTACTAAACTTTTCTAGAATCTTATCCACATAATGAGTTTGACTCAAGATAATTCCATCTGATGTTTTATGAATTTTAATTCCAAGTATAACATCAGCTAGTCCCATATCTTTCATGTCAAATTTGGAATTCAACATATTCTTTATGGACTTCACCATTTTATCATTACTTCCAATGATTAATATGTCATCTACATAAAGACACATAATTATGTAACCATCTTCGGTGTCTTTTATATAAACACATTTTTCACATTCATTAATTTGAAATCCATGTTCTAACATGGCATTGTCAAATTTCTCATGCCATTGTTTTGGTGCTTGTTTCAAACCATATAATGATTTTACTAACTTGCACACCTTGTTTTCTTGTCCCGGAGCTAGAAACCCTTCGGGTTGTTCCATGTAGATCTCCTCATCTAAATCACCATTTAGAAAGACGATTTTTACATCCATTTGATGTATTTCTAGATTTCTCAAAGCGGCAATCGCTATGATTAATCTTATCGACGTAATTCTCGTGACGGGAGAGTACGTATCAAAATAGTCAAGACCTTCCTTTTATCTATAACCTTTTATCACAAGTCTTGCCTTGTATTTATCAATGGTCCTGTCCGCTTTCATTTTCCTTTTGAAAATCCACTTGTACCCTAGTGGTTTACTTCCCGGAGGGAGATCCACTAGTTCCCACGTGTGATTTTGCAAAATAGAATTTACTTCACTTTGAATTGCTTCTTTCCAAAGAGGACCTTCGGAAGAGTTCACGGCTTCCTTGAAGCTTTGAGGTTCACTTTCGAGCATATAAGTTAGAAAATCCGGACCAAAGGATTTTTCTACTCGTGCTCTTTTACTACGTCTTGCTTCAACCTCTTCATCATCTACATTTTCATCAATTGTAGGGTTTGCAAAACTAGGGTTTGCATGACTAGGGTTTGCATGGCTAGGGTTTGCATGTACTTTAGAAGTACTAGCCTCTTCATTTATTTTGCATGGAAATATATGCTAAAAAAATGAGGCATTTCTTGATTCCATGATAGTATTCTTATGTATATCATCAATTTGTGATTCATACACAAGAAACCGATAGGCACTACTATTATGTGCATATCCAATAAATACACAATCAATAGTTTTAGGACCTATTTTTACTCTCTTATGTGGTGGAATTGCAACCTTAGCAAGACACCCCCACACTTTTAAGTATTTATAAGATGGTACTCGACCATGCCATAATTCATATGGACTTTTATCAACTTTCTTACGGGGTATCTTATTTAAAAGATAATTGGCCGTCAACACCGCTTCACCCCACATATTTTGAGGAAGTCCGGAATCTAGTAACATTGCATTCATAATTTCTTTCAATGCTCTATTTTTTCGTTCCGCGACACCATTTTGTTGAGGTGAATAAGGTGCGGTAGTTTCATGCTTAATTCCGTGTTGAGCACAAAATTCGGCAAATGGAAACTCATACTCACCTCCTCTATCACTTCTCAACATTTTAATTTTTCTATTGAGTTGATTTTCAACCTCATTTTTATAAATCACGAACTTGTCAAAAGCTTCGTCTTTACTTTTTAGAAGATACACAAAATAAAATTTTGTGCAATCATCTACAAAAGTGATGAAATATTTATTTCCACCACGTGTTTGTACACTTTTTAAATTGCACACATCCGTGTGAATTAATTCAAGTGGTTCACTATTTCTTTCAATAGTTCGGAAAGAAGAACGAGTCATTTTTGCTTCTACACAAATCTCACACTTATGATTTGTATCAATTTGGAGTGTAGGTATACTATTTAAATTCATTAATTTTCTTAATGAATTAAAATTGACATGTCCTAAACGACCATGCCACGTAATAGACGACTCAATCAAGTAAGAGGAAGATGAAGCATTTTTATTCATAATTTTCTTAATCGTCATTACATTGAGTTTGAAAAGGCCATCACACTCATAGCCCTTTCCGACATACACTCCATTCTTGGATAAAAATAACTTTATCCGCCCCTATTACAATTTTGAACCCATGTTTGTTCAACAAAGACCCGGACACCAAATTCTTACGAATTTCCGGTACATACAAAACATTGTTCAAAGTCAACTCCTTATCAGAGGTAAATTTCAGCACTACCTTCTCTTTTCCTTTGACATCGGAAGTCGCCAAATTGTCCATGTAGAGCTTCTCTTCATGAACATTTTCATCAAAGGAATTAAATAATTCCTTGGAAGAGCAAATATGACGGGTTGCACCCGTATCGAGCTACCATTCACGTGGGTTTGAGCCCACCATATTTACCTCGGACACAACGGCCGAGAAATGTCTCTCATCTTGGTTGACCAAGTTCGCTTGGTCTTTCTTCGGCTTTCTACATTGAGCCGCCTTGTGACCGGGCTTCTCGCAATTGTAGCAAGTCCCGGTGAATTTCTTTTTAAAATCATTCTTCTTCGGACCCAAATTTTTGGTCGAAGGATTTTCTTTTTTCTTCCCATTATTTTTGGGGTTGGTCCTCGAGCCTTGGCCTTGTTCAACAACATTGGCTTTTGGCTCGGAGGCACCATATTTTTTGCTTGATTTCTTGTTGTCCTCTTCAATACGAAGACGAACAACAAGCTCCTCCACGGTCATCTCCTTTCTTTTGTGGGTGAGGTAGTTCTTAAAGTCCTTCCATCCGGTTGGCAGTTTATCTATTATGGCAGCCACTTGGAACGACTCGCTTATTACCATCCCCTCCGCATGGATATCCGAAATAATAACCTATAGCTCCTGCACTTGACTAACAACAGGTTTAGTATCCACCATTTTAAAATCGAGAAACTTACTTACGAGGAACTTATTTGTTCCGGCATTCTCGGTCTTGTATTTTTTCTCAAGAGTTTCCCACAACTCTTTTGCCGTTTTAATCCCAAAATAAACGTTGTAGAGAACGTCGGAGAGGCAGTTGAGAATATAATTCTTGGATAAAAAATCCAAGTGATTCCATGCTTCTTGGGCAAGCACGGATTGTTCATTGGGTTCCGCAGGAAGAGTGGGAGGATCTTCCCTCAAGAATCTCGCCAGATTCAAAGTGGTTAAATAAAATAGCATTTTTTGTTGCCGCATTTTGAAGTTCATTCCCATGAACTTCTCCGGCTTGTCGTGGTGGTGAACAGGAATCGTCACCGAAGGAACCGTCGAACCGATGAATGTGGAAGCAGAATCTGGAGCAATAGGAGCCACCGGGGTAGTATCATTCGTCACAATCGAATTAGTATCAGCCATCTTGAAGGATAATTTATTTTAAGACTGTAGGGATAAAGTGTAGGATGACTAAAAATAATAATAAAAAATAAAAGGAAAATCGAGGCTCGTGAGGAACACGATTTCCTTAAAACAAATTATGCCCCTCACTCTCTAGGTGCTAGTGAATTTATGGAACACTTGTTTCCCAGGATACAACGATAATAAGCAACAATATAGCACTATATTTTGCTTAAACGAACTGAGAAATTGTTCGTAAATCACCGGAGTAAGAACGAAATTTAGGAAATATTAGGACAAAAGTAGTTGGCAGGTTGTCGGAACCGATAAAACGTCTGAATTAATTGCATTAAAACATGTTTTTTAAGTTTAAAAACGTGTTGTATAGAGTTTTTTAAATCTCAGCAGGCCTGAAAAAACACTTCAGGATGACTCAGGCTGACCCTGACTTAAGTCAGGTCAGACTGATCCAGACTCAGGTTAGGCTTAACCGGACTCAGGCTGACCCTAACATAAGTCAAGTCAGCCTGATCCGGACTCAGGTCAGGCTGAACCGGACTCAGGTCAGGATGGGAGTCAGGTCAGGCTGACCAAGACTCAAGTCAAGATGGGAATCAAGTCAGGCTGAACCGAACTCAGGTCAGGATGGGAGTCAGGTCAGCATGTCCCGGACTCAGATCAGACAGGAGTCAGGTCAGCATAACCCAGATTCAGGTCAGCCCGACCCGGACTCAGGTCAGGACAAGAGTCAGGTCAGCACGACCCAGACTCAAGTCAGGACAAAAGTCAGGTCAGCACGACCCGAAAAATTTATACTCAGGCTCAGGTCAGGCTGACCCGGACTCAGGTCAGGACGACCCGGGCTCAGGTCAGGATGACCCCGGCTCAGGACAAGATGACTCAGGCTCAGTTCATCTCTTATATCCCTTCTTTCCCATCCTCAACAACCATTTTCCAATGTGGGACAAGGTTCTTATATCCCTTCTTTCCCATCCTCAAACATCAATTTTCCAATGTGGGACAAAGGTTCCCCACATTTCTCATTTGTTACAACAAACTTAAAAGTTTAATTTCTCATTCACCCAATATCGGAATTGAGCGAGTAATATATCGAATCGAAGCTCTTTTCGAGGAGCACAAATTCCAACATATTATACTCCTTTAAGTCCTTGAATACATTGGGTGTGGATCCTCTGGGCGGCCAAACCAGCAGGAAGTGTTGTGTCATGCTAGATGCCATTTTATGTTCCACATGTAATTTCTTTAAATGTTTATTTTCATTATAATTTTTTTATATTTTATTTATCTTCTATTTAAGAAAATTAATTTTTTTTATGTACTCCTTCCATCCCAAATATTTATTTTCACTTTGAATTTCGTCCGTCTTCCAAATTTATTCTCGTTTTCTTTTTAAAAAAATATTATTTTATTATCTCACTCATAAATAATTACTTTACTTTTTAGTGAACCCCACAATTATAACATATAAAAATAATAATAGGAGTAGTAGTAATTACGTGAGTTGGAATTTTTAATGTTAGTTATTAGTAGTTAGAAGTTAGTTCACCAAGTCTCCTTACATCCCAAGAATATCTCCAAGTTCACCCTTATATCTCCCTCCTAATTCGTTCCCAAAGGGAATCGAACCCAGGTCACTCACTCAAGTGAGAAGCCCGGTGGCCAGGTGAGCTAGCTCCCCTGGTTACTACTACTCCTATTATTATTTTTATATTTTATAATTGTGGATTAATTGTGGAGTTCACTAAAAAATAAAGTAATTATTTATGAGTGAGATAATAAAATAATATTTTCTAAAAAAATATGAATAATAATAATAACAATACTAACAATAGGTGGAAGAGTAGTTACATGAGTTGGAAAAAATATTTGAATATGTCAAAAATATGAATAATAATAATAATAAAAGAAATACTCCCTCCGTCCCAAAACTACTTTCACACTTTCCTTATTTGGACGTCTCAACTCTTCTTTCACACACCAAAAAAGGAAACATTTTTCTCTCACAAGAGTCAACAAAATACACTTTTTCTTATTTTATTATTTAACTTTACACTCACATATTTACTTTTCCTTGGTTAATGTGCCCGGAACTACTATGAAAGTAGTTCCGGGACGGAGGTAGTATAAGAAACATAAAATAATTATAATGAAAATAAACATTAAAAGAAATTATATGTGAAATATAAAATAAAAAAACATAACTGCTTCACTAAAACGGCATTGTAGCATGACCCAACACTCCCTGCTGGTTTGGGCGCTCAACAGAGGATCCGCTCCCGAATAGATTACACACTATTTTTTACTTTTTAAAAAAAATATGAATAACTAATCTAAAGATAACAAGTGTCAATACCTAATTAGCCAACCAAAGACGGAAAGTTGGCTATGGCTAAGCATGTGGCGTCTCATGCATGATTTCATTTTTTATTTACTTTTACTTTTATTTTTTGTGCTTTACTTCACAACTCTTCAATCAAATTAATAAATTTAACCTTATATTTGTTGAAAAATCATTCTATTATAATTTAATAAGTTTAAAGAGGAAAATTTTCAATAAAAATATAGAAAACTTTTTAATAATAATGTGTGAGATAATTTTTAAAAAATAATTTAAATTGTATTAGTGCATTTGGTGAAAAAAAAAAACGCTTCTAACAATTTAAAATAATACTCCCTCCGTCCCAGAGGTGAAAACACCTCTGGGATGACACAAATTTTAAGAAAAGTAGAGTACTGTGTAAAGTTATATTATTAAAATAATGAGATTAGTTGGAGTGTGAAGATAAAGTTAAAGTAATAGTTTTTATTTATAGGGTGTGAAAACAATTGTGGGACGGATGAAAAAAGAAAATGTGAAAACAATTATGGGATGGAGGGAGTACAGTTTAACGTATATTGCACTTAAACATGATCATGCCTTTTGATAAAACCATGATAATTTAGACAATTTAATAAAGTCAGAGGTTGCAACTTGCAAGTAGTTTAGAAATTTTAAACAGTTTTTATTAAACTTAATTAGAAGCTGCACATGATATCAATATCATCTGTCAAGGAATAAGGACAACATTTCATACAGTGGTCGCACTGTTATATTCTGGTATTGGCTGATTGGCATTTGTTTTTATGGATAGAATAAATAAAATGTGAAAAAGGTTAAAAATACCCATTTTTATAAGAAAAAAAGTTTTTTTACACATTATTCCAAAATAAAAAGTTTTTTTTATTCATGTACCTTCTCTTCCCCCATCCCACCCACTACTCCACCTCCCTTCAACCCAACCCAACTCAACCCAATACATAAATTAAATATCCTTTACTCAAATTAATTTTATATTTCTTATATTAGTTCTAATTATTTACCATTTATTAATTAATGAGAAAATTTATAAATATTTAGCACAACTTATAACAATTAATTTAAAAAGTGTCGTACTTTATTAATATAATTTTTTTTAATTAATTAATGATTGGATAAAAAAATTATTAATTTTTAACTAATTTATTAATTTATGATTGAATAAAAAAATCAAAAGAGTGGAGTAGAAATAGAGGAATGTGAATGGGGTAAGTGGTAAGAGAGTGGGTCATTTGGGTAGAAAATTTTTATTTTAGGAGAAGTGAATAAATTTTTTTTTTTTTAAAGGAATGGGTAAAAAAAATTTATTTTTATGAAAATGGGAAGTTTCCTTTTTCTCTCAAATAAAATTAGATAAAATTTTAAGAGATTGTATTGATTGTAATTTTAATTATAAATTTTATGTATTTATTATTTATAATTGCCTTTTTAAAAGTTAATTTCAATTTATGTTTAAATTTAAATAAATAAGATAAAAATATTAAAATTTTAATTTTATCTTTTTTTAATTAATAAATATATTTTTCATGCATTAACACAATAATTGAGGGTATACTAATAGATAAATTTTGGAATTGAATAATTAGATGAAATAGATTAGATCAAATAATCAACTTCATGTGTGATTAGCTGAGATTTGATCGCGGATCATAATTTAGTCCTGAGCTCAATTCTAAAAATTAAACATAATATTGCTTTAAACTAAGAAATTAATCCATCATAATCTAAAAATCCAAACACTCCCTCGTTGTATTAGCTAGTATAATTAATGTATATTTTTGTAGTCAACATTTCAGAGTGATTGAATAATGTTGCACTGTTAATGCTCACTGCTCAATTTTATTTTTTTTTACAGGAATTTTTAATAATGTTTTGCATCTAAACTCTGTTATTTCAATAATATATATCCCCTTGGTCTATACTTACTATTTTTAAGTATATGTGTAAATAAAGTAGTATAGAATTTTAAGAGATTACATTAATTATAATTCTAATTAATTTTGTAGCTATGATTTATTGATATATAGTACTTCTTCCGTCCCAGACTAATTTGCACACTTTTTATTTTGGGTTGTCCTAAACCAATTTACACATTACTTAAAAGGGAAACATCGATTTGCGTGCACACTTACAAAACTTTCCACACATTTACCCATACACCACTACTTCATTTAAAAAATATATTTTTCTTAAACAATGTGTCATCCCAGGGGTGCAAATACCCCTGAACGGAGGGAGTAGTTATGATTTCAACTAATAATATTACATTTATTAAGTTCACACATTTAAATTGTAAATATTTTTCTAAAAATATAAGTAGTAGAATTAAGTTCGAGAAAGATGATGAGAGAGATGTGAGAGTAGAGGAGGATAAGGTAGATCATGTCGTCCTCTTCAACATCGATAATACTACTTCCGTCTCAAACTAATTTGCACATTTTTTATTTGAGATTGTCCAAAACTAATTTGCAAACTACTTAAAAAGAAAATATCGATTTGCGTGTACATTCACAAAACTTTTACATATTTATCTATATACCATTACTTTATTTAAAAAAATACATTTTTTTAAACCACGTGCACTCTCATGGGTGCAAATTGGTCTGGAACGGAGGGAGTGCTTAGTTTTATGCAAGGGTGCAAATGACGATTAACGATCGGCGGGCGGTCGAGTGCCGCCAAGCGCCAAGACCGCCTAGACGGTGCTAATATTTTTCTATTTTATTTTTATTAATATTAACTTTTTTTGTAAAAATATATTAATAAAAATATACATTATAGATAAATTATAAATTTAAAACATAGAGTGATTCTGCTGTGCACAAGGGTGCATGGTATGCACCATTTGATTTTGACTATTTCCAGATTAATTTTTCTTCTGCCAAGAAATGTAAGTTTCATCTTTATCCTCGCAATCCGGCCGCCCCACCCCAATCAAGGAACATCGTCTCTGCCGTCTTCATCGCATCACAAAACATTGAGAGTTCCCATCTCTGTCACCATGCTCGAAGCCATTAACAAGGAAAGGACCTTCATATCTCTGTCACCATTCTTTTGGAACAAATTTGATACAACAATGAACAATCAATGCTTTCAAAAAATAATATCAAGTTATTTTCGTCCTTGGAATTTGGTTTGCTGAGAAGCTGCTTGATGAAATGTCTCAAAACCAATATGATTTCTCTATGTATGATGTGAGGAATTCATGTAAGGTGGGAAATGCAAACAGAAGTTCGATGAAGAAGATAACCACTTTCATATGTGCTTAAATTCTAAACAAAAGAACAAGATGACCAATCTCTATAAACTACGTATTCTTGATTATTGTTATTTATTATAAAATAATTAATGACTTACAATAATTGAAGAATAATTGTGTAATACCTCATACTCAACATAATATATAAATTAATAAACAAGTATACTCAAAGAACAATTTATGATACCCGAAAAACAACGGAGTAATACCCCATGTTATATTCAACAATACCCCAAACTTATTATATAAATTAATAAATGAGTATATCTAAAAAATAATTTATAATACTCAAAGAACAAATTAGTAATACCCAAAGAACATGTTAGTAATACCCCAAGAATAACTCATTAATACCCCAAGAACAAGTCTATGCAATACCCAAAGGACAACTCACCAATACCTCAAGAACAAGTCAATAATACCCGAAGAGCAAGTTAGTAATACCCCAAGAATAACTCACTAATACCCCAAAAACAAGTTTAAGTAATACCTCAAGAACAACTCACCAATATTAAAAAATAAATAAAAATTATACCTGAAAAAAATAGTAATATCCTGAAAAATATTTTTTATTACAATTGCTTGAAGCATTTCGACTACTTCTACCAACTCTTTGGGCCAATAAGCTTCCAATTGTAAATGCATCTGGTTCATTGTTGTTCCTCTGTGAAGGTATGCAATAATAGAGTTATTATCAAATTCTCACGAGTTCATTGTTGTTGTGATTTGTTCTTTGGGTATTGTTATTTATTCTTCGGGTATTGAGAATTGTTCTTGGGGTATTGCGAGTTGATTTTGGGGTATTATAGATAATTAATTACCTACTAATTTTGATGGTGGGGTTGATTTCTTGCTAACGGTGCACTGAACGAAAGCAAATAAGGCAGCAACTCCACAAATATTAGCATTACCAATCTCCATTATTCCTCATACAGCTGTAGCATGAATGACGAAGCTGGAGTTGAATATATTTTTATTAAATTTATCAAATTTACGGCCTGCACAAATACGTGAAAAAATGAGAAGAAAAATTAATATATGAATAATTATAAATGAAAATACCCAAAGAACTATTTATAATATACTCAAAGAACAACTTATAATACTCTAAGAATAATTTATACACAGTGAACAATTTATAATACTCAAAGAACAATATATAATATCCAAATCATAATTTAAATATGGAATACCCAAAGAACAAATATGAAATACCCAAAGAACAACTTTTTAATACCCAAACAACAATTTATAATACCCAAACAACAATTTATAATACCCAAAATATATTTTATAATACCCAATGACATTTTTATAAATACTTGGTTTCTTCCAGAATTGGGACAATGCAGAATGACAATGGAGGATTCAATTTAAGACCTGAAAGGTACAATAACATGAAAATAAAATTCCATAAAAAAAATAGAAAGAGAGAAGGGTAGGAGAATGGGAATCTACCACAGAAAAGAAGAAAGGGCACGTTTTGGAGAAAAAAGTGATTAATTGCAGGCAGCAACAAAAATTGAAAAAGGAAGAGAGAGGGAAGGAAATACCTTGATACCCCAAGAACAAATTTGGAATACCTGAAGAACAACTTAATTATACCCCAAGAACAACTTCTTAATACCTCAAGCACAATTCTCTACAATACTCCAAGAACAACTTGTTATACCAAAAAACAAGTTGAATAGCATATAAATAAACATTCCCCTGTGTGCAAGAAACCCAAACTTTTTAGGTAACAATTAACATATGTAAGTAAACATTGTAACTTAACATGATATTTTCTTTTAATTTCAAGTAAATATATAAGCTTACAAAAAAGAAATTAAAGCAGTTTTTTCTTGTGCATTATTTTCCTTTTCCATCTTTCTAGAATCTGATTCGTTTTTTTCTTTTTTTGGTTGAGATGATATTATGTGGCTGTTGTAATTTAGAGTGTTGTAATTATGTTGTTGCAGGGTGAACAAGTAGGTTGTATAGGCAGACTTTGTTTGTTACTTCATATTATTTGGCTGTAAAGTTTCCACGGAAACAAGTAAATAAACTGAAAGATGAGAAACCTTCACACGGTATCTCAAAGTTCGGGTTCCAGAGATTGTCAACACAACATATAATATCAAATTTTAGGACATTCAAATGGCACAAAGTTCAAATTCGTAGAAGACATGGCTGCAACATCCTTTATTGCAAAAAAAATACTTCACATTGGATGGCCTGGAAGATTCAGTGATGCTTAACCTCAAAAAGACCATTTGGACCCCATGGAAATTCCTTATTGCGGATATGTAGGTATGGGTATGGGGGAGGCTTTTCATGGTGCGCATGACCCTTGGAAAGGATATAGAAAGCGAGAGCAGTGCAAATATGGAACTACAAAAGCCAAAGTATTCATGAACAAATATGGAATACCCAAAAAACAAATATAGAATACCTAAAGAATAACTATTTAATACCTAAAGAATACCTTTTTAATACCCAAAGAACAAATCTTTGTAATACCCAAGAACAACTTGATATACCAAAAAACACACAGTGCGGCGTGTACTGTGTGTTTCTGAAAATATCAAATTAAATTCAAAATTAAAGCAAAATCAAGGTGCATAGTATGCACAAGGGTGCACACTAGAATTTGCGTAAAACATAATTAATAACTATCACAAAATATAAAAAGTCAACAAAATGTTAAAAACTACCATAATACGACATAGAATGATTAATTATGAAGTAGTTCAATTAAATTTTCATTTTTAGTAATTTAGTAAATTAGTTTTTATTTTTTAATTTTAGTTCTAACTTTTAAGTTGAAATAAAAATTAGAAAAAGAAGAGTAATAGTCATCTAGGCGGTGCCAAGACGGTTTCGGCAGTGCTAAGTGTGTTAGCGGATTTTTCTCGGGGATTTGACCTTGGCATCGGCGGCCGATGGCCTTCTAGCGCTTAGGTGGTCTCGGCGACCGTCATTTATATCCATGGTTTTATGTGGTGTCGGAGAAATACTATTATAGAATTTTTAGTATTGAATAATACTTTTTAATAATATTAGTATCATCCTTTAAGATAAAATGTACTACCTCTGTCCCACAAAAATTTGCATACTTTCCTTTTTAGTTTGTTTCACAAAAGTTTGCATACTCCCAAAATGAAAATATTTCTTTAAATCTTTACCTTTAAAATTTTACTTTTAAAATCTTTACTTCACAATCTACACCATACACATTCTACTCATTACACTTTTTCTTAAAACTTGTGCCCAGGAAAATACCGCAAATTTTCCTGGGACGGAGGTAGTATATTTTAAAAATAAAAAATTTTGAAATTCTATTTATTATTTTCATATCCTAGATTTTTATAATTGTATCAGCGACTAGTTTTTTTTTTTTTTTTAAAATTAAGAATTGTGATAAAGACAAATCCAAAATTTATTTACTTCCCCCATCCATGATTATTCGCTTTATTCATCCATATTAAAATCAAAGCCAACGTCATCTTCAACATTTTTCTACATTTGGATCAATCCTTCCTTACATTATTTAATTCAAAAAAACACCCTACTTTCTCTATAAAAAAAACACTTGCTACTCTGATTCCAAGATATTCATTTTCATCCTCATCTGCCATCTCTATTCTCTACAAATCCCACCAAAAAACGACCTCTACCTATGGAATCTCTAAAATTCAGCTCCTCGGTGGCCGGCCTTCGGGTGGCTCCGTCGCGCCAGTGTCGGAGCTCCACCGTTAACAGAAATCGAGTTGGATTCAGAGTTTTTGCGGAGGCTTCCGCGGAGCCCGATCTCAGCGTCACGGTAAACGGGCTGAGGATGCCGAACCCGTTTGTCATCGGATCGGGCCCTCCAGGGACCAACTACACCGTCATGAAGCGGGCTTTTGATGAGGGTTGGGGCGCCGTCATCGCAAAAACGGTACCTCATCACTGCAAAGTTTATAATGATTTCAAATGCTGATGCTGTTTTTTATTTTCTAAATTTTTGTTGATCGATTTAAATTTATCCTGCATTTTGATGGAGGTTAAGTTGTGAAACATGATCGTGCCAGAAACAACAATGGATATTACTGAAATTTAGTTTATTGGACAAAAGATCGTGAGCTTTTAGCTTGTTTTTGCTATTCATATATATATGCTGATTAGGAATTCTTGGGAGTAGATAAGTCAACTTGAATTCTTTGTTCATCTCATCTTGAAATCTTCTTATTTATTATCGAATTAAATATCGGAATTTGCTGAAAAAAGAGCTAAATTCACCCTCTTCCTTCCTACTAATTCGCCACTTTTCCATCTCAAGTGGGACAGGGCTCCACTTTAATATTTAGAATTTATTTTGCGGACCCGCAGATCATGTAAAATATATGTGATGACTCGTTCAAATTTTTGTCATAGTATAAATACTCTTGGTTAGTTTTGAAAGATCAAGGCATGTGAACTTATAATTCTGCAAATAAAGCAATAATATGGATCACTGATCTAAAAACTGTTAGGTCATCAACTTCTTCTACTGTTGCAAGATTGAAATTATGGAAAAGATGCTCATTAATCAGAGTAATTTTATTTCTTGTTTGCCCGAGGCTGGATGGAAATGATATACATTACCTTATTGAAAAGAAAGTTAGGTGACTCATGGGCCTACTCTTTATTATTTACTATCTCTGTGCAATTGCATTTCCAATCAAGCTTAATAGTGTTCCCATTGGAACAGAAATAAACTAATGTACAGCTGTATTGATTGAAATACAAAGACATTTGATTGTAAAATTGATGTATAGGTATCACTTGATGCTTCAAAAGTTGTAAATGTGACCCCTCGGTATGCCAGATTACGGGCTGGAGTCAATGGCTCGACGAAAGGACAAATTATTGGGTGGCAAAATATTGAACTTATAAGTGATCGATCACTGGACATAATGTTAAAAGAATTTAAGCAATTGAAGGAAGAATATCCTGATAGGATACTCATTGCTTCTGTCATGGAAGAATACAACAAAGCTGCATGGGAGGAACTCATTGATCGAGTTGAACAAACTGGAGTTGTAAGCAAACAACATCAATAGTTTTAGTGTATTTATATAAAAATATAATCTAATCTTGAACAAAGTTGTGTAAGAAGATTTTTTGACTCGCTTATTGATGCTCATACAGGATGCTATAGAGATCAATTTTTCGTGTCCCCATGGAATGCCGGAGCGTAAAATGGGTGCTGCGGTTGGCCAAGATTGTGGATTGTTGGAGGAAGTTTGTGGATGGATTAATGCCAAAGCAACTGTTCCAGTTTGGGCTAAGATGACACCAAACATCACCGACATTACAGAGGTTTTTATTTAACTTTTCCTGGGCAATGTGGATGTATAGCCAGTGTTATATATATATATGTGTGTATATATATATATATTTATAGAGATGAAAATTTGCTAGCCATTCTCAAAATAGTTACACTTTGGTGCACAAATTGCATCGTACAATTGGTGCATAACTGATACTGTTCATTGAAAATAACTAATATGCTCAGTGAAAACAACTAATACCAAGTATTTGTCTTCTTTAAAAATTTTGTATTTAGCAATGCCAAATTGGTTATTCGGTTCAATTCAATTATGTAGGCTAAAATTTTAATTAAAAAAATTAGTCCAGACCAAGAGTACTGGAAAGCGGATAAGTTGATTGCTCGACTTCTTTAACATTTTAAAGCAGGAAGTATGCATATTACAATGGTATGGTTGTGATCAGATATGTTGCCCTTCATTATATCACTATACATGCTTGGATAATAGTGAGTACACTAGAGATCAAGAGTCGATCCTCTTATGAAGAAATGTTTTTATTTGTGTATTAAGGGTTCAATCTGATAACTAAATTAAGGATTTGGTTGTCCGTACAGCCAGCTAGAGTTTCTCTGAAGAATGGATGTGAAGGAATCGCTGCAATAAATACAATCATGAGTGTCATGGGAATAAACCTCAAGACATTGCGGCCTGAACCTTGTGTAGAAGGGTAAGCATTCTATTTTTGACAAAACTTTATATTGGGCAACCTTATATGATCCATAGCTATTGGGTTTCCAACCCAACTATGTTTTACAAGAGTATGACCCAAATACTTAAATGGATTGCCGACTCACACAAATCACTTTTTACTTCTGACATTCATGCTTCTAAAATGTATGCCATGTTATATGGTAAATTAGATACTCAACACCGGGTGGCTATTCTTCCAAGGCGGTCCATCCCATTGCACTTGCAAAAGTGATGAGCATAGCGAAGATGATGAAAAATGAATTCAGTGACAAAGATTATTCACTTTCTGCTATTGGAGGTGTTGAGACTGGAGCAGATGCTGCTGAATTCATTCTTTTAGGAGCCAATACGGTTCAGGTCAGTCACCTCTTATTCGTCTCGAATATCATACTGGTTCATGGAAAAATGGATTAGGTCTCATTTTGAAGAGGTTCACGTGAACTCTTTTATTCAAAGTGATGCCTTTTAGCATATGAAGTATCACGTTTTAAAGTACGAAGTATCACTATTAAAATTATTTTTTCATTTTATGTGTTGGTTCTTTTCAAATTACTGAATAATGATATTTTGTATGTTAAAGAGTATTACTTAAAAGGTATGTTGAGTTCACCATAAATTATCCGTGAAACAGTTCCGTAGAAGTTTTTGTGTTTTCATTTGTGATCTATTGCTGCAATAGTTAAATAACAATCCAACAAGACCTTTGGTTCCAGGTTTGCACTGGTGTGATGATGCACGGATATGGTCTCGTAAAAACACTTTGCTCTGAGCTCCAAGATTTCATGAGGATGCACAACTTCACATCCATAGAAGATTTCAGGGGGTATTAGTTCACTTATAAAACCTTCCAATATCTTTTCCTGCATATACAAACCACTCAATACTTTTTCTTTTTTTTCATCACTACGAGCAGGGCTTCACTTGAATACTTCACCACCCATATGGATTTAGTGAAAAGACAAAAAGAGGCCATACTAGAAAGAAAAGCCATCAAGAAAGGCTTGCAATCAGATAAAGACTGGACCGGAGATGGCTTCGTCAAAGAAACTGAGAGCATGGTCTCCAACTAATCTAGTAAATACACACTTTCTGCTCTCTTGAAAGTAAATTGTCTCATTTCGATCCATAGTAACATCCCTTGTAATGAAACTGATTGCTTCTTGAGATTCTTGTTTCATATTATTGTTTAACAGTAATAATTGTTGCCATGAAATGCCAGTTCAAATAAATCATGTGGACGGGTTCTTCAATTATTAGATATATGGACTGTTTTCATGTGTAAAGATTCTGTTCTGTCAACTTGGTTCTATAACTTATATGCTGTCATGCCATCTAAAGAGAGTTGTCCATTTGCAGTAATCATCTTATATTAAGTTCATGATTCAAAGTCCTTGTGCCGTTTGTAGTCCTAAATGAGATGATCCCGGGATCTCATGTCGTGAGACGAAATCACACGGCTATTTTCGCATGACAGGAATACGATGGAGATGTGTTGAATAGGACCTGTGTTTGCGTAAAAATAAACCAGTGTCAATACTTTGAATAAATGAAGTTTTAGGGATCTTTGAGATGTGTGTGTTGAATATTGTGATTGATTAGTGCATGAAAGTAAAGAGGCATATGTAATTAGGGATAACTATGGGGCGCGTTCAAATCTGGATCCACCACAAACCTGCCCTGTACGGACCGGGTAGAAATCCGGTCAAATGGGTCACGGACCGGGTTTGGACTCGTCTGGAATACGGACCGGGTAGAAATTCGGTCAAACGGGTCACGGGCCGGGTTTGGACTCATCTGAGATGAGTTCTTGTATTAGGTGGACCCGTCCTGCATATAATATATATATATATATATATATATATTAAATATATAATTAAATGAATACATTATATTACTATATATGTATAATTAAATGTATGAAAATTAGACTATTAATTAATATATTTATTAAAATATTATATTAGATGTGCTCATAAAGTCTCGAATAGAAGTTGTATAAGGGTTCATTAATTCATTTTATTATATTTTTCAATGAATAATATATGTATGATTTTAAATATTTAGATTTAATAGGTTGAAATTTAAAATGGACTATTTCGTGTTTATTGTTTAAATTATTTAAATGCATATTGATATTATGTTTAAAATTTAAAATATTTTTTATAATTCATTTGATATGTATAATACACATAGACGGGATGGAGCGGGTCCAACTCAAAATTAAGATGGAAGGGGGTATTTTGGTAACTAAGAGTCGTCTGCATTCATTTATGTCATCATCATCAATAACTGGGTTAATGGGGGCCTAAATTTCTCTCATCTATTTCCATCAAACAGTCGCATATTTTTGGACGTGCTATTTTTTTTTTTTTAGTCTTTTATCATTTGGAACATCACAGACTCAGTACCAATTTTGTTTTACTCTAGTCATGTAAAAAAAAAAATGCATCTTTTTATTTTGAGCTTGATTTTATGTAAAATAAATTCACCATACAACATTTTTGCAGTTATTACTAGTACTCCATTTGTCCCATAAAAATTTGCACTACTAAAAGACAATATGATTTGCATGCACACTTACAAATATATACACATATTTAACTATATGTCATTACTTTATATACAACACATTTTCTTAAAAATGTGTCATCCCGTAGGGTGCAAATTCCTACGTGACAGAAGGAGTACTCTATATGTATCATATGAACTTGAATATTTTTTTTGGGACATTTCATATTAATAGGTGCGAATTTAACTCCTAAATAATATTTTTATATAAATTGAACTCTCACAAAATTTAAAAAATTACACAAAATGGGGTTCTTTACTACCCACTACATATAGGTTAGTCACTTTACTACCCACTCAAAACCAAAAAATGTTTACTACCCACTACAAATAATACACTTTACGACCTAGTTCTGAAAAAGGTAACCTACTGATCCATCTGACACATCTCTTCTCTCCTCTCTCTTTAATCTCAGATCACATCTCTTCTCTCTCTTTATTATTAAATACCCATTTCAAATTTTCAGAAAGTAAAAATATTCTCTCCTCTCTCCTCCATCATCTTCCCGGAAATCACTCAACCATCATGCTGTTAATGGTGGTTGTGGTCTTCTTCTCCGACGATAGCGGCGTCTCCGGTGGTGGCAGTCGCAGGTGAGACTTTCCCCACCGATTTTTTGTTTACATTTAGGAATTCGTACTTTTCATTTCGTGTTTTTTGGCAAATTAATAAACTGTTTTTTTTCTCAGAATGTTTCGTGTTTTTTTTAAATAGGTTGGGCGGTTTCTTCTTCTCCAGCGGTTTCTTCTCCGACATTTTTTTTTTTTGGGATTTTGAAACAAAAGAAGAAACTCGAAGGGGATTTTGGGTGTCTGTTGTAGAATTTCAGCGGCAGAAGTGTATCGGCGGTTGAGAGGCAGAGCAAGTGTACGAAAACAGGCTGTGCGTGTGGGTCTTGGACTTTCCGGCGATTGCTGCTCTATTGCCGGCGAGATGATGAAAGCAGGGATGGTGGTAGTTGGTTAAGATGATGGCACTGGCTTTCATTTACTTTACAGCTGTTGCTAGCCATTTTATCTTAATTTCTTGGATTTTTTTCTTGGTGTTAGTTGGTAGTCTTGGATTTTTTTTGGTGTAATTTCACTCTCTTTTTTCTTAATTTCTCTTTTTTTTTTCATAAATCCCTTCTTTTTATTGTACCTCATTTAAATTTTTTTACTTAGTCAAAATATATGGTTGACTGATGCATTCAAATTGGTGATGTTGTTTTAAAATTTTAAATTATTTTAAAAAATAAAAAATTTGAAATTCAAGAGATTTGTTTTTTTAATGGTTGACCGATGCATTTCAGATTTTAAAAATATTCTAACTCAAATTGGTTTATTCATTTTTATAAATAGTCATTGTGTATTTGTTTATTTTTGGTGGTGTTTATTTTTTTTTAAAAAATATTTGACTATCAGTTGAATTACTTTTTGTGGTGTTTTTTTTTTATCTCAATTATGTTTTTTTTTTAAATTTTAAAGTAATTTAAATTTTAAATTTATAACATATTTAAATTTGGAAAATAATTTTTAAGAACTATCAATTAATAAATTGAACTTGATCAATTAATAAATTGAACTTATTATTCGATTGATTTGAACTTTTATTTTATTTTTGACACTTATGAATATTCCGAAAAAATCACCTTAAAACATCTAAAATTAAAAATAACTAACATTTGAATTCATAAAAAAAATTAGTATAAAATTAAGTATTAATATATTTAATATAAAAAAATATTATAAAAGGAGGAAAAAATGAATTCAAATAAATTCATAAAAAACATTAAGTTTTAATATATTTAAAATTAAAAATGTTACAAAAGGAGGCAAAAATGAATTCAAATAAATTCATAAAGAATATTATTTTTAATTGAAATTGTAAATAATAAAAAAGTGTATATAAAATAAGAATGAGAGAGGAGAGAATGAGAGAGGAGAGAGGAGAGAGGAGAGAGAAATGAGAGTTTTCGGAAAAAAATTATAATTGAACTTTAAGAGAAAATGAGAAATTGAACTATAGTTAAGAACGTTGGAACTTTTACTTTTGTTTTGGAACTTATGAATATTTCGATTTTTAAAACTAACAATATAACTGAAATTTTAGTGTATTTAAATAAAGTAATTAGAATTATTATAAATTAAAATTAGACACAAATATTAACAAATTATTAAACTATTATAACATTAGAACATAAAAATAAAATAAAAATAATAGCAAAAAGGAAGAGAGAAGAGAGGAGAGAGGAGAGATAAGAGAGGAGAGAGGAAATGACCTGGAACCGAAAATAGAGAAAAGAGGAGAGAGGAGAGAGAGATGTATGTGGGAACCGAGAGAGGAGAGAGGGGAGTAGGCTTAGGTAGGGTGAGGTGGGGGAATCTATAGGTTTTAGGGTTGAGTTAGTAGTAAAGAGTGGAGGGTAAAGTGTAGGGAAATTTTGTAGTGCAGAGACAATTTCTCCACAAAATGGCCTTACTTACAGATTTATGTATATACACGATTCAATTTATTTTATTTAATTATTCATAAAAATTTATGGAATTACATTTCTAAATTCTTTCATTATTAATTTGCTTTCTTTTTGTCCCATCAAATGGTACAAGTTAATCTGGGAGTACTGAGTTTACTTTCCCTATTAGGAATAACCTGAGATACCTTAAATGAAAGGGATAACCATCCGAATTTGGTTGTTTAATTTGATTTTTTTTACTTCAAAGTGGACTATCATTCATGTCTTTGATCAAAGGAAGAAATTAATTAATTAAAGCCATTGTCGTCGGAGCAAATGCGGTCACCATACTCAACCATCGCCTGAATCCACTCACCTCTTATCGAAAATCACTTTTTTCAATAAAATTGGAGCATCTAATTGCACCTGAAGCAGTCACCGTTGATGGATGAAGTTCACTTCAAGCCTTAATTGGAAACAATGGACGCCACTAAATCAGAGCCTGAAACCTTAAGTGCCGGAATTTGCACTTGAAAATTGCCTGAAAACTAAATTCTTTCGTCGTCTGAAAACCAAAGCCCTTCGTTTCCGAAATTTGCCACTGAAACCGCCCTTCGTCGCAAAATTGAAGCCCTTCCATGTTGATTGTTATAATGATGGATAAAACTTATCTGCCCATTATATTTTGGCATTGATAGGGGTTTATACTGGGTCAACTGGTTTAACCGATTTTGTAGACCGTGCAAGTAAACAACGGATAAAGGTGTACTAATACACCTTTATTCGCCAAAGTAAAAACCTATGAGATTTTCATAAATTCCATTTTCTTTATAAATATTCATTTTAGAGTAAGACCGATCAATATAAAATGTCACTTATTACTTAAAAATTTGTCACTTTAAAAATTTAATAGAAAATGATAATATTTTTGTTAACAGTGATGTTGATAAACTCCTCAAGCAGGTGAATGATGTGGTGCTAATTAAATATCGAATTTATCAAACAAAATTATAAGATAAAGTAGTAATTAAGAATTGAATAATCATGAGGAGAGAGAAGTAAACGTAATATTATTATTGTTCTCTTCACAGTTAGATCAAGAACCCTCATTTCCCATTGCCATGAATTCATATATATACATGTTACAAGTAGGAGGTGGCACCTATTTGTGCCACCTCTTCTTTGTACGTGGATTACAATCAAAACTTAACTCAACTAAAAAGTATCTCTCTCTAAGATGGTTGCTCGCAGGGCGAGCAGATTTAATGGCAAGGAGGCGAGCAGGTTCATGGCAATGCCCGGAGAGCAGATTCTCAGCTTTGGGGTGAGTAGGAATGATGTCTCGCAATATTTGGAAACATTGGGCCCAACATCAGGCGAGCAACTCTTGCTAAAGGCAATCAACTTCCTCACTTTAACGAGCAATGTGATGGTGAGCAGCTTGTTGGGCGTTGCTCGCCCCTTCTTGTACTTTACAGGGGGTCGCGGGCCTTCATAGCCCTTGTACGTAGGCGGATAAAAATATTCTGCGAACATCTTCTTTATTTAGATGAAGTGGGCTAGTAGGGAGTGACAAGCTAGAAACCTTATATTGTAATATAAAAAATAACGAGTAGTTGGAGGTGAGTTACTCGCCCCTTGTGTCGACCTTTTTTTGAAAATATATTCGGCTCTTTATCTTGTTCTTTTTAGTGCGTAATCAGCTTCTTAACCTTGCAGTTCTAGCTCGGCTAATCACGCCCTTAAACATGTACAATACTTATTTTATCAACAAGTGAAGTACAATATTATACTTTTTTTATAAAATATTTTTATATTTTATTATAAATTTATCAACAAATTTTTTAAAAAGTGATACTTTTAATAAAAATATTATTTTATTTTATTATAATTTTATCATTATTTTTTATCTATTTTATGTTATAAGAAGGTTCCACACAATTTTTTTTTTTTTTTCAAATTAATTGCGGATCTCATGTCATTATTTTTATTTTACTTATCTAGCGTATCATGTTATAGCGGACAAGATCATTATTGCTGACGCAAGATTCATAATTTAATACTACAAATTAAATTGAAGAAATTAATAAACTCAGAAATCCAATAATTGGGTCATAATGACATTGACCGTTAAAAATGGGAAAATTAATGACAGTGACATCAAATCCAAATCCCAAAACACTGTATGCACCTATATATACATGGTCTGGACATGGCAAATTAGCAAATTTAAAACTCATCAATATGAATTTGTTTACTCATAAATATTCACTCAAACTCATGATCTTAAAATATAGGTAGTTGAATTTGATTTTTTTTTCCTATACAAAGTCTTAGGAAATTATCATTTTCCAACCATTAACAGTGGAGAATCAGAGGAGGAAGAAAAATCATATAACTCCTATACCAAAGAAATTTTTAAAAATTAAATATAATTGGATTGGTTCTATATCTTTTTATAAATTTAATTTTTAGATGACATAATTTTTTATATAAAAAAATAGGCTCAAAATCATATCTGAGGGGTGTTTGGTTAGTACTTTTGAAATGTGAGTAATGGTAATCAAAGTCATAGTGTGTGTTTGGAATGACTCTACTATGACTTTGATTCCTAAAAACTAAGGAATCTACCATAGTTCTGAGAACTTCATTCCATACCTATTCCATTCCTATACCCTTTCCATTCCTTACAATTATACCAAACTTCCCTTGAATCCAGATCTCGCTAAATATAATATGTGTATTACTTAATTATCAACAAGAGGCCTGAGTGGACAAAGTTGGTAGGTGGGGTGGTGATGGTTGGAACTGGTCATTAAATTAGAAAAGGGAGTTGAGGGAGAGTAATAGGGTTCTTTAACATTTTAATGTCTTGTTTAAACATGTTCTAACATATACGTGATGGGGAGGATGTGTGGAGATGGATCCATGATTCAAATGGGATGTATTCGACGAATCTAGCATATAGAAACGCAATGGAGAGTGTGAATGCGGATGCCGAATCAGCGGACTCAGACTATTGTCTGAAAAGTCTTTAAACAAAGATTACCAACAAAATGCAAAGACGTGAAATTATTCAAGTAAATGTAGACACCCATTGTGCATTATGCGAAGAGGTTTAAGAAGATTTCTCACCTTTATTCTTTATGTGCAAAATATCTCAATCACTACGGAACAAATTTTATAAATAAACAAGGATGAATATGGTATCTCATATTGATCCTGCTGGACACCTCATTCAACATGGTGATTTAATGAAAAATACAGGATTAATTTTTAATTAAAAATACAAAGTTATACTTATAATATGATATTATTAAAATTTGAAATTTAAAATCATTCATAAATTCATGAAAATTATATCAAAGTATAAGTTCATAAAGTTCAAACAATTAACATAAATTTATGATTAAATTGGGAGATGATTGAATTGCACGAGCCGTAGTGTCAAAGTTGAAAATTAAATAATGAAATTCTATTATGTAGTAAATACAAAATATGTATTTTTGATATATTATATATATATATATATAATTGGTGGGCTAACCATTCAGCTCATGTGTTAAATAGTTTTTTTAAATATTTTAAATAAATTATTATAGTAGTGTTTGTTTACGTCTTGAGGTGGATGGAGCACATCCGGATGAAGAAAAAAAGTGGACTAGACAAATCCTGTAAATAGTAAATTTATGTTTGATTTGAATTGGATGTAGTAGGGGTGGATGAAACTTTATGTCAAATCAATATTTTTTGGAGATGATGATGTATTATTTTATTATTGTTAGTTAGTTGAGTAATGATTGAATTATTGTATATTAATTATATTTTGTTGTAATACATAAAAAAAAAATTCTAAAAAATAACCTTGATAATGAATAATTTTTTAGATAAATTAAATTAATAATAAATAATATAAAAACAGTGTATATATAATAAATAAAGAAATAATTTTTTTTACATATATATAGTTTATATATATTAATAATATATATATATATATATAATAGGATATTATAATATGTAAAAAAAAATATATAGGTTTGTAGATGTATAATAGGGAGTGGAAGTGTATTTTGGATGAAATGGAATGTGCAAGTCCGAAAAATAGCTGGTGTGGGAAAAATTCATCCCCTGTCCGAATGGAGCATCACTAAACAAACACACCCCATATGTTCAGACCTAAATAGTGACTTTAGGACTAAACAAACTGACTAGCCAACTCATACCTAGTTGAACACCTCTATTCAAAATAGCTTTCGTTGATCAAAATATAGTAGGTTCTCTTGTACTTCATAAAGCAATGTACTAATATTACTATCATCTACTTTCACTTGTTAATTTCCAAATATATACAAAATTCAGGCATATTAAAAGCAAAAACACTTGGAAATAGAGTGAGTAGCATGTTACAAAATGGGAAACAGTAGCAATAGCAACACAATAAAGACGGAAAAAAAAAATCAGTCACACATGTGTCAGTACAGTGTCAATTTTGAATGAAAGCAGAGAGAGAGAGAGAGGTAAAAAAAGAAATGATATCGAGTCTTGAAGAAAGTATTGACATGTAGCTATCAAAGTGTGAGAAAAAGATATAAGCAAAAAGCCCACTCAACTCCACTCCCTTGTTTTCTTCTGACTCATGATATAATAACTCATGCATGCACCAGTCAATCAACATTTCAACTTTTTTTTTTTTTCTGGGAATTTATTTTACTCATATATCTATGCTAGCTTCATTGCCTAGAGAGAGATATAGAAGATTGGGATTTGGGAGAGATATAAATGGAAAGAAAACAGGATTTTCAAGAAGAAGAAATGGTGCAGGGCACTAACATTTCTATTAATGGAGATGATGAGAGTTTAGATACAGTTAAAAGGGAAATTTCTTGTCATTCTTTGTATGCTCACTTGGTTGGCTCTCATTTGGATTGCTTAGAGGTTTGATTTTCTTTATTAATTTTAATTTATAGGATGATGTTTGCAAACAAGATTTCAGGCCCATTTTCATTTTTCCAAAAATTATGACTCTATTAGCTTCTTTTTTCTTTTTTTTAAAGAATATATTATAGGATTTACTTTGGTCCAAAAATTAGAATTTAAAGAAAACAAAAGGGGTGTATATATAAATAATTGATCATAAATGATAAGCAATTAATTTGGTTTAATTTATTCAAATTTGCAGCTGTGTTTAGGTAAGAATGAGATAACTACTACTCCAACTGCACTTCCCAATTTATATGGTGCTCATCAGTCGGAATTGGACCACTTTATGGTAATTAACATCTGATCCAATTAATATATATACTTATTATTATTATTATTATTATTATTATTATTATTATTATTATTTCTAAATGTATATAATTAATTATATGGTTAATTAAAAATGTAAATTTGCAGGAAGCATATTGCGTGACCCTAAAGAAGCTAAAGGAAGTGATAGAGGGACCCCAACAAGAATCCATGGCATTCATCAACCTCATGTATTCTCAACTTGATGACCTTCTACTCGACTCGACCTTCCTTCCTCAAGTAAGAAAGTATAATTGAGACGTAAAAATAATATTGCTCGATGAAATAACTAATATTAATATTGTTAAAAAAATGTGAACTAATTGTGTATCAAAGAATAATTCCTCTTATATATAATTTAAATGAGTGTGTGTATAAACACTATAACATATTCTGAACTAGCTAGCATATTGTTTGGCCTACATGATACAATGATGTCCAAAGCCTAATTTGAACATAATTTATTTTCATTTTAATAAATTTTTTTTTTTTTAAAAAGTCCAAAGAGAAAAGACTAATTGCATTAAAGTTAGGTATGCACAAATCAAGAATCAAAATTCTTGTTATATGAGCGTTTCAATCATGAATCCTCTATATTTAGTTTATGTATATTTCTTTTAAATTTTAAAGAGATAGACAGACACATCATTAAATTTTAAATTAAATTTGCACAAACTAAACACAGAGAATCCAAGTCCCTTTTATAAATGCATTGACGTCGAATCAATATTGAATCCTTAATTAATTTACAACTAATTAATTTGGGGTTTATTCCTTTTATATATTATAATTAATGTTACTTTTCATTTATAAACTATTGGGATAATTAATAAAATGAGTTAAATGTAATATTATTCTGAAAATGTTCACACGCATGCATTATTATAAATTTACACACACTGATGTGTATATATATTTTTGTGTAGGAGGTTGAGAAGCTGATGTGAGATGAAGAGAGAATGCATATGAAAATAATTAACAAGTTCATTTGAGTGACATTTTCTCCTCTTCTCTACTAGCAAAATCTTTCACACGACTGTCTTTGATTTTTATGCTTGAGACGTGATGTTTTAATGTTAATTAGTAATATATATTTTTCAATTTAAGTATTACTTCCTCCATTTCAGAGGACTTTACATTCCTAAGAATTTTATGCTTTTAAAAAACAAAAATTTAAATAAAATAATGGCATATAAATAAAAGGAAATTATTTTGAGATACTATCTTTATACAACTTTTGCTCCTAAAACCCACGATTTTTTTTTATTTACTGATTAGCACACTAATCTATAATTACCTAAACCCAACTAGACCTCAATGACCCACCCCAACTCATTACTCATCCCTTTAATTTACTTACACCTACCTATACCTATTAGATAGTTAAAATCCCCCTTTCCCCGCCCCCACCCCCTAGCAAACCCACTTTCAATTACTCCTTTTATCTCTATTTTCGGTAAGCAAAAGTACTCTTCAATTTCATTTTTTTTTTCTTTCATTTGTTATATAATCATCTTACTATTTTATTATTTTAATTTTATTTGTTATATTTTATAAATTTATTTTAATTTATAAAAATATGAATACCATTAATTTTTTCAGCAAAAAGAATTAAAAAAATTAATATTAAAATTGAAAAAAAAAATCAAATAATGGAATATTCATAACTGCAAAAAAATAAAATAAAAAATTTAAAAATTCGTAAACAAGTTCAAATCTATTAACTGTTAAAGTTTAATTGAACAATTGTTAAGTTCAACATAAAAGTTCAAATCACACTTTCCTACCCTCACATCTCCCCGGGTCCCTCTCCATCCACCCCACGTTTTATTTTACATCATGTCAAAACAACTTTTAATTTTATTTTAATAAACACAATAGTTATACCCACAATTTTTAACTTTTATTATTTTATAATTTCAAATTTAAAAAGTTATTGTTTTATGAATTCATTTTCCCCTAATTTTATAACAATTTAAAACTTAAACTTTTAATATTTATTGTTATAATAATATTTTTACATAAAATTAATATATATATATATATATATATATATATATATAGATGAGTTCAGTCACATAAGTTCAAAAAAAGAAGTAAAAATTCAATTTAAATAATTGATAAGTTCAATTACAAATTGTTTACAAGTTCAAATTTATGATACCAAACACATCAAAAAAATTATGTGTATAAATTAGATCTGCCCCTGATGAACCCCTCAATGAAAATAAATAAAAAAAGTTGAAAATATTTAGGGGCCGTTTGGTATAATTGTAAGGAATGGAAAGGGTATAGGAATGGAAAAGGTATGGAATGAAAATCATGGTTCACATATAGTTGAACTATGGTTGATTCCTTAGTTTTTGCGAATCAATGTCATATTAGAGTCATTCCAAACACACACTATGATTTTGATTACCATTACTCACCTTCAAAAGTGTCAAACCAAACAGCCACTTAGTATTTTCAAAAGATTAGAGAGAGTCATGTTCCTAACATTTAGAAACATACTGCAACTAACTATCTAATTATCCCTCACCATCTTCTTCTTCGGCCACTCCATCCATTACATACACTAATATTTTTCCAATATTCAAATACTGTGACACACCCCTTTTGGGATCTAAAAAAAATTATGCTCTCACCACCTCCCCAATGTTCAACCATGGCCACCATTACGAGAAAAAGTTACCGGCGGCGAGTTCGGTGAGAGAGAGAGGATAACGCCTAGACCCACCACCGCCTACCTCTCTTGTACTAGATCCGCCACCGCCTGCCTCTCTAGCGCCACCCCCGTATGTAGGGATGGAGCGAAGTGGGGTACAGGGGGGCATTGGGCCCTCCTGAAATTTTGTAAAATTTTAGGGGTAATTTGGTAATTTCATATTTAAATAATAAAATTAATATGTATTATATATAACAGTGGTCAACAGTGTGGGGTACAGCGAATATAAGTATATAACAATAGTCAATGACAATGAATTTTTGCCTTGCCTGGAATATTTTGGGCTTCGTTAAATTGAAAAAAATGTTCACTTGACTTCAACCGTTTTAATTCCTGTAAATAAATGAACAGACTTAAAAATAGGAAACTGGTGATTTTTTTATGATATTAATATTTTAGCAATATCAACAACATTTGACATCTTCTACATAGTCGAAACAATTAAAATTTTCTCCATAACAAAACTTAACTTATTCAATTTAAATTAATGGAATTATATCTTTTAATAAATTTATAATGATTTTTTTTATAAATATAACATTATTTTATCTTTATAAAAATATTAATTGGGCCCCTGTCCGAAATTTCTGGCTCCATCACTGCCCGTATGCCCCTGTTCACCGGAGTGGCCGCCGCGATTTTATCTGCAAATGGAGAGAAGGGCCGCCGCGATTTTGATCTACAACGCCGGGATCGATTCAACGGCCGGAAAAAAAGGAGGAAAGAAGCATTTTCGTTGAAGGGAGAAGAAAACTTGCCGTCGAATATGCCATTTCTGCCGATGACCTCTGCCGAAGAGAAAAAAGTGAGAAGAGGATAGAGGAGAGAGGAAATAGAGTTTTTTTGTTTATGATAATTTGAAATGAATTGTCAATTTAACAGAGAGAGTGGGGATTAGGAGAGAGAAGTAGAGTTTTTTTGTTTGAAAAGAGAATTGTCAATTTGAAAAGAGAGTTTTTTGACAAACACTTATATACAAATTTCTACGGGTCAAAGATCCGTAGAAATATCCATTTTTGAAAATTCACGGGTCTAAACCGGGTCGGGTCGAATTTGAGTATTTTTTTCTAAAATTCGCAAAGCTTGTGATTTTCGCTCCTAGGTATGTTACAGTTGAGGCAAATGCATGTTACTTTAAGGCAAAATGTGTGTTACAACCAAATTAAATGTTGTTTTCTACACATATTCATTTATTTTTGTAGAAGTAAATATTTTCATGCAATGTAACACATGTATATGTTACATTGTATGTGTAACACATATTTATTCTTAATAAAAATACATTTTATCATATAGTAACACATATATGCTCATATAATAACACAAATTGAGGAACAAATATGTGTTACAATTAGAGTAAATATGTATTACTGCAAATTTATGTTACAATTGGAGTAAATTTCGGTTACTGCAAATGTGTGTTACATCTAGAGTAAATGTGTGTTACAATTAGAGTAAATGTGTGTTACTGCAAATGTATGTTACAATTAGAGTAAATGTGTATTAGTGCAAAAGTGTGTTACAATTAGAGTAAATATGTATTACTGTATGCTCAAACATTTATTTATCCTTATAAAAATATATATTATATTTTATATAACATATATAAGGTATTAAATGATGTATTAAGTACATGAATAACATATTATTAACATAAATCAACAAAGAGAATAAAAATAAATTAAGTAACACATATTTATACTTACAGAAATACATATTTTCTTTATAGTTACTTGAAAAGTACAAAAAATTAATTTTTTAAGAATTTGTAACACAGATTTTGCCTAATTGTAACACGTCTTTGCCCAAATTGTAACATACATGGGAGCGAAAAACCTGGAACTACAAGTTGAGCGAATTTTGGAAAAAAATGTTCAAATCTGACCCGTCCCGGTTTAGATCCGCGAATTTTTCAAAAATGGATATTTTTACGGTAGAAATTTATACACAAGTGTTGCTCGAGTTTTTTTGTTTATGATAATTTGAAATGAATTTTGTTATGAAATTGTCAGTGTGGTAGTAGCCCTACCCCACCCCACACCACCCCATATTAATGGCATACTTGTCAAAAAAGTGAATTTTTAGTACGGGGGATTTATGATTTTAGAAGTGTGTGGAGAGGAAAAATCTCTTAAGGAAAGCACTCCATAGTAAATGACCCAAATAAATATTTATATAATTATATGAATATATATGTAAATTAGTATTTTATATTTAGTAATACATAAATTTATGTGGAACATTCAAATAAAGAAAGTATGCAAAATATAGTGTTGAGGGAGTATATAAAGTAGGCTAAAGTATTACATCCTCATACAAGTATTTATGTTTCTCTTATTAATGTTTAAATATTTTATTGTCTTGGAAGAAGTAAAGTGAAATGTATATCTAAAATATTTACTATCTACGTTCTAACTCTTTCGGCCCATTTTTATTATAAGAGAAGCTCACAAAATATAGTAAAATAGAAAAAAAGATTTGGGACAGATGAAGTATTAAATAGTCAGAATATTCATGCTTCTTCGTAAGGGTAGGTATCGGTTCGAATTTTTTTTTTGGGTTCAAGGCTAAAACTTTGATAACAATATCTAAGCATCCAAATAAAAAACAATCCGGTTACACAAATTCGGGTCCCAAATAATTTGGATACTCAATTTTTTTTTATTACTTAACAATTAACAATTTAGATAACATTAATAGGCACAAATTAATTTTTTCCATAACCATAAATGATTTTTTTTCAATTAATATTTGCCAAAAATAAAAAATTACAACATATAATACAAAAGAGGAACTCTTATGTGAAACGTTTCACGGCATGAAACGGGTAAAAAATAAAAAAAAGGTGCGGATCCCAATGACCCGCAGGTCAAATCGGGTCAAAATCAAAACAGGCGCGGATCCTCTCACTCAACTCAAACCCGTGACTTTCAGAACAAGAAATCGACATAAAAAAAACGGCGACGACACAGAGAGATTTACAGACGACAAACGACAGCAACAAATGCAAAAATCCGATCAACAGCCAAAGAAAATCATATAAATAAGGTCTAAAACACCAAATCATGGAAAAAGCAAGGAAAACAAGACGAAGAACAAACACAAAATGGACGAATATTTTCCAGATTGCTAAATAATATCAACAACAAATTCTACGGGTTCTACAACAGGTACACGAATACATAACAAATTGGAAAAACCTTACATAAATATATGTTACTCAATGTATAAATTTATGTTACTAAATGAACATATCTATGTTACAATTCAAACTGTGTTACTATATGAACATATACATGTTACTTTAATATATGTTACTTTATTAACATATGTATGTTACTACATAGAAGACTTGGTGTTACTTTTTAAAAATAGATAAAAATATGTTACAGAATTAAATCTATGTGCATAATTAAAAGAACAAAACATTGAAAAAACCTTAAAAAAAATTGTGTTACTAAATGAAGAAGTATGTGTTACAAAATATAATATGTGGTGTTACATATTGCAATTATGTTAATTTTCACATATATTGTATTACTAAATAAAAATATGTATGTTAATATTAACTTATATACATGTTACTTATAAAGTGTAATTTATAAAAATATTATGTTACTAAATGAACACATGTATGTTACAATATAACAAACATTATGTTACTTACACTTTATACAATAAATATATTAAAGTTTATACAACAAATATGTTAGGGATTGAATATATATTACAAAATAAATGCATGTGTGTTACTATATAATATAAATAGTGTTACTTTAACTAAATGAAAAATGTGTTACTTATTTCATAATTATGTGTTACTAATTAAAAGAAACTACGTTACAAACATATTAAGAACCAAACTGTATGTGTGCTTGTGCAGTGATAAAAAGAATAATAGTGAAGAAATAGCAACTAAAGACACAACCATAAACAAAAGGAATGGAGAAACAAGAACAGATTGCAAGACAAAGATGATAGGAAGAAACTAATTATGTATATTTCATTTGTATAATACATTAAAATGTTGAATTCTGTACAAAAAAACTATGTTACATTTGTCTTGAATAAGTGTTACAAAATAGCATGAATTGTGTTACTGAAACTTTATGTTACTTTTTCCTTAAGTTCATGTTACACAATATAAAAAACCGTGTTACAAAAAAATTTGGTATTTCTAATTTAACTTGTTTTTATGTTAATGACTTTGGAATTACCATTAAAATATATGTTACAATTAACTTGGGAATATGTTACAAAATAGCATAAATTGTGTTACTATATATATATATATATATATATATATATATATATATATATATATATTTATGTGTGTTACATTTAACATAGATATATGTTACTATTAACTTATGTATATGTTACTTTATAGAATAAAATGTGTTAATACTAATAAAAACTTCTGATTTAAAAACTGTGTAAAATTACCTCAATAGTCTTCATTGAGACTCCCTGATTTTGATCAATAACTGATTTTTAAAAAACATATAAGAGTATATTAAATAAAAAAATATTAGAGTATTTAATAAAAACAAGTGTGTTACTATTTAAATTTTTATACCTTATGCTGGGTGAATTACCAACACAATATAATACCTAAAAAATAACCCTGTGAAGCAAAAAATGTAAAGAATAATATAAGATAAATGGAAATATAAGCATAATACTTAGAAAACATATACCATAAATATTAAGTGTATTAACAACACTAAATACAAAAACTAGATAAAAACTTTCATTCCTACAACAACACTAATATACTATGTCAAAGAAAATATACATTCCTTACCCCATAAATATATACAAAAAATCTCCTGATTACCCCACCACAAAAAAACTATCCAAAAGATCAATTGTCAATAATAATCAGATCTATAAAATCCCCCAACCACATACACCCCCATTGAATCATAAAATATTCACATCCCATAAATATTCACCCTCTGCACAATCACATCATATCAACCACAGTATCAGAAACAAAAAATGTTAACAGGTTCATCCTGTTAACATAAACTAACCACAGTATCAAATTGTTATATACCACCCAACCCAACAACCAGACAACAGTCATAAAAAACTACTTATTCCTATTCGATCTAAGATTTCTCTTGTTGTACACAACAGATTCATGTCTTTTCCTCTTCTTCTCCCCTAGGACATCTTCTTTTGAAGCAGCAATAAGAGCAGGTTTATTAACATAAAAATCCAACACCTTCTTAAAAATATTACACCTCTGTGAATTGACATCAGATGACACAAACTTTGAAAAGAAAGAACACCTTAAAAAGATCCTGAAAGCAACCTGCAAAAAAAATTATGTTACTAATTAGACATTACTGTGTTACTATTTTATAAAGAAATGTGTTACAAAGAAAAAATAAAAAATAAAAATTACCTTACAGAGCTCTGGACAGTGGTAAACTTCACCTTGAAAATTAAAAATATGGTGCATCAGAAACACCCCACAATCATTATTGTGCTCATCTGACCTCCAAGCAAATCTCATTGTTTGAACAGAAAAATTCTTAACCAACCCAGCCTTTGGGTGCTTCATATCACCCAAAAATTTCCCCATGTACTTTTTCTGAAAGTTAACAAAAATATTAAAAATGTTTCATTTGAATATAATGAAAATCAAGAATATTTGTAAACTAACCAGCAACAAGACACAATCATCCTACATCTTCTGCACGACATGGATACGATTATCCAAATACTGGATCTTGCCCAGCGAGAAATTAAAAACAACCAGTGCATAGTGATCATATACACAGAAAGACAGAAAAATCTGGAAAAAATAGAGTATGCATAAATACAAAATGTTACTATATAGTAAAAATATATGTTACAAAACAATAATATGCATGTTACAAATCAATAATACGTATATCACAAGTAAAATAATTATTCTAACAGGCTTACATATAAATAAATAATAGAAAGTGAGTTACTAAACAACACAAAACAATTTTACTATTTATGTTACTATGTAGTAATAATATATGTTACTTTATAAGAACATTTGTGTTACTATACAATAAAAATATTAATTATTTATAAATTTTTTACCATATCAGCAGTCATAAACTTGTCAACAGATGTTGTCTCAACCCAGTTCTTCCATCCACCAAAAACCTGAGCTTCGTTATCAGCCAAAGAACCTTTCTTTCTCATTATATCATTCAGTGGTATCTACAAAAAAAGTACAATACAAAAAAAAGTTTACAAATGCAATAAAAAAAATAGAAAAAAGAATGAAACAGGACTTTCAAAACAAGCCATAAAACAAGCAACATTCAACACATTGTGCGCAATCTAAGTTTGCGGCTACATGGTTATCATATCTTCTCGAGAGACAAGATACATGCAATTTTTTGAAACAAAAAACTCCTCACTGAAAATAAAAAAATTTGTTACTTTTATCATTTTCATATGTTACTATATAGAAAAAATGGTGTTACTATAAATATGACAAAAAAGAACTTACATCAAATTATCCTTATAATGAAATACGTAGTCAACCAGCTCAATTTCATGGCGCTACAATCCAACTAAATTACTTTTTTCCATCTTAATAAAGGGACTTAAATACCCACACGGTTTACCAAAACCTGAAATCAAGTTATTGAAAGCAACAGCCTCTTCATCAATCTTTGCAACACTATCTTCAACACCTCCATCCTTAAATTCATCAACAGCATCATTAAAAACTTCATCAGCAAACTCATCACCAGCTTCATCAGCATCCTCACCTCAATCATCTTTTTCTTTCGTGGACTCAAGCTCTATTCCCTTGTCATCAATCTCTTTGTCATCAGCAAACACATCACCAGCTTCATCAGCATTTTCGCCTCTATCATTTTTTCCTTCTCATACTCAAGCTCCATTCCCTTGTCATCACTCTCTTTGTAATCAGCAAACACATCAACATCTTCATCAGCGTCCTCACCTCTATCATCTTTTACCTTCTCAGACTCAAGCTCCATTCATTCACCATCCTCATCACTTTCTTTGTCATCACTCTCATTCCCTTGTTCATCCACATCAGCAGCAGTTTCTTCCTCCTCTCCATCTTTTCCAACATTAATCTGGCTCACATCCTCCTGAATCACCTCTTTCATTGGAGCCATTGTCTCTTCTGTCCCATCTTTTTCTTCTTCTTTTTATTTCTCAGAAACTTCTTCTTCGCCCTTTTCTTCTTCTTCGTCCTCATTATTTTCATCTTCTTCTTCATCCTCACTATCATCACTGCAAACATCAGCATCTTCTTCTTCTTCCTCATTTTCATCACTTTCAACTACTACCTTTGTCTTCCCTTTCCTTGTACTCCTCCTCAACTGAACTTCAGCAACATCATCACGAGCAAAATCATTTGACTTCTTCACGCTTCTTTCAGGACACAAAACCTGATCAGCCTTCACGATTTGGTCATTAGAATTATATTTTAAAAAAAGGACTATCAGAAAATAAAATTCTTTTGTACAATTAAAAAATAGAAAAAGATCATCTACTATAGTTAGAAATAATTTATCCCCCCAAAATTGAGAATCAGACTCTGTATTTGAATCAGACAAATTTGATTTAATTTCTGATAATCTATATAGAAAAACAGAGGACAAATTCCTAATTTCTTTAAACAAGTTCTCCAGCTTCATCTGCACAGCCTACAACAAAATATAATACTACACAAAATAATATATATCCTACTAAATAGTGACGTGAATGTTACTAATTAAAAAGGAGTGTGTTACTAAATAGAAAAATATATGTTACTATACACTACCATATGTGTTACAATCAAGTAATACGCATGTTACAATTCAATAATATGCACAATACAACTCAACTAATATACCTAAAACCTATAAAATGAGTTATTACTCAATAATTAATTATTATAAACATACATAACAAAAATTATTGTATAAAACAAATAGATGTTACTATTGAGTTACAAGTATGTTACCTCAACATTTCCAAAGATAGAACACTTCAAATCCCCTTTATTCGGCACCCTGAAACATCCATTTCTTGTCACCGGATAAATATTAACAACAAAATCCCCATCGCCGTATAAATCAGCATCAGACTCCTGCCTACACCGAGCATGCAAATTCACATCATCCCAGTGTTGAATCAAAGGGATAGCAGATGACAATTCAACACCTCTCCACTGAACACGGTGAAGATAAGCAATTTGAAGAATAAGCAAACATCCTGTAACATTATGAGCACCATTCATCCGAATAGAATCCACACTCTCACACAACTTGTTAAAGACATAAGAACTCCAGTCAAGCTTTGATATATTGTTCACATCAACAACAGCCTTCAAAATCCCAGGGTTACAAACCAAATGATTAGATGCATGAGTAAACAATGAAGACGTGACAAAAAACACAAACAAACGCTTGAGATCATCACCACCATCCTTCAACTTCTTCTTGAAAATATCAGCAAGAGCCGTCAACTTCGACGAAGTTCTAATACGATAAAGTTCACTGTACTTCTCAAGTAAAAGATTAGTTTCACCTCGGTTAAAAACAGGTAGATCACAACCATCATTCCTCGGTATCATAAAAATGTCATGTACATCATCTGGAGAAATAACAAAACTTCCCAAACGACCAACCGACAATAGCCAACTATGAGGATTAAAATTATCAACAAGCTACTTAAGCATTGGATACCCACTAAGCCTTGTGAGGTGCAAATTCAGTAACCCACCAAATCCTATGTTTTTAACAGCTTCCCTTTGAGCATTGTTCAAACTTTGAACTAGCTCAAAAACAGAAGTAGGTCTGCTATGAGGAGTGAATTCTCTTAAAATGAAAAAAATATTAATAAATAAATGAAACATTGAATGAACAAATACAATATATATATATATATATATATATATATATATATATATAAAGAACCATGCCTATTTGGTTGAGATGATACAGTTACAAGTGATGTGCTCTTACTAGAACATGCCTACGCCGCCTCTTAGATGGAGCAATAGGACCTTTAATCAACAAAACAGGTGAATCATGTACAAAGGACCGATCTGGTTTTTTACCCATTTTATAATCTGTAATACAATTGAACAATATTCATGTTACAAATCAATAATATACAGATTACTACATATCAGAAAATTATGTTACTATATAATAATATTCATGTTACTAATTGATAAAATTCATGTTACAAATCAATAAAATGCATTTTACAACACAATAATAATAAATCAGACAGAATTATATGTCACTAAACAAAAAAAACTGTGCTACTAAACAACAAAAAACTGTATTACTATTTATGTTACTATATAGAAATATTTGTGTTACAAATCAATAATATAAATGTTACAACACAATAAATAATAACACTGACTGAATTACATGTTACTAAAAAAATAAATGTGTGTTACTAAACAACACAAAACTATGTTACAGTTTATGTTACTATATAGCAACAATACATGTTACTATATAGAAATATATGTGTTACTGAACATAAAACAACAACTAAATAAAAAAAACAGAGCATTAACATTAAGCAGAGCATCTAACACAAAAATTTTAAACAATACGAACATGCATTTGAATAATAAGACATACAGAAACTCTTCGCGCACACATTGATCGACAAAATAAAGCACAAAGAACTAGAGTTTAAAGCATACAAAAAAGCTTTCAACAAAAATACGTCTGAACACAAAACAAAAAGCCAGAAAACACAGAAACCCTAGATTTTACTTAGAAACATATTTTACTCTGAAACAATGGAAAAAAATTTGAAACAAAGATGAAAATCTAACAAAAAATACCTTAAACTGCAAATATAAAGTCATAAACGGTGGAAGAACCATAGAAACGCCGGAAACAGTCGCGAAGAAGAACGCGGGAATGAGAGAGAAAACGAAACGAAACGAAAGAAAGAAAAGCGTGAAATCAGATTTTGAATTGCAATATGAATAACTCGTTTCTAATGGACCGAAACCGCCAAATTAACCAAACCCGACCCACGCATTTTTTATTTGACCCATTTAATAATATGGTATCGCTTCACACCGTAAAACGTTTTATATAAGTTTTTGTGAATACAAAATTATAAATACAATATATCTAATTAATTTAAGTACTAATGACTAGTATAATAATTTCAATTATCTAGAATTTATATTTCATAAAATTTCATAATTCACAGCAATTAACTAAAGTCTTCAACAATCACATGATCGTGTGCAGAATGAATTAAACACGTAAATTCTAACTCTTGTAATTAGAATTTTAAAAAATAATATTAATTTAAAAAAAATTGGGTACTCAATCGGGAGAATCGAGTTATGTCCATGTACCCTATCCAAAATTCAAGTTTTAAATTTCGGGTTCGGATTACCTAAAACCCAATCTTTTAGTAAATTACCCGAATCGATCGGGTATTATTTTTCGGGCAAAGGAAAATTAATTTTCATAAGTCTCAAGGTACAAGAAATACCTAGAGAAAAATTACAATTACAAAAAAAAAAAAAAAAAATCGCTATTTTAGAAATAATCTAGCATTTTCTAACCACATCTTGAAAAAAGAATTGCAAGAAAAGATATTTTTCGTCCTTAACCAACTCCAAAGACTCCCTTAAATTTTCTCCATCACAATTTTCAAGCTAGTTTCGGTACCATCAAAATTAACTTGATTCTAGCTTTCCACATCGTTCAAACCACCGCTTCCCACATAGCGACAACAACCATTTTGCTTTTTTTTTTTTTTCTAACGAAATAAATTAGAAAAAAGAAGAAAATGATAGATGATCGAATTTGGGTTCGATCGCAAAAGGTGTGTTTAACCAAGACAAAACAGAATTTCAAATTCTCATTGCCTTTGAACACTAAACAAAAGAAATTCCAAAATATACTTTGTTTTTATTTTTTTATCTTTTAAAAATAGATCACTTATTATATCTAAAATATCATTTAGTTTTTGTTATTTAGTAGAAATTATTTGGGATAACAGTAATTATAGGAGATAAATGAAAATATTAAATAAAATTATATATTCTAACTATATTAATTTTTTATTTTTTAATCTGTGACAAAACACATGTATGTTTTTCTTTGTACGATGAAAGTATTACATACCACTAATTAATATGATGGTAAATGTCATTTTCGTTAATTGGTAATATGTGGTTTAGTTATGCGTTTTTATCTTTGATGAGATGCGGATGATTCATTTCCTTAATGCATGCTCAAACTTTTCAAGTGTTAATTATTTGGGTTAAAATCAATTTTCAATCTGTACTATATTATTTATTTCAATTTACAATCTGTATTATCTTTTTTTATCAAATTGCAATTCGTTCTAAAAAAAAAAATTACATAATGCTACCTAAAGTCAATTTTTGTTCTTTTTTTTTTTTTGCAGTGATATATTTGTTAAGATTATACTCGTCATTCTGTATTATTTATTTACTTAATTTATATTATAATAATTAATTATAAAAATTAACTTTAAAAAAGTCTAATTTCTATAGAATTGTGATAACAGAATTGGAATTCGATTAATAATTTAAATCGATCTCTGTATATCAATGTCTATAGGCGCAAAACTGGAAATTTTCTCCATAATAGAACAATAACTTTTTTCAATATTTTGTATATACTTTTGTTAATTATATTAGACTGTGTATATCCTTGTGTGTCATCTCTCAATTCTTCCTGCGTCTCCCCATGACATAAATTAGATTCGTTTTTTATGTGGTAAAAAATAAAATATAAATAAATTATTGATATGAATCGATGAGTATAACCTTGAAAAATATAGCACTGACAAGAAAAAAATAATAAAACTTGAGTATAGATTGCAATTGATCAATTTTTTAATAATACAGGTTGCAATTTGATAAAAAATTTGTACGAGTTGCAAATTAAAATAAATGATATGGTACATGTGGCAAAATGATATTAACCCTAATTATTTCTTATTGGTTATTATATAATACATCTTTTAAAAATAGTACAACTTAATACATAAACTAATTTAATTATTTATCGCAATTTAAACTAATTTTCAACATAAATAAAAATGATATGATGGTGGGAAGCGCCTTAGATGCAATGTAACTACTAACTAGTTCATGATAAGCTTATCATGAAACTATTTTAAAATATCAAATGTACATCAAAATATTGATGAGCAGAATAGTAGACATAGTCTTCGTGTGAAACAAGGTGAATCAGATCAATCTATGAGAAAATCCAGCTTACAATATAAAAGGGGTAATAATCAATATATTTCCTTCAATAAAGCTGCTTTGAGGACAAAAGCCAGATCTATGTGAGCATAAGTTTCACACTGAGGTAAACATACATGACTTTGTATAATTGAATGCTCAAATATAAAGGAGATGGCCACACCTTTAATCTTTCAGTTTTGCAACATACTTTGGGAGTAGCAAAGACCATAGCAACTTTCTATCTTGATGTAATGTACATAAACTAAATAGTCTACTTTAGCCCCCAATAATCTGAAAGAGACATTTACAAAGTAATTTGCACAACTCCATGCAGTTAATATACAATCTGATTGGCTTTCATCGATAATTTAATAAGGAAGAATGTAAGATTATTAATAGGTTCCATTTACACGCTCAATGGGATTCACTCTATATAACTTGTGCATTAGTATGAAGACTTAACAATGCAAAACGAGTAATAATCCAATGCAGGAACAACAAAATCTTCACAAGCAGAGTCGTACAATAAAAAGAACAGTTAGTTGGTACCTGAGTAGGCTGTGCTGGCCATGTCTGCATTCTGTAAGGTGAACTAGAAGATGGAGGTACACCCATATTTGGAGCTGAAAATGGGGATGACCCCTAGGAGGCGGAACGTTCTGTGGTGGTAGGGCTGAAAACGGCGGTGCTGGTTGTCCAGTGGCAGGTGGTAATTACTTAGCCTGATAGACGGTTCCAAAGAAATATACAATGCAACCAATACAAATACCACCTTATCCTATAAAATAAAATAGAAGAAGCACCTGAATGCATATCTACCTTCCTCACCTATATGCTTTCTCCAAATCTGAAGTAGAACCCAAATGGAAGCAGGGTTCTACAACTGTTTCTCAGGATTCTCATTCTTCGAATATTGCAGGGCACTGCTTGAAGAAACAACGGGAGATTCTTCAAATGATGCAATTTGGTATAATCAGCAGCAGCATTTGGAGACTACAAACACCCCAAACGACCTATCCTGATGCTCCCCTGTAAAACAGCCTTCTACCATGTGCTGCTGCATCTTTTGATGCCCACCAGACCCCCCATGCACTAGCACCCGTATTAACAGTCAAAGCACCACAGTTCTCAGTAACAGCAACAGCCCCATAATAAACACAAACATATTTCCATAGTTTGCTACTAAAAGTTAAATGTAAATACACCCATGTCCAATTTGGCTTTTAATTTAGAAATTTATAAGGGAATTATATCAATTGGAAATCAATAACTAGATGGACAGTCCTCAACAAAAATGTACATGTTCACCCAAGCACGAACTTACAGGAAGATCAGCTATAACTTGGTTGAATGCACTACAAGCCGCTGCAGTTGCACCAGTTTGTATAGCATTCGTGGGCACATCAATCAGGAAGAAAAATAAGGCAGGCATTGGATCACGAACCTAAAATACCATACACAAAATGCAAATGACATACAACATGAGGGGAAAAAAGTTAAACTATTTCATGGAAGAACAAAGGAGAAAGAACCCATGGTCATCCAATCCAACCCCCACCAATGCACACAGAACTTAGTTCAGAGTATTTTACGCGTCCTAGGACTAATGACTTCAATATTGTTGAAGATACATCCTAGGTGCCTATAAATGTTTACAACATTGATTGGTCTGTGCATTTATTTTCATCAAGGTTTTTTATGCCCACAAAAGCAATAAAGAATATATAAACATATTACTAGTTTTGAGAAAAAAATGTCATAACTTCGTCAAAAGCTTATATAGCAATGTCATCACAAAAATCAAGTTGCACGACCACGACACTCTATTCAGTTTTCATATCCAGAATTATTAATAAAAATTAAGTGAAGTCCAGCAACAATCTGAAGGATCATTTCCAAATAAAATCAAATTAAGGTCGCACAACCACAAGTTCATCTCAATTTTTTGCCCGGTATTATTGAATGATAATGATAATAACCTTGCTAAACTAAACTGCTATTACAAAACAATTACATCTCAGTGGCACCAATGACAAGTTAATCAAAGGCATCTGAACTCCTATTAGAGATTTGAAATTTAAATGCTCACGAGCTGGCACCACAGACTCAAAGCCCTAATCCACTAAAAACTCTTCTCTCCAGCAAAAAGTTAAAATTGAAGTTCTACAGGTGAATAAAGATCCATAAAGCAAAGGCCTTGTGGCAATGATCAATCCATTAGCTAACATGTGATCTTAGAATTTATGCGAATTTTTTGCACATCTCATCAATTGCTAGTGGGATAAATTCTCGATTCAAATTACACATTCATTAAAGCTGCTTCGAGTACAAAAGCCAAATCTATATGAACATAAAGTTTCAAACTGAGGCCAACATGACCTCGAATAATTCAATACAATCTCGTATTCATATACGAAGGAGACGGACACAACTTAATTCTTCCACTCTACAAACAAGATGATCAGTTCTGCAACACAATGTTCTACTTTCTGGAATTAAACATTGCAACATAGATCATAGCATCTTTCTATTCCCATGTAATGTACACAAACTAAATAGTCTATTTTAGTCCACAATAATCTGAAAGCGGCATTTACATAGTAATTTGCACAATTCCACACAGTAGATGTTCAGTAATAGGATGCTAGGTTTCATTTACATCAGGAGCCAATAAAGTGTGTTACAGTGGTACATATTCCTATTTCATGATACACTCTACATAACTTGTGCATTAGCATTAAGACTTCAACAATGCAAAACAAATAGTAACCAATGCAGGAACAACAAAATCTTCCCAAGAAGAGTAGTACAATGAAAAGAACTGTTAGTTGATACAGATTAACCTGATGAGGCTGTGGGGGCCATGTGCTGAATATGGGGATGAACCTCTGGGAGGCGGAATGTTCTGTGGTGGTAGGGTTGAAAATGGCAGCGCTGGTTGCCCAGTGGAAGGTGGTAGTCCAGGAGGCGGACTACCAAAGCTAGGGCGCATCTGTGCTGGCTCAGGGAGATGGCCTAGATGATATAAAAGCTGGTGATTGTGAAGGTCCAACTAGTAGCCTAGGCATACAACCTACAGTAGGAGGGAACTGTAGCCCACTTTGAGCCATCCCTAGAATAAATGTAGGTGGTCCATTACTAAGTGGGCCAGGGGCACTCACATTAGTTGCAGCTGTATGACCTGATGACGAAGGGGAAGATGTGAGAGATCCTGGACGAGACCCTGGTGCAGACAGATAGAGGAAATGGGTCCACCCATGGATTATGGTATTGCCCCTGGTGATGGTGGTCTAGATGCAAAGGGAAGGTGCTGTGACCTGGGGATTGGGGCAGAAGGTCTAGCAGAAACAGCATATGGGGGAAATGTAGGTTGAGCCATGGACAGGGCCCCTTGAAAAACACCAGCTGGGGGTGACGTGTCGAATACCTGTAAAATGTGGGGCTTGTTTGTTGGCCGAAGGAGTAGTATTTGGAGGCCAAGGGGCACAACCAACATTGCTCGATACCGAATATGTCGATTAATTTGTAAATTTTGCATATTATGAGCAAATGAGTATTCGGACTATAATTAGGGGGAAAATTCCCTTGTCTAGCTCCCCCTGGAGTGCCCATCAGTTCACCTAATCAAAAATCCCCAATAAACTAATTACATCATGCACATGAGTAAACTAATTTACAACAGCAATCATGCTCAAAAACTAATCACTTCATTTTATTTATAAAAAATACTAGGAAATGAAGATGAATTGGAGGATAATATCATATCAAGTGGTATATCAAAAGAATCAGACAAGCAGAGAATTAAAAAACTGAAAGCATGTTTTTCTTATAAAGACAGCTGCAAAATCCCTGCCAATATAACCTGCGTGATAGACGGTTGTGTAACAACACAACCAACAATCTTAGGGGAGTAATATCAAATGTACACAAGAAATGCAACCAATCACATCTTCTCCTACTTCCTCAAATATACGCTTTCTCCCAATCGTCAACTATGTCACTCGAGACGTCATTGCTCGTCTCTCCTTGCTGCAATGGTGAATTTGAACTAGAAGGATTCTCCAATTGTTTTTGAAGATTCTCATTCTTCGAAGAATTTGAGGAGCTTCCCTGTTGCAGGACACTCCACCTATTGCTTGAAGCAGCAACAGTAGGAGATTCTTTCTCTTTCAAATGATGCAATTTGGAATCATCAGCAGCAGCATTAGGAGACCACTCCTCTGCATCCCACGAGCTATCCTTGAACTCAGAATCCTGTAAAACAACCTTCTTCCACGGGTTCCCCTTCAGTGCTGCAGCATCTTTCGATGGTCCACCGCACCCCCATGCACTAGCACCCGTATTTACAGTCAAAGCACCAAAGTTCTGTGGAACAGCAACAGCACCATAATAAACCGAACCTTGATCCAGTCTCCTCATAGCAGTTGCCGCCCTCCCCGGATCACTAAAAACAGCCAATGCATTCTTATCATTCAACCAAACTAGCTCACATTCCCCACCAAACCTCAGCACCAGAGCACTAACATCTGCCTCCCTAGGTAAATCAAATAAAGCAACAACGAGCCTAGGATCCATATCCACCAGCGGGTCAAAAACCGGGGGATGTAACATGTTACTAGGGTTACAAGATTTAACACCAAGCACCCGAACTGGAGCCTTTGATTTGTTAGTCACATGAACAGTAACAAATCTCTTTGGCTCCCACCCAGCTGCGTTCACCGAAAGCTTCCACCTTTCTGCTATCAACCTCACTGCATCCCTTTTATCCTTGGTCATCACACAAAATACATGGACTTTAAGAGCATTCAGCCCCCCTCTGCCCCTACCCAGGACTAAATACTTGCATCTTTCTTCCACAGAAAGGACCCATTTAGGATCACGCCTCAGGAGGTCAGAAAGAACTTCAGAAACGGAAGCAGTCTCACCAAAGTGGAGTGCATCCAAGCTCAGAGGATTGACCCCAAAAGCATCAGCAAGAACCTTCTTGCGCTCCACTTTTGCACAGTCTTCATCACACATGAGCTTTCTCTGACCAAGTGGGATTCTCTGGCCATTTTCTTCAGCAGCTTGGAGAGATAATGGAAGCTTCTGAATAATGGAAGCTTCACGAACAGAATCCCCCGAGTTAAACCCACCACTGCTACTACTACCTCCAGCATCACAAGGAACTGTTGCAGAAACACGGCCACAAGTACAAGAGATTGTAACAGGGAACTCACATCTTACATCAGGGCAAGGAGAGGAAGGGTGACAAATGGCTGTACAAGTGTGTCTACAATCTCTCCTCGGGGCCCCACATGTCTGCCTACAAGACGCTTTTGAACCAGTGCTCGGCTCAGCAGAAGCATCACAAGGGGGTGGATGGCAGGTTCTAGAACATGCATGGAAGCCACACTGTCTAGTCTTTCCACACAGTTTATTACATCTGATATCCTTTGATCCACAAGGTATGCTACGAAGTACCACGTGTCCACCCACACACTCCTTGGGTATAGGAACTGTGCACGGAGGGCAGTCCCCAAAATGGCAGCTGTGAGAAGCTGGATGACCGCATGGTTGAGGAACAGAGCAAGGGTACTGACATGAAGGCAGAGCTGTGCCACAAGGCAATGGAGGAGGAATAGAAGTTCCACCACAAGCACAAGTGAGGTCAGTAAAGATGGTCTCTAGGCAAGGAGGGCAATGACCACTGTGGCAGAGTAAATTGCAGGAATGTTGACCACACCTTAGCTTCTTCTCGCATGGCATTTTGCACAAATGTGGATCCCCATCAACCGAGAAAGAACCGGATGAAACTGAAAGCGGACAGCACCGCTCACTGCACCGATGCCTTCCACAGCTTTTCTTGTGACCACATGGTCTATCACAAGTGAATTTCTCACTATCTGGAGCAGTTCTATAGCACTCAACGGTACGAGAGGTTGATCCACAACGACACTTTTGGGTAACAAGAACATTGCATGGGTTGCAAACCCCAGAATGGCAGACTTCCCCACAATTATGCAAGCCACAAGGGAGAATCTTACCACAAATCTCCGAGCAAGTTGAGATTGGATCCAAACAGCTTTGTCTGTCCTCTTTTAAGCTCGATTTACCGCAGCAGCATGTCTTTATCTTTCCTGGCAACAGCTCGCAGTCCCCACATGGGCCTGGGTGGCAAGTTTCATAGCAAATATGATTGCCACAGTTAAGCTTATTCTCACACGACAAGTTGCATGTGAATAAGCCATCTTCACCCTTGATTTCTCCCTTCACAGTCATCTCCCCACAAAGAAGAACCTCCATCTTTTTCTTACAGAAACAAGTAGCATTAACAGGAACCTGGCAAGGATCACAAGGCCCCACATGGCAGACTCTTTCACAATGATGTCGGCCACAGTCAAGAAGCTTATCACACCTCTGCCCACAAGTGAGAACCGATCTTCGATCAGAGCATCTCGTGTTAATAACCTTCTTCCCACAAGGGCACTGTCGGGGAGGAGCAAAGGCCTTACAAGGGGGACAAGGACCTGGATGGCATTGCAAAACACAAACATGAGGACACATATCCTCATCACTCATACCACTACCAGGAAGTTCCCTTTCCAATGGCTTTCCACATGGCTCTCCACAAGAATGTGGAGTCAAATACAAATCTGAAGGAGGCTCTGGTCTCTTTCCACAAAAGCAGACATATCGAATCTCCTTAGCTGACATAAGCTGCACTGATTGGCATCCAGGGCAACGCCAATTCGACCCCTGATTCTTCTCCGCCAACAAATCAACAGAAGTTGGAGCTCTAGCCCATTTCCTTATACAAGTCAGATGAAAAATTGAATAACAGCTGGAGCACGACCAAATTGGTGCAGATCTTCGAACCATGTCGTAACAAATCATGCATTCAACAGATCCCTTTGAAAGCTTCTCCTGGATTTCCTGCACCAGCTGGGGCATGTTCACACCATTCAACACCCTATTCTCTTCATCATTATCTTTCCTCTCCTCCTTCTCTTTCTCCCTCTTACTAGAAAACCGAGCTAGGTTTCCTCTGGGTCCAACATGGGTTCTATGCCGAGGAAGAACTGGCTGAACTGCCCTATTCACCGACACTCCACCATTACCATGTTCAGTATGGACAGTATAATCAACATTAGCTGAAACATGGGTTCTACTCCGAGGAACCACTGGCCTATTCACAGAATCTCCACCATTACCATTTTCACTATGGATAGTTCCTTCAAAATTGGTAGCAACATAGGGTCTATTCCGAGGACGAACAGGCTGAACTGGTCTATTCACCGAGTCTGCACCGTGGGGTCTATTGCGAGGACGAACAGGCTGCACAGGCCTATTCACGGACTCTCCACCAATACCATTTTCATGATGGATAGTTCTATCAACACTAGCTGCAACATGGGGTCTATTCCGAGGACGAACAGGCTGATTCACCGACTCTCCACCATCACCATTTTCACTATGGATACTTCTATCAAAATTAGCTGCCACATGGGGCCTATTCCGATGACGAACTGGCTGAACTGGCCTATTCACCGACTCTCCACCATAACCACTTTCATTCTGGATGGTACTATCAACAGTAGCTGGTGGAACTTGGGCCACCGGCGCAGAGCCCCTCGGGATCCACTCACGGCGGTTGTTCTGGAGATTATTGTTGTTTCTTGGCCGATGATTAGCGTTTTCCCTCCGTCTGTTTTGTTCTGAAAAGCTCATATTCTGATCAAAAGATGCCAAACTATCACACACCCGATCCGTATGTAATATGTGGTAGGAAAATGAACTCCAAGCTCCAATAACTACAAGACACATAGCATAAATCAATCAGATATCCACAACAAAAATAACCTAGAACACAAAACCTATCAAAAGAAATGAAGAAAACAATTAAAAGCAATAGATTCAATACGAAAACCCTAAATCTTTCTTGCGATGATAGATACCATTTCATTAATCAAGACATAGATCAACGGAACTCACCAGGAGAGGAAACAAACAGAAAAATGGAACCCCCAATCCGACGCCCTCCTTTTGGCCCCTCAAGATCTCCCTTCAATTAGGGCAATGAATTATGGGAAACGATTGTGATATTTCTTTCTCCGGCAGAGAGAGAGAGAGAGAAGTATTTATAGGATTGGGTACGTGCCGCCCAAACAAGAACCGACTTTCTTTCTGAAATAAAAGTAAATGAAAATAGCCTGCCAAGGAAAGAAGCAACACAGAAGGAGGTTACAACTTACTACTTGCTTGCAACTTGAAAGCGAGAGAGATTTGCAGATATGGGCCCAGTCAAAGGTCAAGCCCAGGCCCAATAATGAAGTCTCAGTGACGACGTAAGTAAAGAATATTCATCAAGAGGTGTTATTATTATAATTAAATGAAAATATAAAGATCAATGTTCCTAATATAATACATTCGAAAAAAATAAAATGTCATTCTGCATTTAAGTATTTTTACGAGAGTAAGTCTCTTGTGAATCAGTGCAAGTATATTTTTAAAAAATTACATAATCTATTACTAAAAAATTACATAAATTATTACTAAAAAGTTACACGCACATTGCACATGGTGCATACAAAACTAAAATTTTTTTACCAAAAAGGCATATCATTAGATGTGAGAAGCTCCAGTCAAATCTTTCCATCTAAACATAGTTTCTTGTAAAACATTCGAAAATGTTTGAGTTCACAATTATATCGATTAAAGTTTATAGGGTAAATGATTATGCGACAATAAAAGTATGGAAGCTTAGCTTGCAAACAAAGTCATAAATGTGATGCTACTATTTGATTGATACACAAGATTATTTTTCTTCAGAACTTCGAATAAATCTCGAATACACCAATTATACTGTACAACTAAATATTGTTAGATTGGTGAAAACAAGTCAAGATTGTCTCATGTACAGTAGATTTCTGTACCCTTGGAGTCAGTACCTTGCATAAGAGCTTCATGTACAAGACAAGATCCTGATCCGCGACAACAATTTGCGCGGGCGGGTCTAGTGTGGACGAATCACTCCCAACCCGAGCAAAACGATGTAGAGATTTAAGCTTCAAATACGAACATGATTGAGGGCGCACGAACAGGAGATTAGCGAGGTGGCTTTGGCTAACCGGATGAATGATATCCACACAATTTTGACGTCAAATTTTGTATTCCACAATTCAGATGTAATGCACGTAAAACAACTAGAAATTGATTATCTGACAGTATATATTTTAGCAGTAGTGTTGATGATTCAGAGAATGAAACATATGACGGAATAAAAAAAGATCCAACTGCCCACCCCAACGAGAGCACGTTGGCGTGGGTGGTTAGAGAGAGATCTGAATGGCAGTATTCTGGTTTTGAAACATAAAAGGCAGAGTGACTAGGTGTCTTACAACAGGTGGTTCAACAACACACAACACTATCATATCTAAACATCAATAATACAACATTCTCTGTAACCAAACATGTTTCTACATCTCAGAACAAATGTAGCAAAAGTTGATAAATAGGCATGTCCAAAAACTGAATTAAAGCAAATTCTTGTGTTTTTATTTCTATCCTCTTCTCACCTCTAAGGAACCCATCAAAAGTAATAATCCTCTTCACAAAACTATATAACCTCCAACCCCACCAAAACCTGAAAAAACATATCGAACGATGCGGAGCAACAGTCGACATTCTCCTTCAGCTCATGCGACACTTTCTTTGAGATAATCAAAACTTCTAAACAAAACTTTTGTCTATTGCTCAAGCCATTTTACTTTGGATCTGTCGATGGATATGTATTAAGTATTCGACGTATGAATACCCAAGTGCCGTCTTGTCTTCTACCAGGTAAGATAGGAACAGATTTCCTGCCACGAGAGAACAGTTTTTATAATGATACGGGCAAGCAAAATATACAAAAGTAATTACATTCTCTAGAGACAAATCACAAGTCATTGATATAGGGTAAGAATCTCCAATATATAAATAACAAGGCAGAAAAAGTTATTGCTATAAATTATTAACACCATTATTGTATAAGCAAACACTTCAATATAAGCTACTTAAAAATAACAACTTATAAGATGTTTAACATAAATTTAGTCAAACATCCTATAAGTTGCAGATGTTATCTAGTAAACTCAATTTCTCTTTCCTAATCATATGTCATGCTTGCCGTGTTCATTATAAAACTCAAATTTTCCCAACTTGAAAGTTTTTGTTAAATTAATATGCATTTCGTTGATATTTTGCATTCTTTAATAGGCTATGGGATGAATTAACAGAGTTAAGGCCGTAAAAAAATAAAATAATAAGTTATCGATGATGGAAAAAAAATTCGCGCACTAACCTGTGGGATCTCCTTTTCTGCATAATCTCAAGCTGCAGAATAAAAATAAAATGAGAGACAAGTAAACAAGAGCGAAAATAATTAAGCATATCACCAAAAAAAAAAACTATATTAACAGGTGCAAACAATAATGAATTTTTTTCATACCGTAGGTAAGAACATCGCTGGCGCCTTATTTCATTCATAATGTCATTCAGCTTCTTTGACAAAGGATTGTCATATTGCTGCAGAATAAACTGATGAAAGGTAACATGTGGTAAGTGATAAACAATCAAATATACGCACATAAATATATATAATTTCCAAATACATATGCACATATTGCTAATGATTGTTTCTTTCTGCATGGACGTAAATGAAAACAACACAGTGAGAATAGAAAAAAGCTTTCTTTCTTTTTTAAGTATGATAAACACCAAGTAGGTGTTGTTCACACAAGTGGACGCATGCTATTAGGTATAGCATATCATTTTAATCGCCTTTTATTCAAGTCCAGCACCTCCAAAAAGAAATCTTGATGACCAAAGAAATCAAGACACATGCACACACATACTGAACAACAACAAGCAAGAGCTTTAACTAATATCCAATCATCATGCTTTTAATCCAATACCTGATTTGAAATTTCTTCAGCTGATGAAATGCCAAATAACTGCTGCAAAGTATTTGGGTTGACTGAATCACCAACATAAATCAAACAATCTACGCCGTTCTCAAGAAGATATACTCCATCACTTTCAATGTGCTCGCTAGAAAGCGGAAGGAAAGTGGGAATGATGGAATCAACCAACTCCTGATTGTTTAGCAACACATTAAACCAATGACATTATCATACACACACACATATGCAAAGAATAATGAAAAATCCATACCTTCTTATCAAGATCATGAATAGCAATCATTCTAGGGTACACAAATGAGATCACCAACGGAGTTGGTAAAGGCGAAACATAATTGATCCAAAAGGACCTATCATCGATTCTTCCATCGGATCGCAAACCGGTGCTTTTGAGTAAAGCTGAATAAGACAGAAAACAACTGGTAAACACCAAAGAGAACAAATCACAAGAGAAACTTTTTGAAAGGATCACCACAACAGGATATATGTTAGATAATACCCAAGTGCATACAACAAACTGAGTAGTTAAAGTTATCAGAAACCATTCAACAGAATTTCATTTTATTCAATTTCATAATCAAGGCACAGCATTGCAGTAAAAATTCAATGATGAAGTGCCGCTGCTTTCATGTATCTAAGAGTATCAAATGGCTAGAACCTTGAAGACCACATTTGGGCTTGGTCAACATCTTTTAATTGCTTTATTCAAATCTCACGGGGATAGCCCATTTAATTAGTGATCATAATTGAGCTTTAGTATCTTATGCTTTAAGCCCATTTGCTCTTAGTTGTGTTAAATAGGAAAATGAGAACTAGTAATGCAATCAGAAATTATTCAGATTCATCTTCCTCTTCCTCTTAAACTTCCTCTCTCCCTCTACCGGTATCTCTGTTCTCTACTCTAATTCTCTCTCAGTTCACTCTCTCTTCTCCCTTAATATCTCCCTCTTATCTATTACTCACATTGTAGAGATTCATCCATAAGAATACTCTTCATTCACCATAAATATATTCAGAAAATCTATAATTGCATGGATTACATGAGTAGTGATTGGTTCACTATACATTTATTTGACTTAAATGTATTTCCATCTGTTTTCCATAACCATGAATATCATTCTGTATTGCATATTTCCTTCTCTTCAGCATCACAATAGAAGATATTAATCCACTGTGCATAAACGAATACAATTAATAACTATATTGGTATAAGTATAAGAGTTCACTTCTTCAAACAATCAGAGCGATTGCATGGACACCTACTTTTGTCACAAAAACATTGTTTCTGATCATGAGCACAAGGCATGACCAATATGAGCATATATTTATAGTCATTTGGAAGAATCTCCAGCAATAACAAGACCAACAAGGAAAGAGAAAGAGCATTGACATATATGGTTAAAAAGGAAATTAGAATGTACCTAGTGTGTACTGAGGCAACAATTTAAGTGCCTCAGGCAAAATAAGTTGTCCAGAAGATGACACTGTTGCACAGAACTTCCTGTACGAGTATAAAATATTGATGCAAACATTTGTCGCTTGATCCCTGACTTGTGCAAGAGGGGATGAAGGAATTTCACTAGCAGCTGTCAAGTGAAAATCAAAGCAACATAAATTAATGCTAGATATGTCTTTGCACTTAAAATTTTCAAGATGCTCGGCAGACATTCAGAAATCAAACTAAATGAAGCTAAGAGAAATAAGAAGAGGAAGTAAGGAAATAGCAAAGGCCAAATTCAATGATATAGCAGCTGCAAACGAGTAAAAAAAAAAAAAAAACCAAAACAAAGTAAATGCACCAGGCCAAAGAAAATCATAATAGTAAAATACCTTGCTTTAGAATACAAGCAAATTGGGTGTCTAGGTCAGCAGAGCGGAACAGATTGCTCAGCATGTTGGTGCAAGGCAGAGACAAGGTTGAAACTCGAATTCTCCTTTGTCCATATACGGTGGTGTAGAGAAGGGCACACTGTATCATACAAAATGAGTAGATGTCAATGGTTACAAAGAGAACAAGGAAAAGAGAATTGCTGCAAATACTTGCTTTCCCCGTAGAGGCGTAGATAAAAAGATACAAGATTCAGAGAAGAAGCAATTGCTACAGTGCTTTGAAGTAGCACCTGAAAAGAGCACTCTGTGCCTTCCTGCAGTTTGTCATCATGCTTTAAGGATACCATAATTGTTTTGTCACAATCGATCTGGGGAAAATGAAGGTCCGTTGAACTTATCATAGAGAGCAATAAAAGAGTTTCAAGAACGAATCTACGTAACAAATATGGTTGCTAATTTGTTTGTGTTTGACATGTATACTTTAAACAAAACAGAATGTTCGAAAAACTTCGTAACTGAATCTACTTTTTGTCGTAGCTTAACAATTAACAAAGCCGATAAAAAACAAAGTTTAATTCGCCTACATTCAGTTGGAATTGTGATCAAGGTATTGATCAACTTGATCACATCCAGAATTGCACGATTAGTACTTCAGTATATATTTTGTGTGTGCGTGTCAGAGAGAGAGAGAGAGAGATATACCGCAGGTAGATCAACATCAGTTGGTATACGCCTACAGAAGTTTCCAGAATATTCCTGAACTTGAATACCCTATTCAGGGAGAAAAAAGAGAGACAGAGGGAAAAGAGTAAAAATGTGACCTTATATCAAATCCGGTGGTACATGCAGCAGTTCTCCAGAGACATTTTGCGAGAGTTTCATCAATTACAAGACTAGAAACCACACTAATAGAAGATCACCTGGCTACATCTAACACGCATCACAGCCTCAAATCCTTGGGGCCTTGTGACATTCCACCGGAGATCATTGTAAAGTTTTGCAGGATCAGAAACGGCAGAGAAAGGATAATAATAGTACACCTGCCAAGTTAAATCACAGAGATTCAGATTTCAAAATTCACGAGGCATCTGACATGATAGTAATAAGAATAAAGCAACATTCACAGATAATATTGTCGCCAAATATAAAATGGTCACTTTGAGTAATAAGAGCTTGAATATTATTTAAATACCTGGCCCCCAGTGGTTCTTGGAATGACAGAGAGAGAAGCTATATCTACATATGTTTGTGTTGTAATAAACAAGTCAACACAGACCTGGAAGAAATAAAAAATAATAAATACAAGAATAGACAGTAAATTGGCCTCAAATTGGAAATAAAAACATAGTGAGAGCATGTAATATGTGTATCATGTTTTATCAAGACTAAACACTTTCATCACCTGGTACTCTGCAAATTCAATGGCCATGGTTTTAAGAATCTTGTCAGCAGGTTGTAGTAATTTGTGCGCCTCCTGAAATCAGCATCCATGCAATTAATAGACCTTATTATCTAATGAAATAATACAGGTTTCTAAAGTTTAGCAGAATGTTCAAATGTTTATAACTACCATCAAGAGTACAAAGAGAACGTTCATGGAAAACCAATTGTCAGATGAGCATTAGCTCGAATCTGTATAGTGATAACCAAACCGATCTTTATACAAAATCCATATTTTGATAAACAATGTGCACTTAGATGAGTATGGAACTCAAGAGCAGCTTTAGATTACACTTGGTGGAGTTAGATTTTATTGATATTTAGCTACCCAAAAGACCTCATCTATTCTTACACTCAAACTCGAAGGTAAGAAAGTGATCTGGTTCGACATTAAATATGAAAGGATGGGAAGAAAGAGACCACCAAAACCAGTCTATCACATTATCATTCCTACTCATGTAGGTCCACTTTCATTTCTTGCAAACCATTCAGGGTATGTTCTTTTGGGGTTTTAATTGATTTTTAAAAACCGGTTTTTGAAAACTAGTGGTTTTTAATATCAAGGGGATTTCAAAATCTGTGTTCTTTTTGGATTTTTGAGTAGGGTACGCTTTAACTTTATGATGTAAGAGAAAATAAAAGTAGAATAGACATCAGGTGGAGTAAAAATATAATATTATTTAATTGATATATTTTATAGGTTAATTTATAGGGGGATAGGGTTAGGATTTTAAAAATCGAGTTTCAAATTCCAACCTAGAAAGAGTTTTGGACTTTAAAATCCAAATCTAGGTTTTTAAAACCTAAAAAGATCATACCCTCAGTGTTCTCATAACCGGACCGGCAACCAAACCGGATTGCGAACTAGTCAGCAGTTCAACCGGTTGGACCGGTGATCCAACAGTTAAAACAATCCCCATTACATCATATAAATAAAATAAATATGCACTTATCTTTTATAGTAACTTAATTTTAAGAGTAAGCCATCAAGGAACTGCCCCATTTAGTGTCATTTACTTTGTTTATGGTCTATTTATGTATTAAGCCCATTTGCTTTATTTTTACTTTTTAATTCTTGGGCACCCAATATTACATTTTCCCTTTCTTCACACACAGAGTCAAGAGTCAACTGAGATTGGTTATTCCGACCATTGATTCTCCTCATTGGAAACATGTAAAGAAGGCAAAAAAGATGAAAAAAAGCCGCCTATTCGAATCCCACCGCCTTCATCATCGTCATCTCTGACATCGCAATAATCATCATCATTCCCGGTCCTCCCGGTTTTGCCAGTTTTCCCCAGTTTTTTCCGATTCAACAGAAAAAATGGTTAATTGAGTGCAGTCAGACCGGTTCCATTATGAAAATAGTGATCCCATTAATTAAAAAGTGGTTAATGGATTATGAATTGAATAGGCTATCCATTTTCGTTTTACACCATCAACAAAAAATAAACTGGAGTTTTAGACACAAGCACACGGGGATATAATAAACACATGCAGCGCACACCTTTTCTCCTGCTGAACTGTTGCTTCTGCCATCAGCTTCTCTAGCAGAAAGGGATCCAATGCCAATAGATGGCAAGACTGCAATGTCGTAAATTAACAGAGTAATAGTATACTCATTAGTCATCACACATATGAAATGATGAGGTTTAATGGGACTGTAGTCTGCCTGCTCATACAACTACATGATTATATATAACAACTCACCTGACTGGAAAACGAGAAGTTTGCCACCAGTGCTTTTCATTGCCAGGAAAGCAGCCTGAAGAAAGACAAAAGATAACAGAAAATGAATATAACTTATTCTGACCAAAACTATTGGAGACATATCACAAGCAAGGTGATAAAAAAACATAACAAAATCGTAAGCACGTGCATAATCAGAAAAGTGTATCTAGCTTCTAGAAAAGAATGAATAATTGTGGGAATTCCTTATCAACTATTTAATATGATGTGCTTAACACTTCCCATGCACCAGCAAATTCTAGCCAACTCAGCAATTATATGCAACAAAAATAAAACTATATAAGTTTATGATAAACAATTATTACACACAAACAATATGTGCACATACCTTTACTGCAGCACCAAAAGCTGAATCAGCTATTCTATTACTCTGAAACATAGTAGGGATGTTCTCAAGCAACATTTCTAAATGCTCGCGGCACTGCACTTACCAAAATCAAAATCAGTCATTTCATAATATTTTAACATAACAAAGCACTCTCCTGATTCTTTAACCACCCTATATCCAGTAACTAAAGAAAACTTAAAAATCAATGATGAGGAGTACAAGAAAATGAAAATTACTTAAACTGAAGCAACATGTTCCATACTGAACCTATATCCGGAAAGAGAATAATACCAACCTCAGCAAGTTGAACAATAATATCACTTTCAAGCGGAGTATACACATCTTGCACATCAGGAACTATGAGCATCAGCGGCTGAAATGAAACATAACAAGAACATTAAAGTTCCGCACCCACTGCAGCAACTATTAGTCCACCATTGACCAAAGCTATTGTTTTGGACTAATCAAGTAATTAACATATCAGCCCTAAGGGATTACATACAGCCTAAGTTAAAGACCAATGTGAACTTAAAATAACATAACACAACTGTTATATACCATTTTTGCCAAGGTCAGAGAGCAAATGAAATATCCCAGAAAAGATAAAATTTTCAATCTATGACTAAAAGTCGATAAGTATCCACCAACCTGCTGTAAAGCTCGTTTTAGGTTGTAAAAGTGGATGGTTGAATCAAATGTAGCAATTCCCACCATCGTTCTAGGACCCTTCTGCAAGAAATGATCATCAAGCCATGTTAATCTTGCTCTCCTGATAAGACAATAAACAAAGAACCCTGTGGTGGCCTTTTTTATTAATAAAAAATTGCCCAAAACGCATGTTGGAACTACTACCAAAAAAGTCACTAAAAAGTAAAATGGTTAAAAGGAGTATTTTGTAGTTAAATAGCTCTTGCAAATTTTGAAATTCAGAAATCTTGTACAAAAATATATCAATGGAACATCTATATCACATCACTTGGTAACTCCTGAGTTACTAGGAAGGCTGGAACCTCTTCCAAAAGTAAAGTACTAAAAAACTGAAAAGAAACATTTATATCACATCACTTGAGGAATTATTTCAATTAGAAATCACTGACAAGATGGAAAGTCCTTAACTAAAGTGTACTTGGATACCCAAGCATGTACTTACAGGAAGATCAGCTATAACTTGGTTGATTGCACTACAAGCCGCTGCAGTTGCACCAGTTTGTATAGCATTCATGGATACATCAATCAGGAAAAAGAATACAGCAGGCATTGGATCACGAACCTGAAAGAACATACACACAATGCATATGACATACAACATAAGGGGAAACTTTTAACTACACAGGACAAAGAACCCATGCTCATCCAACCAACCCCCACCATTGGGCACAGAATTTAATTCAAGGAGTATTTTACATCCTGGGCTATTGACTTCAATATTATAGAAGATACATACTTGGTGTCAATAAAAGTTTACAGAGTTGACTGGTCTGTCCATATATATTCATCAAGATTTTTCATGCCGACTAAAGCAATGTAGAATATATGAACATATTGCTAGTTATTGAGCCAAAAAAAAACTAAATGTTATACTTAAATATAGATATAAATCTTATGAAACTAATGTGTTCCCTCTTCACCCCTTAACCCCCCTTACCCAACCTGTCCTATCACATAATCGTCCAGGACTCACTCTGATTGAATCATAAAATTCAATTGAAGCCATTGCCTTTTCAATCACTTGAAATACCAGACACAGCACACAGGTAAAAAATTGTATGAGAAAAAGGTCTCTCTTTCATGACAAACAGAAGCAATGCTCCCCCCAATCCACACTCCGTGCACACACAGAAATTTAATTCAATTGAGGAACTCTGGCAGATTTCTATATTGCAGCTATAATAAGTGTCAACTAAAGAGTACAGTGCTAATTGGCCTATGCAAATTTTCAAAAATTGTATTCAGAGTAAAATAGGTAATGTAATATATGATACATCTATTGAATTTAGCAAATATTTCATCTTATAGTTTCATTTAGATATAATATCTTGTGAAATTTCATATGCTCTCCCTTTCCCCATCCTGAGCTACCACCCAATCATCCATGGTTCAATCTAACTGAATCAAAAAAACGTTTAGTTAAATCTATGCATTCTTCACATAATTATCAGTTTATTATTTCTGTTATAAAATATAGCCAATGGCATGTAAGGCAGATGAGAAACTCGAGAATTTAGACTGCATGTGTGAGTGCACTCAAACAGTAGCATTTTTTAAGAAAAAAAAAAAACTCATGACGAAGATGACTGCTAAAAAGTTCGTGATTTTCTGTCATATCTAAGTAAAAGGACCCCAATAAAAACCCATTCAATAATATTTTATTTGAGAAGTTATCTAAAGAGAAGATTAAAAAAAATTAATTTCTCAACACCACATCATTTCTTGTCACTTTAAATTCCAACCATCTAATTCTGTTTCTATATCTGGGATTTTCATCTCTTTACACTTTTACAGGACCCTGTTAGAAGTGCTCTCTAGAGTCTAGCCTAATGAATGCTCAATTTTAGTTAATTAATTCCTAGAAACAATCATTTCAATCTTAAGTCTATTTGCTCGGACATACAAGGCACTAACCATGTATTCCTTAGAAGCAACAAACTCAACAGTTCCTCTGCATAGCTCAGGCCTTTCATCAGCATCTCTGCGCCGGCCATCTGGACCCAAGTTGCAGTGATAGTCACGTGGGGTTTCATCCGTAAATCCTGCAAAGAGAAAAAGCGGAGTGGAGAAAAAGGGGAAGAATAAAGAAAAAGAAATGATCCAATATTTAGTGACCATAGGAGAAGATTCTACCAAGAGCTACAAATTGAGCAATTACTGAATATGGGAAACTACCAATACAACGATAAATTACAGTATCAATGTCTTGAAAAATGAAGGATACAGAAAGTGCAGATCATGAGCTAGGATTATGTAAAGCTCGATATATCCACACCATTCAGATTCATTATTTTTTCATATGTTCACAGTATTGGAAAAAGCAAATGAGAGTACCCCGCGGATGTTTAACTGAATAAAGTTGTTATTTAAACTCCACAGCAAAATGATACCTCACTAAATACTAGAGAAACATTACACAAGAAAGTAACTCTTACCACACAAGTTACAAATGAAACGTCTTCCTTGATCAATAAACTTCACGAAAGGATTAATGTAACCTTTGCAACGAGAACATCGTACTGGACCATTTTCCCCGAAATCAACAACCTGGCAATAATAACATATGTAAAAGCAATATAATTCAACACGAAATTATCCTGGCATTGTTCATGTACCCGTTAAATTAGAGAATAGCTATGTTAAAATAGTAATAACAGATATAGTGTGCAGGAACTTTTCAGGTGATCTTCCTTGATATTGTTACGGAATCTAACCTAGATTCTTCAAATAATGATAATTCACAGGAAAAATATCCATAACCAAGTTATATCATAAGAACAGAAAGAACAAGAAACAAAAAAATTCAGATTACATGGATAGGATCCTCAGACGGATGTGGGAGAGCTAAAGGCTGGACCAACAAAGCCAACTGCATTGCAGATGTAGATAGAAGGTCTACAGTACAAGGAATCTAACCAAATACACAAAAAAATTCATTGTCATAAATCTTGTGGATATTGAGAATTTAAAAACAGGAGAAAAGACAATATTTGCTGGAAATAGCTTCAGTTAATGATGTAACTAAATACTTTACCTGATTGATGGTACACCTCATGTAGCGTGGACTGCTATTTCCTGTATCCTTGACTATATATTCACTTGTTGCAGGCTTGGGAAAGAAAAGATAAATAAGTAAAAGGAGGATTAACAAAATCACAGAGTATTTGATGCCATAGAGAATATATCACTGAGTTGACAGCTGTAAGGGGATTACAACTTGCACTGAACTACAACAGATAAGATATCAATGAATAAAACGCGAAAATATTTCACTTGAGTAAATAGCTAGGAAGGGGAACTGAATGCAATGTTAAATTCTTTTTTTTTTTTAAAACAAGTAATGCAAATTACCGGAGGAGGATTTGCCTGATTGCCCTGACGGGTCTCATGCAAAATTATATCAGAACTTGGAGTAAGGCGGGGAATCTGGTTGGGATCAATTTTGGATTGCCCTGCTTGGCCCAAAGCCATAGATTGGTTTGGAATTGGTGGTCCACCCGGTGGCATTCCAAACATCCGTGGTGATTGCTGCATAGGACCAGGAATTGGAGGTGGAGCCATCTACACATCAGCACTATAATTAGAGAGTAGAACAGAGTATGAACTACGTAACACTCATAAAATTAGGTTTTATTCAGTTGCAGCACTCATAAACAGTAAAAGGACTAAAGGTAATGCTGAAGTGAATCCAACTTTCCACACCATCCTACTTAATGCCTTTTTAGATGTCACATCTTCTGTGAATAGTAGACATACTCTTTGTGTGAAACAAGGTCAATCAGATCAATCTACGATATCTCATATCTGTGAAATACATAAAGCTAACTAGAATTGCAGAAAATCCTGCTTAAATATAAAAGGGCTACTAATCAATATATTTCCTTCAAGAAGCAATCATTCTCCTTCAATAAAGCTGCTTTGAGGACAAAAGCCAGATCTATGTGAGCATAAGTTTCACACTGAGGTCAACATGACTTTGGATAATTGAATGCAATCTTGCATCCAAATACAAAGGAGATGGTCACACCTTAATCTTTCACTCTACAAACAATGATCAATTTTGCAACATAATGTTCTACTTTCGGAGTAGCAAAGGGCAACTTAGACCGTAGCATCTTTCTATCTTCATGTAATGTACATAAACTAAATAGTCTACTTTAGCCCCCAATAATCTGAAAGAGACATTTTCAAAGTAATTTGCACAACTCCATGCAGTAAATGTTCAATCTGATTGGCTTTCATCGATAATTTAATAAGGAAGAATGGAAGATTATTAATAGGATGCTAGGTTCCATTTACATCAGAAGCCCAATAAAGTACGCTCAATGGTATTCACTCTATATAACTTGTGCATTACTATGAAGACTTAACAATGCAAAAAGAGTAATAATCCAATGCAGGAACAACAAAATCTTCACAAGCAGAGTTTACAATAAAAAGAACAGTTAGTTGGTACCTGAGTAGGCTGTGCTGGCCATGTCTGCATTCCGTAAGGTGAACTAGAAGATGGAGGCACACCCATATTTGGAGCTGAAAATGGGGATGAACCCCTAGGAGGCGGAACGTTCTGTGGTGGTAGGGCTGAAAACGGCGGCGCTGGTTGTCCAGTGGCAGGTGGTACTCCAGGAGGCGGACTACCAAAGCTAGGGCGCATCTGCGGCGGCTGAGGAGATGGCCTGGCTGATAAAAAAGATGGTGATTGTGGAGGTCCAACTGCTGGCCTGGGCATACCGCCTATAGTAGGAGGGAATTGTGGCCCACTTTGAGCCATCCCTGGAGGAAATGTAGGTGGTCCATTACTAAGTGGGCCAGGGGCACTCACATGACTTGCAGTTGTAGGACCTGATGACAAAGGGGAAGATGTGAAAGGTCCTGGACGAGGCCCCGGTGCAGAAAGAGGGGGTGCAACGGGCCCACCCATGGATGATGGTATTGCCCCTGGTGGTGGTGGTCTTGACGCAAAGGGAGGGGGTTGTGACCCAGGGGGTGGGCCAGAAGGTCTAGCAGAAACGGCATTTGGCGGAAATGTAGGTTGAGTCGGAGCATTAGGAGGGACTGGACCCCTTGGAAAAACACCAGGTGGAGGCGGGCGGGGTCGAACACCTGTAAACTGAGGGGCTTGTTGGCCGAAAGGTGTAGAATTTGGAGGTCTAGGGGCACTACCACCAACATTGCTCGATTGCTGCTGATTAGGTTGATTAATTTGTAAGTTTTGCATATTATTAGCAAGAGCATTTGGATTATAATTCGGGGGGAAATTCCCAGGTCTAGGTCCTCCCCCTGGAGTTGCCATCAGTTCACCTAATCAGAAAATCCCTAACAATCAAAAAACACGGATCCTCAACAGAATCCAACTTTAAAACCTCTGCCTCAATTCAGTCCCAATCCAATCCAAATCTACATATCAAAAAATCCATATAAATCAAGAAACAATTTTTCCAGATCAATCAAACCTACCTACAAATAAACATCAGTAACAACATTAAAACCTGGGATTGAGGCCGAAATCACGATACGTTACAGGAAGAACTGACCGTTATCCAACAAGACTTCGATCTGACTAAACAAAGAAACGTAAAATAATTGCATCAAATTGGGATCTACAAAAAGAGGTATATCACAACATCAAAAAAATCGCATTCATCAAGAGCGTAAACAACTGGAGGTACCTCGATTTTCCGCTTCAAAATGTACACCCTTTAAGCAGAGGAATCAATGGCAAATGTTTATGGATCAAAGTAGAGTTGACGAGATACAGAAGAACACGATGGCAGGTGAATTCCTGAAGGATCCAAACAAAAATTCACCAATTGGGGGTAAATTTCGTTGAATATCGTCGAGGTATGTGATTTTTTTTTTTCTTTCCTTTTTCTGGTTTTTATTACAAGGCATGTAGTGATGATGCACAGCAAATAGGAATTGACAGATTACGTGTACGCACGTGACTATGAATTACAGGCACGTGACTATGAATTTATTGTTTCGTAATCGATATCTATACTATATTAAAAAGAGGCTTATGCTTGAGAAATATTTTAGGACAGTTTTACCCCTTTGTTATTTTTCTTCGTGCTTTCACATCCTCCCCTAATGACAGTAGCTCCCAAACCCTACACCACTGACTCAACCCGATTTTCACCCTTCGACCCGTCGTCTTATCTTTCTTCACCGATCACCCCACAGATCGTCGGGTTCTCGTTCTCCTTGTCGATCACTCCCTCAAATCCTCGCATTCCCCCTTCTTTTCATCCCTAAAATCCCACGGTTTTGATCTCAATATCAAGCTCGCGGATGACCCCGCGATCGCAGTCAAGTGATTTGGACAGTACTTGTTCGACAACCTCATTCTTTTCTCTCCTTCTACCACGCGTAAGTTAATTATTTTGGATTAATATTTTCAGTGTGGCCTTTTACGAAGGATATTTAACTTGGTCACTTGTCTTAACACAATAACGATCACGTACGCTTGTATATGTTAGGGAATCACATATCAAAGATTGATGTTCAATAAAAAATTTGTCTAACGAATTGTGAAAAAAGGATTTTATTAAACAAAAATTACATATTTTAAGAATCTTTTAAAATTAAAAAATTAGTTTGAGACATGGTGAAATAATTATTATTAATTTAAAAAAACAATTTGATAATCTAGGGTTTTTTAATGCATTATGTCTTTTTTTAACAATATAAAGTGATTATTCATGGTAGAAATTTTGACTAAATAATTCACATTTATCATGGGTAAAAGCAAGAAAAATTCATGTATCTTAATGTGTTTGGTAAAATATATACAGACTAGCCAGTCTTTTCATTAATAAATAATAACGTAAATTGTTTTATATATATTTAATAAAAGTGAACAATTTTATCGTTGGTCACTATTATTCAAAAAACACTCACGATATTAAATAGAAAAATATAAATGCAAAATGTGTACATGTCAAAAGGTGGACAATGAAATTTTCGTGCTTATTTTTATCAAATGCTATGACTTTTTTTTTAATGATAAAATGTTAGATTTTATATCAATTGAGTATTGGTATCCTACCAGTTACAACAAGCATTGCTCAAACATCATGATCTTGAACCAACATATTCACATGCCGTAGCTGCAACAAACCCTCAGATCTCTAAACCAATCCCCAATCAAATAATGCGTTAATATCGTCTTTACTACATGCAACTACGACCATATTCTCATTTAGATTTTTTCTACCCATTAGCGAGAATTGACTTCTTCTATTATAAATAATAGTGCTCATGTTTTTCTATATCATCAAAACTATGACAATCCAAATAATATTTGCAGGTTTTGAGAATTTGTCATGTTAAGAAACAAATTAATTTTGCATGAATATGGGGATTTTTGTGAATGGTCAATTATGCATTCAACCATTTATGAACTTCCGACCAAATCTTGCATGTCGCTTTACACTCAAAATATATATATTTCTTCTTACCTAAATCACACATAACACACATTGTTTCGTCATTCTATTGAATGATACCACTCCTCATCAAATTGTCTATCATTGTCAATTGTTAACTTATGGCTTTCCATACAATAATGGGAGCCCTTATGGAGCAAAATGTTTCAGAGTTGAATAAAAATTTTCTTGTAATGTTGATTATCTTTGATAGATACATTTATTCATCCAAATTTCACATGTTATTTTTATGGAATAGATTTCATTGGTAGTACACTCTCATCTCCATCCATCTTCTCAACTCCCAACTTCATCCAACATCCTTCATAACCCTATCGCGCTCACACAATTTCTTTTGGAGACTTAAATTAAACATGTTAAATATATTTTTTATACACTCATTTGTCACCCCAAATATATATTTAAGAAAAGTTTTTTTTTTTTTTTTACCATTATCAACTACTTGAGAAATATTGTAATTAAACTTCTATCCTTCCTCTCCCCATAAAGCTCGTTCACATAAATCTTTCCACCATTCTACCCTATTATTTTTGTCAAGACCCTCATGGCCTATACCATCCATCTAGACCTCCATAGTTCTATCTTAACACTTTTGCCCACAATCACATTGGTTCATTCAACAATCTCCAAATTCATGTTCCTACCAAGCCAAATTTAAAGCTCTTAACTCACCAACACCCCCTTCTATCAAATTTATTTATCTTTATACACATTTAACTAGAGTTTTCAAAGTGGGTTGGACCCGTTGGGCTAACTCACTCGCTATAAATAGAAAGAGCTTTTGTTAGCCCATTTTGAAGTGGGCCTAAATGACTTGGTCCATCTGGTCTGCAAATTTTGACGAGTTGGGATGGGCTAGCCCGCCCCCATATATTTTTTATTTTTCTATAAATTGATAATAATATATTATCCATTTTACTGATATTTTACAAAATGCATATTGATTAATGATAAAATTAATTTGTTGAATACTATATTTATAAATAATTATAGCTAAAGAATTATGAACTTCAATATATAGGAAGTTATTCTAGTGATTAATGAATGATCGAACTTTTGCAAGATTTTTTTTTATTTTAAATTTTTTATGCAGAGTCACCTAGAAAATTATTTGATATATATTTTCTTTTGATGAATTTAATGTATAAGAATTTTTAAACTTTAAAAAATAAAGATGGATTGACTCGCTTGAGCTCATGGCCCGCCAATAAATAGGCCGGGTTGGATTAGGGTTTTGCACTAATTTTTTAGTCTGTTCCGCCCCACTGACTGTCTTGACAGCTCTATGTGACTATGTCTAACCACTGAACGGATGGAATTTTACTCTCATTCTCACTTCTTCTCCCCAAAGAAAATCCCTCTACATATTTTGGTGATTTTGAATTATTTTCTTAGGTAATTTGAAGAAGGATAGACAATAAATCAGCACCGCGAATAATTATATCTTGAATTAGAGCACTCTCTTCCCTCCCCCTCGAAATATATTTTCCACTACATGCAACTATTAATGTGTTCTGAATCCTTTGTATCATGTTTGCTCATGACGTGGATAGTATGTGATTAAAATCGATCCACTGTAGATTTATGCATGTACTGAAATATAAGAGGGAGTTTCTTACGTACTTTTATCAAACACATGAAATCTTATGATTCAATGAAATATGAGATAATTTTGCGTATTTTTTTTATAAATTTAGTGGATTTTTATACATCTAGTGAAACAAAGAGGATTCATATTTTATCAAATAAATATAGTGGAGTGTTATGTTTTATGCGGTTTTACCTCATGTAGTATAGGTGTACTAGGTGACATTTTACACGAATTTATATAAAGTTTGAGGAAATTTTTTTATATGAGATTGTTATATATAACATGAGATCATTTATAAATAAAAAGTTATTACTTTTAAAAAGTAAAAAAGTTTTAATAAAAAGTGATAATCACTTTTTTAAAATAATAATTATTTATTCATAAATGCAGATAGCATGACATGGGACTGTTTCACACAAAATTTAAACAAGTTTGAAATATTTAAGAAAAAAATCATATGTAATTAGTTGAACAACATAAGTTAGTGGATGTTGTATGTGTAAAAATATGCATTTAAATTTGAGGGATGTGCGTAGTAAATAATTTGTATCTGTTACTTTTCATTTGTACCTTTTCATGATATATTATTTTCATCATCTTTTTTCTTACTTGTGGGTTTGGTTTGTTCTCTAAATTTGTCAATTTTATTATGAAGGTCTGAAGAGACACAATAAGTTCAAATTTTTAGATGAGATATAATTTTTTTATGGTATCAAAGCCAATAGACTTACGCGACCCACATGTCCTAGGTTCAAGCGATGCTTAATTACAATAAATTTATCCATATTATAATTTATACACTTATTGAGTCTCCATAATCTTCCACATGATGAAGCTGACAAGTCCTAATAATTATCAAAACCACATGCGAGGAGGAATATTAAAAAAAATATAAATAAATAAATTTCACATCTTTTAAAATATTCGAACTTTTAATTGAGACATAATTCTTTTAGTGAGTCATTCTACTTTTTAGTCAATGAGTGCTCACTTCAATTACGTACAGTTCACGACCACATGCCAATCATATAGTGTTAGAGAAACAATATAAATGTAATTATTCATCTCTATATGAGTTTTCATTTCTTTTTATAGTGTCAGAGCAAAAGTTCACTTCTACTACGCACGAGTTCGATTCATACTGAAATTAATTATACTCATATTAATTTGTTCAGTCATTAGACCTCCTTACTTGAAAAGTTGGAATCCATCTTTAAGTGGGAGAGTGTTATAGAAATAGTATCAATAAATTAATTAAATATCTCTATAAATTTAAATTTTTAAATAAAATGAAAAATTTCCAATATATTTTGCAATGCGGACATTTACTTATTTGAGAGTTTATGGTGATTCTATCGTGACCTCACTTTGTAATTTTTTATTTTAAATTGAAGGTTAATACTATTCTTTATGCACTGGGCGACCAACAGTGTTAAAAATTTTAACAGTTAAAGAAAAAATTGTACGAGGAGTTGGAGAGAGCAACGTAGGTTGATGAGCAACGTGCTAACTGGAAGAAGATTGAGGAATTAGAAAGACATATAGAGAAGGTTCAGTTCAGAGAAGAATTGTATTGGCATTAGATAGCCAGAGTCAATTGGATCATGACGCGGGATAAAAATGCGAGTTATTTTCATAGACAAGCCACTTACTGACAAAAAACAAATCAAATTGTGGGACTAAGATGTGGTAGTGAACATTAGTGCCAGGAACAAGCTGAAATTATTGATGCCATAGTGAATTACTTTGAGGATTTATATAGAAGCACATCACCATCGAACAACCAAATCGGGAGGATCACAGACTTATACAACCAGTCATTACAAGGAACATGAATAATAGTCTTACAATACCTTTCACTGAGCACAAAATATATAGACCTAGCATGTACATGGAATGGGGCAGATTTGGGTCTTCGAATATCTGCTCCGACCTGCCCAACGTCATCCCTATCTGTTTTCAAATATACCCCTTATAAAAAAATTATATTTAATCATTTTTAAACTTAATATACATATAGTTTTGTTACAATATCAAAATAAACGCACTACTACAAAAATGCAAAACAACAACATGAATTAGACAACAGATATTTTGAAATCTGTTGTCTATAATGTAAAATATGTTGTCTATCTATTAACTGTTGTCTATTAGCGTGCATTCATGCTAATAGACAATAGATATTGACGTATGTTGTCTTTTAATGTTTTCTATTAGCATGATTATTCACTAATAGACAACAGATGTTAATTGAAGTTGTCATATTGCGTTGTCTAATAAAAAAATGAATATTTATATTTTTAATTAAAAATTAAATATTTTATTCATCTAAAGACAACAAGTACAAGTAGTTGTTGTCTTTTTTCGTTGTCTATTTATTATTTATCTTTTTATTCTTATAAATATATACCCTTATTTAGGTATATAATTTTCCTCCTTGCTATACATTAAAATCTAAAGTTAACCTTTATATATATATATTGATGACTATGAAAAAATTAAAAATTACCTTTTTTTTCAGTTAAACTATTGATAATATATATTTTAAACTTAAAATTTATGAAAAACTAATAAAATCTAGTTAGAGTAATTTGTGAATAAAGTTTCTACACAAAAATTGTTATATGAGTATTAATTATTTTATTTTTACTAAATAATATTAATTGTTCAACTAAATAATATTAATTTGAAAAGAATTAATTATTTTACTATATAATATTAATTGTTCCACTAAAGGTATTTCATGTTTTAATTGAGGATTCTTGTTTTAATAAAGGATAATCTCATAAAAAAATAGATTTTTAAATTTATTTTTTTTACAATTAAAAGAAACGCAAAATATTGATAAATTAAAATATCTATTATTTTTTAAACTATAAATTTATGAAAAATTAATAAAATCTAGTTCAGATATTGTGTCAATCAAGTTTCTCCAAAAAAATTGTTATGAGAGTATTAGTTGCTTCATTAAAAAATATTATTTATCTTTAATAAAGGGCATTATTAGTTTTGAAAAATGTTAATTATTTTATTAAATAATATTAATTCTTCTACTAAAAGGTATTACTTATTTTTAATTGAAGATACTTATTTTAATTACAGATAATATAATTTAAAAAAAAAATTCAAAATGGATCGAACCCATGAAACACTACAATGTTATGTTTCACCAATAAGCTAAGGGCTCATTTGGTTTATAAGATAAAAGTATCTATCCGTAAAAAACATGCATGTTTTCGACGGATAAATATTTTTATCTTACGAACCAAATGAGCCCTAATAGGATAACTTCCATAAAATTTTAGACTCCTTAAATAAATGAGAAGTTGGGCCGAAGTTTCATTAATGGCCCATGAGACCAATATCTAAACCTAAAATTTCAGAAACCCACTTATCCACATTGTACCATCTATTATACTCTTGTTCTCGTCCTCTGTCATTACCACGGATTTTCAGCGGCCAGGCAACCGCCGCCTCCTCCCACGCCTGTGCGCTACATCAGACAGCCTCGCCTCCGCGCTGCCACACGCGACGCACCCCCTGCCGTCCACGGCCACGCCACGCTGTCGAAATGTGTACACCCAAAGCGGCTAGGCATTGCTGCCTCCTCCTCCCACGCCTGTGATCTACATCAGACAGCCTCGCCACACGCGACGCACCCCCTGCCGTCCACGGCCGCGCCTCGCCCGCCTAGGGCCGCCTAGGCGGTTTTCCGCCGTAGCAGCGTCCGCCGCACGCCGCCACACGAGTCCTGCCGTACCAGTTTTGCCGTAGCAGTGTGCGACGCACCAGTTCCACCGCACGAGTCCCGCTGCACGATTCCCGCCGTTCCAGTGCCGCCGTACATCCTCGTGCCTGTCTTCCGCACAGCCTCCCATCAAAATATTGTTCCGCTCACTCCTCTTCAATTTGCTCTCACACCGTAAGTCCTTAACTCCCTGCATAATTACGTTTCTGAAATATGACTTTTATGTTTCTGGAATTTAAGATGCAATTTTAGATGTTCATTTAAGATGGAATTTAAGATGCAATTACCAGAGTTCCCCGTACCAGTATTGATGCAATTTTAAATGTTCTTTTATGTTTATGGAATTTAAGTACTTTGAATGCAATTTTAGTGTTGTATGTTTTTTGTTGGGCTGGAGAATCTTGGGAAGTTTTCATGTATCAAATGCACATTTTCCTGTTGAATGGCAATCATGATGGATTTTCTGATATAATTGCGTATTATATGTAATGTTGTGGGCACATTTTACATGAATATATATAGGTACCAAATACCACTTTCTTCACCATCATTTTGTGAGACGGATTTGTTAAGGTCAAATTAATTGAAGTGATATTTTATAAAGAAAATTGATAATAAATACTATTGCAGCTTTGTCTACCTCAACATCCTTACATTTCAAATCTATTAAGTTCAAAAGTCATTTATGATGATTTTTGAAGTTTTTTTTTAAATTATCTCATTTGATTGTCAAAAGAAATATTATGAAATTTAAATGAAGAAATGGGTGGATCAAGAGAATCAGAATGAATTATTTTTATAATGGATTATAAATTTTTTTTTTATAATATGTCATACAACAATCTCCTTAAAATTCACTTTGAAGACATAGACTGCTTTAGTCGATTGCAACCCATTACATACTCATGCGTTGTAATTTATATGAGGTAAATATTTCATTCTTCAATTTCAGCTTTTAATATTTTGAGTCTTTTGTCGATAATAGATTATAATAACATGTACTTTGGGTCATGGTAGATACTTGTACAATAAGTTGAAGGAGAAGAATATTGATAGGTTCAGATTTGTGGATCCATATGGTGTCGGACATATGCCTTCACCAGATAATGACCAAGCATTTGTTCAAGATCAAATCGCAAAAAGGGCACGATTTCTCATGAAGAGAATGGTGGGAACACCTGCTAATCAACTATGTGTTGTGCCATGTAACGTAGGGTAAGTGAGAAATCATTTTAACAATTAAACTTTGAGTAAATTAGTTGCATTAACTTATTATATGACTCTCTATGCAGAGCACATTGAATTCTGACAATCATCGATCCCCACAAAGATGAAATTTGTTTATTTGATCCTCTTTATGATGGCATCAATCATGGTGCATGGAAAAAAGTTGTTGACATGTATGTCGTTTCTCTTATTTTAATTTCTTAACTATTGTGATAATATCTACTAAATCTAGCTATTCTACTATGAAGGGCCTTGAAGATGTTCAATGCACAGACGATGGCAAGAAAACCCAAAAAAAAAAAAAGTTCGATGTGGAAAACAATCAAGATATGTAAAAGATTTAGATTGCTAAGTGTTCTAATTAAATATATTAATAATTAATTGTATTTGTTCTTAAACAGGATCCTAGACAACCAGATGGAAAACAGTGTGGATTTTTCGTATTACGGTTTATGAGGAGTATTCTTTTATTTGATGGGACTGTCGATATGGATTCAATGCAATCTCTAGTATATTAGAATTTATTTATAGAATTTATCTATTTTTAGAATTTTATTTAATTTAGTGTATTTAAAATCTATGTTATTTCACAGGTTAAAGAGAGGACTTACACTATAGCTCAAATTGATTAGGTGCGGTTGGAATGGGCTGAATGTATTCAGGGTTGCATGTAGTGGAGTACTAAGTCTTTGAGCCTTTATTCAAATTTATTTGATTATTTTTACTTAATGTGAACTACTGTGGAACATATTATATTTTGATTTGTAAATTTAGTATTTTGGATATATTTGTTCTGAATTTTGTTCCTTGGTAAAATTATCTAGCTAGTTTATATTGTGACTTTTTATTATTATTGTTGCACAATTGCGTTATTTAAAAAGTTATACACAACATATATATATATATATATATATATATATATAAATATATATATATTATATTGTTGTGAAAAATATAATAGACAACGTATATAAAATATTGTATATAATGAAATGTTATTGTCAAATCTCTTATATACAACGTATAATAACAATTGTTTATTAAGATACAAATCATTGTCAAAATGATAATACACAATGGAGAATAATTGATGTCTAATTAGATGCTCATTTTCACACTCTAATAGACAACATACATTAACTGTTGTCTACTAAGACAAAAGCTATTGTCAAATTGTTGATACACAATGGAAAATATATGTTGTCTATTGAGATGTGCTCCGTTGTCACATTATAATAGACAACGGACATTAACTGTTGTCTATTGAGATATGCTCTGTTGTCACTGTTCTTATAGACAACGGACATCAACCGTTGTCTATTAAATATCTACCCGTTGTTGTTTGGAAAATAGACAACGAATATTATCCGTTGTTAAAGAGGGATGTCTTTAACAACACCTTAGTAGACAACGGACTTTTATACTAATAGACAACATAGATTACTCGATGTCTATTTACTTTTTTGTAGTAGTGACGTCATATTTAGAATAGTGGAAATATCAAGACATCAAAAGTATATATAATTTTTTTTTTGTATGAGATCAATAACCATGAACACTATATATATATATATATATACCTTTTGAAATTTTAAGTATGAATATATAATTATAAAACAATCTCAATACAAATTTTATGTTTTATGAAATTATGAAGTATAAGATTCATGGTCAACCATACAACAAAAGAAGCATCTACTCTAAATATGTGGGAAATTGCAACTTTTGTGGAATATTTTTTTTTGGGGTCAATGTAAGGACCAATAATTTTGATATAATTCATATCGTCATGTGAACAATACTCTTCTTTGACGATTGGTCTACTTCCCATGCTATATTTGACACCATTTATAATATTATTACTTGTAAGTATTAGTAATATTATTTATAAATTTAATACTATAATTTGTAAAAATTAATATTATTGCTATTAGTTTATAATATTAATATAATTTTTGTAATTAATAGAGTAGACCTTTTTTTGGGCAAACTATATATTAAAATATAATTAATTTCTAGAGCATTAAATAATGTACTTAGCAGTAGGTATGAATCAATTATTGTATCACCCTTCATTCGTTAGAAATTAGTTCCTTGCATTATTCATTTTTAATTTATGGTTCATAGTAAGTTTAATTTTTGTGCATTCTCCATTTAAAAAAAAATATGATTAGAGATTTGAATTGTTCAATAATAGGACCGAGCTGAGAAAAATTATGTGAATCACGACTTACATGTCATTCTTTGTGAATCGAATTGATTAATAAATATGAAGTTAGTAGTTAACTAACTAATGTTGACTTTCAAAATAACAATTTCTTGGCCTAGCGTAGGTGCATAAGTTTCAAATAAAAACTACTGTGTAAACAAGATACTAGCATTTGACGCCATATATGATGCACAAAATAATTAAAAAAAAGTAGGTATTGTGTGATCGTGAACCATTTTTTAACAAGACAAAAATAAAAATTTATAAATATAATTTTTTTATCACAAAGTGATTTATATCATAAAAATAATTTATATATATAATACTTTACCATAATTCATCGTATACATAAATTCAGACAAAACCACCGAAACACACTCATATATATGGGTGCAAGTAGGGGCATAAATGAGTCAAGACAACTAGCAATCTACTCGTAGAAAAATCGAAATCGACTTGAACCTAATCGAGTCGAGCTCGAGCTACTCGAGTAGCTTTCGAGTTCGAGTTTATAAATACTCGGCTTGAGAGGCTCGCGAGCCTAATCGAGCTCGCACAATATTTAATATTTTTCTATTAATTTTTTATATATAAAAAAAGTTGTCGAGCTTGAATTTTAGATAAAAAAAAGCTAAAGTATATTTAATATTTTATTTTATTAAAATAATAAAATTATCGAGTCGAGCCGAGCTCGAGCTAAAAAAATTAAGCTCGATCGAGTTTGAATTTTAAGCTTCGAATATTGCTATCGAGTCGAGTTCGAGTTCAGTACTACTCGACTCGACTCATTTACACCCTAGTGCAAGTCAATAGTGCAAAACATTAATTAATTACAAGGCCATGCATCTAGAAGTTTATAAAAAGGATGCCTAAACATGCACAAAATAAAATGAACCTTTGACTTCTCCACAGGGTCCAAAATGTCGTACTGAACTTTCCATTCTATCCAGATGTTCCTTGCACATCAAGCACATTGTAATTGGTGCATGATTGAAACACGATACTGTAATAAGAAAGTAAGACTGGTTTTAATTGGAACGCATGGTGAAAGAATTTTATCTCGAAAAGATATTCAATTAAACTAAGAGTGAAATTATTTTAAATGGAAATTGAACTCCAGAACATGTGAGCGTGAAATACAATTCTTTTATAGTATTAGATACGTGGATGAGACTAAGGGGACGCTTGTTTCAAATTTTTCATGATAATGGAAATGAAATTTTATTTTCTTTTTTTACCCTTACATATGTTGGATGAGAGTTTGTGTTTATGGTAATTACATCATTAGTGTTGTGCTCCAATTTTGGAATAAGTTGACAAAAAAAAAAATTATTGATTGTGGTATGATGGATTGATTGAGAAAGATAATTATAGGATGAGATGTGGTAATCAAATGAGGATAATAATTACTTTATTTAGGAGAAAAATCAATATTGTGTATCTTATTTATTCTCATTACCTATTATAATTACCATATATTTATCATCATTCTCGTTACCACTGAAAATTTTTCATACCAGGCGGCCCCATCTCCTATACATGAGAGTTTCATCTCATCGATTGAATTGATTTCCACTAAAAGTAATGTTTCTCGTATTAGATTGCACACTCAATAAATTTTCTTCATGATTTTGTTTTTGAGAAGTATGAGTAAGATGAGTGATAGCGAAATTAAATACTCACTCGTGCGCAATTATGGCTTGTTTGTCTTTTTACAAAAGTTAAGAAATTTTATTGAAAAGGTAAATTAGACAAATAAATTTTTTATGGTAACTCTATTTAATAAATTTTATATTTTTTTAATGTAATTAACGTATATGCTTATATCAGTAACAAATTAGAAAAACAAAAACTTGCATAAATTTAAGTTCACGGTGAACTCGGGTTTATCAATTATCATTGTCATGTGTATACACTATCATTGTTATGTATATACACTATCACTGTTAAAAAATCAAGTATATTTTTATAACATTGATAATATGTGTGAATAACAGTGATACGAGTTCATGTGATTACTCAATTAGAAAATATTACTATGTATGAGAACAAGCCTATATAAAATTGGGATATTCACAAAAGGCAAGCGTATATAATTGGGACGGGGTATTATACAAATTTGCTCAACACTTCTCTATAAATTCAAACTTTTAGATTATTGATAGGCGAACAACTTGATGAGATTACACGCAAGTAGATCCCATTTAAGAAGATAATGGCGCGAGTAGAGCTAGGTTAAGGGCGAGCAAGAGGTAGTTAAGGGAGCATCCACGATAATCAAGTCAAAGCTGTGGGACAACCTCCAAGATGAGTGCAAGCAACTAACCTAAGATAAAAGTTGCTCACGCCCTCCCGATATGAACCCAAAGCACATACGTTAAGAGCTGCTCGCTTCCAGTCATGTGATTGAAATGCATCACCATGCTTAAAGTGCAGACTGCTCGCTCCGGCTTCCAAGTACCCAAAAGCTGCTCGGTTCAACATCTGGGCGGCCAAGAAAGCAAATACATCCCTTTTGATGGGGTATTTTGGAATTTAAAGCTTATTAGAGTTATTTAAACCCCAAAATGACAAGTGCCACTTAATTAGACCTTACAAACTTAATTAAATGTCACTTCATCAAATGTAAACCTATAAGTATGCCCAATTGTACTTGAAATAGGAATTCCAACCTTTATTTTTAATACAAATAATATCAAAAAAATTCGCTCTCTATTTTTCTTTCTAATTATCTTTACTATATTGACTATATGCATATGATCCAAGAATTATTCTTGGTATGATATTATATAATTAGTCACATAATTATCTTCGATTAACAAAAAAATCCAACATAGATGATACTCCCTCCTTCCCCTTATAAGTCGCCCATACCCCTTGTCCCCATTTTTGTTTATCATTGCAGTAGAAGGTCTTAGCATAATGCTTAAAAAAGCAATTGGGAGAGGCTGTTTTGCACCGATTGAAGTTGGTAGAGAAAAGGTAATTGTATCTCACCTCCAATTTGCGGACGATACAATTTTTGTGGGGAAAGCTTCTTGGGACAACACTCTTTTTTTGAAGCGCTTTCTTACTAACCTGGAGTTGGCATCGGGCTTGAAAGTCAATAGAGAAAAATGCTTCTTAATTGGGATAAATATTGAAGTAGAAGTAGTGAACAATTATGCAGATTGTTTGGGATGCTAGGGTCCATTCCCTTTGTGTATCTTGGAGTAAAAGTTGGGAGTTTCACATAGACAATGTGTTGATTGGGATTATGTAATAAACAAAGTAAGAAATAGACTTTGGAAGTGGGAAGGATTGAAACTTTCCATTGGAGGGAGGGTAACTTTGATTAATGTGGTCCTTACAGCTCTACATGTTTACTACTTGTCCACTTACCGAGCACCTAAAAATGCATTGAGAGAGCTAGTGAAGCTTCAAAGAGCTTTTCTTGGGGGGGGGGGTGGTGAGCGGGAAATCAAAATTTCTTGGATCAAATGGCAGACAATTTGCCAACCAAAATCTGTGGGTGGGCTAGGGGTTAAAGATTTAGAGTGCTTTAATAAGGCACTATTGGGAAAATGAATTTGGAGATTTTCCATGAAAATGAGAATTTTTGGGCTAAAGTGATAAAATCTAGATGAGGCTTTTCTTGGGTGACAGAGAGGAGTGAAGGGAGTGAAACAAGAGTTTGTAAGCCATTAGGGTGGTGGGGAGAGAGTTTAAAGGCGACGGGAGAGAGTAGCGAGAATTGATTTTTTTTCAAGTTTGGTTAAGGTAATATTTTTTCTGGGATGATTGTTGGACAGGGGGGGGGGGTGTTCCTTTAAAACTTTCCTTTCCGAGATTGTATTATTTGTGTCTTGACAAAACGGTGAGGGTTGGAGATTTGAGAGTTTGACATAAAAGGGTGTGGTGTTGGAGGTGGCAATGGAAGAAAACTTTATTTGAAAGAGAAAAGCCAATGCTTACTAACTTGATTAATTTTCTTAATGATTTTCCTCTTAAACAGGGAGTTGAAGATTGTTGGAAATGGAGTGCTGGCCACAATGGAGTTTACTCACCTAAAGATGCCTACAAGAAATTGATGAACATGAAACATGGGGATATAGGAACTGGTAAAGAAGAATTTAATTTGATTTGGAACACACTCATCCCCTTGAAGGTGCAAATTCATGCTTGGAGAGTCTTGTGGCAACGAATACCAACAAGGATGAAGTTACATAGCAAGTAATGCGAATCAGTATTGTGTGTTCTGTGAAACCGAAGATGAATCAGTAACACATGTTCTTTTTGAGTGCTCTTTGTAGGAATATAGTGTAGGATGGCTGAAAATAATAATAAAAAATAAAAGGAAAACCGAGGCTCGTGAGGAACACGATTTCCTTAAAACAAATAATGCCCCTCACTCTCTAGGTGCTAAGTGAATCGAAGGGACACTTGTTTCCCAAGATACAACGATTTATAGCAACAATATAGCACGATATCTTGCTATTACGAACTGAGATATTGTTCGTAAATCACCGGAGTATGAACGGAAAATATAGTAGAATATTTGGAGAGAATAATGGGGCAGATTGCCGGAAAAGGTATCTGAATTTTTCCACTCAAGTATTGTAATTCTTGTTATCTTTGTTTCTCTTGCAACACGTAAGAATACTATTTATAGTACTCAAAATATGACTGTTGGAGTGTGGCCATAAAGACCCACAAATGGTCTTGACCGAAACCGAAAAAAACGTCTGAATTAATTGCATTAAAACAGATTTTTAAGTTTCAAAAAGTGTTGTAACTGTAGAGATTTTGAAATCTCAGCAGGCCTGAAAAATGCCTCAGACTGATCCTGACTCAGGTCAGGTCAGGCTGAACCTGGCTCAGTTCAGGATACTCAGGGTCAGACTGAACCTGGCTCAGTTCAGGATACTCATGGTCAGCTCAGGATGACCTTCAGGGTCAGGCTGACCCGGACTCAGGTCAGGACAGGCTGAACCTGACTCAGGTCAAGCTGACACTCAGGCTCAGCAAAAAATTCCTGACTCGGGAAATAAAAATTTAGGCAAAACTTAGTTTGTCAGGTCGCCACCAAATCGGTGCGACATTCTTGTCCGCAGGACGCGCCCGCACACAAGTTCGAGGTTTTTAGGCCAAATTCGGCCATGATTTGCACCCCCCTGCCCGCACGCGTAGAGTGTGGAGGAGCATAACCCCATTACTTTCTTGCAAGCTAAGGATGAGTTTCTCCTTATATACTCACTTCCTCAACAACAATTTTCCAATGTGGGACAAGACTTTAGCCTTTCCCTTCATCTTTTATTTCCCTTCTTTCCCATCCTCAACACTAATTTTCCAATGTGGGACAAAGATTCCCTTCATTTCTTCATTTGTTACAACAAACTTAAAAATTCAAATTCTCATTCACCCAATATCGGAATTGGACGAGTAATATATCGAATCGAAGCTCTCTTCGAGGAGCACAAATTCCAACACTCTTTTGCATATAATTTTTGGATGGAATGTGTAAAATGGATTGGTGTTGAAGCTCTCTTATCTTCAGAACCAGTGATGAGTTTACTACAATTTAGTCGACTCATCAATGGTAAAGAAGGAAGAAAGGTATTAGTGTGTCTGTGGACATGTGGAGTATGGTTATTATGGAAAACAAGAAATGCCATTATTTTTCGAAATAAGAGAACAGAACTTATGGATCTTATTAATAAACTGAAATCAAGAACCTGAAGTTGGATAATTGCAAGGGGAATTGGAGAAGAAAATAGAGTTTATAGTGTGGAGTTCAAGTTTGAGCTATGTTCTTGAGAATTAGATTGGGTCTTGAGTCTTATTATTTATATATATGATTATAGTGTTGTTCATGGAGTTGCAATGATACATAGTACTAGTTTGAGTCTTGGTATTATAATAAGTGGAACTGTATGTTGCAAGGTAATTTTCTTACCAAAACGCGAATGAAATCCTTTTTTCCGAGTAAAAAATAAACTTTATCGACCTATATTAATAATAAATTTATAATCGATATTATTTCGAATTGGTATTCATCTACAGTTGTACGTAATAAATCACCAATCATGATCAACCATCTTTAAAGTGCAATGACGATTAAAACAGAGAGAGAGAGAGAAGCAAAAAGGAAATGGTAAACGAGAAGAGAACGATTTCCATGCCGTCGCAGTCCAACTTGGACCAAAACCCCATTTCCAAGATTCTTCCACAACTCATCTTCAGTCCTATTTATACCAAACCCAAGATTCCGCCGTGCTAAAAAATTCTGCGACTTCTTCCCTCTTCCCCTGCTTTTTAAAAAAAAAAAACAAATAATTTTTTTTGAAGAAAATGGCCGTGTCTGAGAAGTCATCATCAGGGGAATCGTTGATCCCGAGTTTCCTTTACACTCGATCAAAGCAGATGGCGGTGAGCCGGCGGAATTTGGTGATTCCGGCGCCAAAGGAAGGGACGATAGAGATGTTCTCGCCGGCGTATTATGGAGCGTGTGCGGCGGGAGGAATGTTGTGCTGTGGTCTCACTCACACCGCCGTTACCCCTCTTGATATTGTCAAGTGCAATATGCAGGTTTACTATTTTCTTTTATTTTCTGCTTCATAAATTCGACTTTTCTTTTTTGCTTTTCGTGCAGTGTTTGGTTCTTTGTCATCCTATCCTATTTATTGTTGCGAAAACCTAGCGTAATAAAGTTAAAAAAAAAAACCGGACAGGGATAATTTGATAAAAATTTTGTGTAAAGTAAATAATTTAGTTGGATCGAATGTAATATGAGTAAAAAATATAATGACATTTTGTATAAATATGTAAATATTGTGAGAGTGAAATTTACGAAAGAATTTCCTTTTTTGTGTATGCATATTCTTGTGGGACATCAAGTAAAGTCTGCAAGTTCTTGTGGGATGGAGAGAGTACTTCTTTTCAAGTCAATAGTAATTTTGATCAAATATTATATGACATTTTCAGCTGATTTGGGTTGTAGATGGTGTTGGATTTCATGAGAGAGAACCATATAGTTAGCTTATGAATGAGCAAAACATTGGAATCAATCAACACATGTACTCTATTAGTTCTTCATTTGTTGATGTGGTCATATGTATGTATGTTCAAATTTTCAGATAGATCCTGCAAAGTACAAGAACATCAGCTCCGGATTCAAGATTGTGATGAAGGAGCAAGGATTCAGAGGTTTCTTTAAGGGCTGGACGCCGACCCTGCTCGGCTACAGCGCTCAGGGAGCGTGCAAGTATGGATTATACGAAGTATTCAAGAAGAAATACTCCGACATTGCTGGTCCTGAGTACGCAGCCAAGTACAAGACTCTCATCTACCTTGCTGGATCAGCCTCGTCCGAGTTCATTGCAGATATCGCCCTCTGCCCCTTAGAGGCCGTCAAGATTCGTGTCCAAACACAACCTGGATTTGCTCGAGGCTTGGCTGATGGACTTCCTAAAATTGTAAAAGCTGAAGGTCTTTCTGGGTATATATGCAGCTCCTTCATCGACTTTCCTTTTTCTTACACGTGCACAACTCTGACAAAACGACTCATACTATGTAAAAGACTTTGATTGTGATTGTAATGGATTGCTTTTGCAGGCTTTACAAAGGGATAGTTCCACTTTGGGGAAGGCAAATTCCATGTAAGTTACTCACCTTTTGTGTGTCATTATAATCATAACTAGTGATGGAGGAGTCGAGTCTCTTCATTGTTAATTATAAACTACTCCCTCTCCCTAAGAAGCTTATAACTACGATGAAATGAAATACGATTTATGCCCCGATTCAATAATAAAAGGTTCTGATGTGATCACTGGGAGATTGAAAGTTTCTTCATCTGTCCATGTATAGGATAACTAATGAATGATCATGTTGGATTCTTGCAGATACTATGATGAAGTTTGCTACTTTTGAGAACACTGTTGAAGGTATATACAAATACGCAATTCCAACTCCTAAAGACCAGTGCAGCAGCTCGTTGCAGCTCGGTGTTAGCTTCGCGGGTGGCTACATAGCAGGGGTATTCTGCGCTGTTATTTCGCACCCTGCCGATAACTTAGTTTCTTTCCTCAACAATGCCAAGGGCGCCACAGTGGCTGATGTGAGTATCTATCTATTTTCCGAAAGATTAACTAATATTTTTCAGTGAAAACAATTCATACTCACAAACTAATCCGATTTAGTTGAACAACTAATACTTTTTACGAATACACATCATAAATGAGTAGAAGAAGAGGAGTTCTTGCATGAGATTGTCTCATTAATGAGATATGATATTTTTGCTAGTTTTTGTGATACTTTTCACAAACTTGCAAAATATCACTTCTCATGCTAGTTTAATACTTTACATGCAATCCATTTGTTAATTTTGATGCTTATTTTCTTCTACACTTTTGATGTGTTTCCTCAGGCTGTGAGCAAGCTAGGGTTATGGGGTTTGTGTACGCGCGGACTCCCTCTTCGTATCGTCATGATTGGCTCTCTTACAGGGGTACAATGGTCCATCTATGATGCTTGGAAAGTCATGTTAGGGCTGTAAGTTTTTCATCTCTTCTCCCTCCCAATACGCGCTTAACTCTAAATGCATCGACGCCTTATTCTATACGACGATAATTTGTTATTGCAGGCCAACTACTGGTGGAACTCCTGCTCCTACACCAAACTAAAGACTGTTTCTTGGATATACTACCTCCGTCCACGAAATTTATGCTCATATTTTTGCACGTGGTTTAATGCAATATGTCGGAGGGTATTACGGGATATTGTGAGGTCCGTTTTGAATAAAGAGAATATTTATGAAAAGTATATCATATGTATTTTCCACAAATACTTTCTTTACTCAAAACGGACCTCACAATATCCCATAATACCTTCCGACATATTGCATTAAACCACGTGCAAAAATGTGAGCATAAATTTCGTGGACGGAGGGAGTAGTATATATGTTCTTCAGGAGGCTCCATTTTTTATACTGTGATTTATTTTTAACAGATGAGTACAATATTTATTAGCAGTTTGAGTATTATACATCAGTATCACACAGTTTTTAGGCAAAATTGTTATCATAGTCAATTTTTCTTTCACATGAAATGTGCTTCATTGTATACTAGAGAGGTTTATGTTATGTATTACAGTCAATTAAACTGTTGTTTGTTGGTTCTTCTTTTTTTAAATTACAAAACCTGGGAAATGACTATTTTTTGCTTTTCTTTAAGCATGTTACCTTTTTTTTTTTCTTACATTATCACACTTTCATTTTCTACTTAAATTTTTCTCTCACAAAAAATAAAAAATAAAAAATTGATGCCCTTAGTAGAATAAAATTCTTATTGATGTTATTCAAACTCATTTTATCTTGTTTCAACTCAATAAAAACTCATTCAAATCCATTTCATAATGTTTGGGCCTGCTCCGAAAATAATTAATTAGATATTACATTGATATTGTGAATTTTATGTTGTTGCTTCTGAATATTTTTGTGTAATGTGTGTGCTTTCAATTTGTATTTTAATTGTTTATGTAGTAAAAAATTAATAATATATTTTTAATTTTTTTAAAATATAATAAAACATTAAAAATTAAAATTATCAAAATATTTAATTATTTATTTACAAATTAAATAATTAATATAGTTGATTAATTAAAATATAAAGAGAATAAATATGATAGTAATTGAAGTGGATCCTAAATAACCTATTTTTTAGATTTATTATTGGGGATGAATTTTGTTTTAGAGGTATAAATATTTTTGGTTTTGAGATTATGCTAATATGATAGAAAAAACCTACTTTGGGATAGATCATTAGGAAAGGCATTGAAGAAAAAGAGGATAGATCATTAGAAAAGGCATTGAAGAAAAAGAGCGATAAGGGTATATATTTCATTTTATATACTCCTATATCTTGAAAGAAAAAAATTTGTATGAATTTGAGTTTACGGTGAATTCGAGTTTTCAATTACCACTGTTATGTGTATACATTATCACTGTTATGTATATTCACTATCACTGTTATGCATATATACTATCACTATTAAAAAAAATCAAGTACTACCTCCGTCCCCCAAAAGTTTGCGGTACTTTTGGGGGCACGGCTTTTATGGAAAAGTGTAATGAGTAGAATGTGTATGGTGGAGATTGTGAGTTAAAAATTTTAAAGGTGGAAATTTAAAAGAATATTTCCATTTTGGGGGTATGCAAATTTTTGTGGGACAAACTAAAAAGGAAAGTATGCAAATTTTTGTGGGATGGGGGTAGTATATTTTTATAACAATGATAGCATATGTGAATAACAGTAATAGTGATTACACATGGCAGTGATACGAGGTCATGGGAACTCAAATTCACATGAGATCTACTCATCTTGAAATAATTAGTTTGCTGGTTGTGTGTTTACAAACAAGAGTGTTGCATATAACCTGGGCCATATTAAATATATAACTTGGGTTTACATAATGGACGTCCATCTAAAATTTAGAAATAGGTTAATTCAAATTGGGCCTTAGTGTATTTTTCCATCCAAATGGGCTTAATTTATTTTATAATAAAAATGTATATTTATTATTTAATAAAATAATCTGATTTTCAAACTTAATTTATGTACATGAAATGACTTACATACCTTTTATCATTCAAAAATAAAATTATGTTTACTTGATAAATCCACATAAAAACCCAAGAAATATGATCATGCGCCAAAAGCCACGGGAGTCGGAGCCCCGGTGTGCAATACCAGCGTATCATTCTTCTTATAGTTATATCATTATTTTATCATTTTTATAATAGCTCTACAACTTTAATTCGTGTATTTTGAAAAAAATTAGTGAATATGCAGGATGTTGAAGTACAACTTATGCAATAATATTTCATGTGAATACTTAAATGAAGATATTCATTAAAATCCTTTGTTAAAGAATTTCTATTTTTATATATGCAATAACATTTCATGTAATAATAAATTTGTCAACCTATTTTTAATATAAATTAAATTTTAATAAAATTTGTTATGCTTTTTTTTTTTTTAATGATCATATGTTTTTATTTCTAAGTTTAAGCATATGTTTTTTTTAATGTAATTTTATCTATTTATAACAATCTCGTGTAATCGTGTTCATATTGTGATGTTTATTATTTTATTATGTTTTTTTTTTTCAATTTGTGTGTAGTATTATAATTCTTAGCATATTATGTTTAAATTATTTTAGTGTTTTTTAATATTAACTAGAAAATCTAGAACACTAATTTATTTTAATTGAGATTAAACAGTAAGTGATTGTTTCAAAAATTGTATTCAATAATCAATATATAAATGGTAAAGTATTATGTATATAAGTAAATTTATGGTCAACAACAATTTATTCTAAATAATTTAAGATTTTATTGTTATAAAGATAAATAATATAAAATATTATATATAAAACACCACAATGTATATGTTGATAGAATTTACTAATCGTGTTTGTTATGTGGCTATTATGATGCGCATTAATTCTACCAAACAATAACCCAAGATTGTGTTCTTGAGTTGATAATGTGGATGATATAAAGAGAGAAAGTAGAGAGTTTAGAGAGAGAAATTATTTGTTGTATTATGATTGAATTGTGTAATAGTACAAGAGAGACCTTATTTATAGGTGTGCAAGTGTGAGGTGACACCTTATGAGCCTATATGGCTTCCGGTGTTGACGAAGGTTCGTGACCCTCGTCTTGGTCCCTCACAATGCTACCTTTACAATGCTCTGTCCCACTACATACACATGCCCTATTCGAGTATCTACCAGTCGGGTTCTCGGGCTGGTCGAGCTACCTGGCGAGCTCCTTTGCCTTATGCGATTTCTGGGAGATGATGTAGCGGTGGACCTCGGCAAGGTCTCCTTGGGAGCGAGCTCCCTTTTGAGAGGGGTAGCTCGCCCGTGATCTTCTCTTCTCTTGGCGCCCTTGGCCTTCGGCCTCGGCCCATTGGGAGCTTGGGAGAGGTTCTTGCCTACCTCGCCGAGCTCCCTGGTGTTGGCCCTGGTCAGGGCTGGTGACCTGGCTCTTACACAAGCAGACGACCTTCTTAGCCTTGGGATAATCTCATGATTATCCTCAGGTAGTTCGCCTTGTCAACAGTATATGAACTAACACTACGCCATATATGAATTAATTAACACCACATATAATATGCCACAATAAATTAACTAAAATTATATAATATATGTACTAAAAACACAATGTATATGAACTAACGTTACATACTAAAATGTGTGCTATTGCGTGAAATTGAATATGCTGTGCATAAAATTACTTGTCTTTTTACCAATGGATATATTCTTTGCACAAAAATGCATATGTGCTGCGGAACTTTTTAATATATAAAACTATTGTAATTGTACTATACTAAATCTATTTGTGACTACACTATAATATTTTTTATTATACTACACCTTCTGTGATTATAGTTATATTAAAAAAATTTAAGAATCCAAAATATATATACATCCCCCAATTTTCATGCCCCAAACACTCCCGGTAAATCAATTCAGAAAAAAAATAAAAATAAAATTATATTTATACATTATAGGTTTCATATGAAAATAATTCATGATAAATTTATTATGAAATAATTTTAAAAGTATTATACATTAGATCAAGAATATCAAATATTGAGGTCAATAAAATCTATAATAATTAGAATATAATACTATTGATCCAAAATTTTGATACCCCTAATGAGATTTTTGATACTTTTAATCAAATATTCAATATTTTAAAACTATTTTATGATAATTTTATAATGAATCATTTTTCATACTTCCTCTGTTTCGGAATTTTTTCATAAGTTGACTTGCGCACATATTAAGAAAAAATAAAATAAGTGAGTGAAGTTAAATAATTCCATATTAAAATATAAAAAATATATTTTATTGAATTTTGTGAATGTGGGTTATTATTATTATTTTTTTGTGTAGAAAATAGAATTGGGATGTTCTTATAAAGAAATGTGAAAATTATCTTGGAACAGAAGGAGTATAATAATTTTCCTTTTTTTTTTATAAACAAATGGACTAATAAAAGACATAAGATACTCCCCCAAGTCCCAAGATAATTTTCACAATTTCCTTATATGGACGTCCTAACTTTTTTTCACACCCAAAAAAGAAATAACTTACCCTTATAAAAGTTAATAAAATTATTTTTCATATTCATATATATATATATATATATATTTATGTATGTTAATCAACCTATTAAATAAATTATGAGAATGGGGAGTATACTTTATTAAGTTTTGTTAAAATAGCTGTGGTACGTCTGAAATTAGTTTAATGAAATGGGAGTCATATTATCGGTGTTTTTTTAACTCTAAAAAGAAAATAGAATTACTTATTTTTCTGAAAAATTGAGTTTTATCAATTTTTAATAAAAAATAATTCTACATTTTCTTTTTTTTTTTGAGTACGAAAACACACTCTATATATATAGCTGAACCGTAAGCACTGCTGTTTAATCTGACTCACTGAATTAAAGGTTTAAAAAAGCAAACTGACTTTCAGCTGTAACTATTCACAATTTACACTCCCTCTCTTTTTGCGATTAACTAATCACCAGAAAATGTCATCCTCTTTTTTATGATAGAATTCTAATCAACTTTATTAGCAATATAGTGCAAATAGCTTCATAAAAATAATTATATTTATAAATAGATTCAAAATACTTGTAAATATAGTATTTTTATTTTTCATACAAATAAAATTTTATATATTTATGCAAATATTTTGAACATATCTACAAATACCATTACTTTCTTCGTTGAAAATACTTGTAAATGCCCAATGATAAATACCTTTTGAAATTTATAGGTGAAAACAACAAGTCTTTTACTGAAAGCTTTAGGAGTGTTAGATTAAATTTACTTTAATATTTTATAAGTTATTTTAAGTGATTAAAAAATGTAAGTTTCAAGTAGTTGTGAAAATGTTTAATTAATATCATTTATAAAGTTTTTGATAATTTATAATAAATTTTAATTTTAATATAATTAAAAAAAATATGTTGGGGTAGAGGTCATGAGGGTGGGGGAGGGGTGTTGGGGATAGAGTTTAGGGTAGGGTGTGTGGATGATGATTGAAGCCATTACACAAATAAATTAGAAAATTTTAATTATTAATTTTAGTTTATAAGTTGTAATAGACTTACTTTTTCGTTTGTTCCAAAAAAAAAAGGGGGGGGGGGGGGGGATTAGAGGTTGAAAAATGAATTGGATTGCAATGTTGAGATTGAATTATTTGAAATAAGATGTATATTTAGATCGTTTTTTTTTTAAATAAGTCTATCTAATCCAATTTTTTATGTTTGGATTAATAAAGGATTAAGTGAAATATATGTACTAATGTTATAGTTATTCGATCATATTATATACTAAAATCGTAAGTGGGAGGATAATATGATAACTAAAAATTAATATTTTAATCTCATCTACTTCATTAAATCAAGTTCATAAGTTAGTTAAATATTTTGTCTAGCAAATACTTTAAATGAGTATGTATGATGAGATTTTTGATATACATGATTAAATATTTGATACTTTAAAACTGATTTATAATGAGTTTATCATGAACAATTCTCATACAAAATTTTATAAAAATATGCATATAATCCCGTTATATTTCATTTTAAAATATTTATAAATTCAGTCAAACAGCAGTTAATTGCACTTTCCTTTAAAAAAATGTTAAGTCAGCGGGTGCTCACATGGAGCAATGGAGGTAAAATCTATACTGATAAAAAAGTTATACACATTTAATTAGTAAAGAATCAACCGAACAGTGACACTTCTATCCTTTTAACAAAAAAGAAAAAAAAAATTCACTTTTCAACTAAAACTTGTAATTTCTTGTTAAAAGTTATATTTTTCAAGTGAAAAAGGAATCCTTTAAAAAAATCACTTTCAATTAAATCTTTTAACTTAAAAAAAATTATATTTGCAAATGAAAAGTAGTAAAATATTTTAACATGAAATATTGTAATACCCATCTTCAAAGTTTGCTCTCATATTTCATAAGACGCACACATGAAAATTGGATTTAAAATCATATGGAAGTGGCAAAGAAGCATTTTTTTTTTTTAAAGAGTGAGTCTCTTGTGCACCAGTTACACCGTGCAACTCAAATGTATTTTTAAAAAGTTACATCATTTATTACTGAAAAATTACACAAATTATTACTGAAAAGTTACACTATGAAAGATACATTTTTCAGTAATAACATGTGTAACTTTTCAATAATATTTTATGTAACTTTTAAAAAATAAACTTGAATTGCACGGTGCAATTGGTGCATACAAGATTTAAATAGATCAAATTCATGATTTTATAAAAGGAAAATGTTATTCTAATCATAAGAGTGACCAAATAGAATTAAATTAATAGCTACAAATGACACATATGAAGCATGAGAGAGAGAGAGAGAGGAGAAGAGACTTAGACCAGTCAAATGCAAAGTAAGTGCATGGGAAAGAGGAAATAAGCAAAGTCCTTGTCCCATCTCTCTCTTGATGCTTATATAAACCTGACCTGACCTGACCTGAGATTTCCTCAGACCCATCATCATATTTCCCATTTCTCTTCCATCACTTTCCTTCCTCACCCCTTAATTCATCAATCCATTGTTTAATTAATGGCAGCTTTTCCATCCTCATCATCATATTCATATCCTCTCTCCCCCATTAATTTTGACCAACCAAACACCCCTCTTGACCACCCTAATTCTGTAACCAACAAAAATAGCATGGATAACTCCTCCTCTGTCATCACACACAACAACAAAAGGAAATCCAAACACTCCTCTTCTCCAAACTCTGCCCAATCCAAGGTCATCCCAAACTCGAACTCATAATCTCACGACATATGTATTATTTATCCTAATTTAAAGAAAATTGAATTTGTTTATTGCAGGACATGAGAGAAGTGAAGGGCAAAAAACAGAGGAAAAATTGTGAAGAAAAGAAAGAAGCTCCCACAGGCTATATTCATGTCAGGGCAAGGAGGGGACAAGCAACTGATAGCCACAGCCTTGCTGAAAGGGTAAAAAAATTGTGAAATTCATTTACATTACATTTTGTGCTTAGTAATATTATATATATATATATATAATGAAAATAATTGTTCAATTTTTTCTTGAAATGACTTGTTTATCTAGTTGCTCTTCAATCTCAATATTTTCTAATTGTGGAATTATTAGGTGAGGAGAGAGAGGATAAGTGAGAGAATGAAGCTGCTACAAGCTCTTGTCCCTGGGTGTGACAAGGTCGTTAAATTTTATTTGTCTATTTCTATAAATTTTTTCTGACAACTTCATGTGGATTTGGGTGATCAACAGGTAACTGGAAAGGCCCTCATGTTGGATGAAATTATCAACTATGTCCAATCACTCCAAAATCAAGTTGAGGTGATATTATTATTATTATTATTTTAAATTTAATTTTTTGTAGAAATTAAAAAATTAAATCCATATTTTTATTTATATATTTCAGTTTCTCTCAATGAAACTTGCTTCTGTAAATCCCATGCTGTATGACTTTGGGATGGACTTGGAATCACTCATGGTCAGGCCTGATCAGGTAGTTCAACATATAATATATATTTTTTTGAATTTCTCTCATTAATTAATTATTTAAAATAATTTTCAGAAATTTATAATAAATAATTAAATGCATGCAGAGTTTGGCAGCTGCACCATTTCAAGGAGGCATGCAAGAATGCAGTCCCGCATCATATCCTCTCTTGGATAATTCTTTTCCTTTGCAACAAATTCCATTTCCATATGCACTTCCTCCTCAGCCTCAGGTATATATGTATGTATATTTATAAATTATTTTTCTTAATTCCAATGTTTTTTTTTTTTTAAATAAAAAAATGGGGATTCATTTTCAGGGAGAGAAAGAGGGGTTGTGGGGGGTGGATGAGCAGAGCCAAAGACAGAAAATATTATATCAATCAGATATCAACAACAACAACAGCTTGTTTTCATTCCCATTAATGTAATGACACACACATTATTGTGTGCCCTACGTACAGCCATCTGTTGGTAATTACACTCCATCATTCAATGTCTGATGTCTCTTCTTTAATTATATATATATATATATATATTCCACTGCAAGAAAATTCATCTCTTATCAAAAATATTTTTTAGTAGCTAAGAGTTATTAACGAGAGTAATGGAATACGTGTCTTGTGGGTTTGAGTTCACGTGAACTCATACTACATACTGTTATAAAAGTATACTTAATTTTTTAAATAGTAAATAATATATATGTATAATAGCGATAGTGAACATATATAATAATGAAAGTATATATACATATATATATGACAGTTATAATTAATAAATTCGAGTTCATACAATTCTTATCAGCCGGAGAAATTATACGACCTAATTTCTATTGATATTATTATAATGTTGAAACTTGAAACAATATCTATAATCAATATTACACTTTCCTCAATCATTATTCGATTTATAAATGATGCATGACTTTATATATATATATATTTTACGATACCCACTTCCAAAATTTTATTTTACCAAACACAAAATCTTGAGTGCACCTAAGTGCATTTGAAATTTAGGCCCAATTTTAATTCTAATTTTGACTAACTTAATTTTGAGTATGCGTTGGTTAAAATTGATTTTGAAATTGAGATTCAATTAAAAGTGCACCCAAGACACACTCGTTTAAAAATGGGTGTCAGTGATAATTTGACATGATATATTGTGTTGGAATCTTGTGCTTCATTTTTTACTATTTGTGTCATGGCACCTAGCGTGACATGCATTAAACGTTACTAAATAGAAAATTGTGATAATTATTGAGATATCTAACTTTCTTTTTAACTTAATTAATTTTCAGATTATTGGTGAAAGAAAAAGGAGGCTTCTTTTTGGTATCAATTCTGATGGAGATGGAAGTGCACAAAAAAAATTCCAAGTGTTGGGTGTCACACATGAAATGAGGCGACCAAATTAAATATGAGAAAAATATATTTTAGTTTAATTTAATTTAAGATCCTTTTATTCCATGGAAATTTCTGCACCCATAATTAAGGTTGTGGTGGGTTAGACAATTAGGCAGATCTGTTGCTAGCCAACGAATATATTATCTAGAAAAAAAATCAGAATGCACCCTTGTTGGTGTTTGTTTATTGATTAGGGCACCTTTTTTTATTACTATTTCTTTTTTACTGCGAGTCTGTTAATACAGTTAAAAATTTACAGTTATGGGCTTCTTTTGTTGTCCATCTCTCCTGACCTTTTTGTCTTTGATTTGATGCTTCTGCTGACACAGTAACTCACTGTTCATACATACATGTATAAATATATATGAATATGTATTACACGTGTAGGAGAGTTTGGATAGGGTTTTGGGGGGCCGGGGGGGGGGGGAGTGTGAAATATTTTAAACGACTTGTATGCATAAGGTGCATACTACACAGTGCAGCTAAATTTTATTTTTAAAAAATTACACAAAGTATAATTAAAAACTTACACATGTTATTATTGAAAAATATATATATTTAATGGTGTAATTTTTCATTAATAAATAGTGTAACTTTTTAAAAATACACTTGAGTTGCACGGTGCACCTGTTGTACAAGAAACTCGCTCTTTTTAAATATTCTTTTAGCTGATTTCTTGTGCTTCGGTTTTACCGTACAATTGAGAATATAATGTGAAAATTTACATATAATCGAATACTGATAATAATATAATTGAAATGTGAAATTAAAAATATACTCTCTCCGTCCCGTAGGAATTTGCACTCTGTGAGACGATATATTTTTTTCTTAAAAATGTATTTTATATGTAAAGTAGTGATATTAAAATTTTATATATAAATTTTCAATTAACAAGTAATATATTTTATATCCCTCAGTCCTGAGAAATTTGCACATTAGGAGTAACATATTTTTTAAGAAAAATATGTTTTTTGAATAAAATTATAGCATATGAATAAATATATTTATGGTTATGTGTGGATGTATACAAATCGATGTTTTCTTTTTTAGTAGTGTGCAAATTTGTGTGAGACATCTAAAGAAAGAAAGTGTGCAAATTTATTTGGAATTGAGAGATTATTTTATGTATAATGATCACTATCAATGTTATAATAAAATACACTTGATTTTTTAACAGTGATAATATACATGCATAACAATGATAGTGAATTTACGTAACATTGATAACATATACATATGACAGTGATAATTGATAAACTCGAGTTCACCATAAACTCAAATTTATATAAGTTTTTGTCTTTATATTGATATCATATCATGAAATGATCTCATACAATACTTATTTTTTTTAAAAATAACATTATTTTGAAATCTTTTGAGGAAGAAAGAAACCTTGTGTGCCAAATGAATTTTAACTCCATGCCAACATACTGTCTGGATCGCTCCCACAGTCTCACTTGTTAGATAAGGTCAACATTAGTCGAGAAAAATTTATCTTGACATACCTTAACACCAAATAATGAACAAATCATGGTTAAAAATTCTTCTCAAGCCTCCTCCTTCCTCTCCCTCCACAATTTTATTTCTCTTATTCTTCCATCTCCTACTGCCACTCGTAAAACTTTGTTAGGCTCCATTTGGATGGGTGGATTTAAAATTTATGGATTTCACACACAAATAATCACTATTTCCGTAAATTTATAAATACTTAAATTTGAACTATGTTTAAAATGGAGGAATTTTAAACCCTCTTCAAAATCATATCATTTAAAATTTCTCATCTCTACCCTTTTCCATCTCTATCTTTCCCTACTTTTTCCCTTCTCTCTTATCTCTTTATAATTCTTAACTTGAAATATATGTTCTCTTACGTGTATTTTTTTTTAAATACATTCATTTTCAAATCAATCCATCCAAATGAAGCATTAAATGCTTTAATAAAATTCATTTACTAAATCTACAACCATTTCGTTGCAATCGTACCACTGCCACCAGTACTGCCGCCTGCACCAGAGACGGAGGGAAGTGGGGTACATGAGAGCACTGGCCCCCCTGGAATTTTGAAATTTTTTAGCGATAATTTGATAATTTTGCATTTAAATAATAAAATGTGTATTATATATAACAATGATCAATGGCAGTGGGGTACATCGGATGTAACAATGGTTAATGATAACAGATTTTTGTCTTGACTGGAATATTTTGGGCATCATTAAATTGAAAAAAAAAAACCCACTTAACCATCAACAATTTTAATTCCTGTAAATAAATATAAAAACATGGGATATATGATTTCTTCACCTTTAAATCCCGCAGTCTGCACTAACATGAGCCACGACACACATCTTCAAAAGGTAAATTTTGTTGAATTTTATTCACTCTCATTTTCAATTTGATTCACCATAATTCAATTTTATTAATAAGTTTTAGATTCCTTTATATTATATAATCTTAACTTATTTTTTTTACCCTTTTAGTTCTATTTATCCTTTTGCAAGCAATTCATAAATATTAATAATTGATTTTTTTTAATTAAGTTCATGGTAAAAAATATTTAACATTATTGTCTATATTCTTTTTACCAATTTTTTAAATTAAAATTGCACATTTTAGTATTAAAATATAAGAGTTTTAATTTAGTGTTTTCAAAACTTTGCATATTTATATCACATTTATATCTAAAAGTACTATGTTATATAAAATAATATGTAGTGCCTAAGAACACATCAATGAAATTTTAAAAATATTTATCCTCCAAATTAAAAGAATAATTTGAAGTTACAATTTAGATGGATATTATGATTGCATTCTAACTAAAAAAAAGAAAATGATATTTTTTATGATATTAATATTTTAGCAATTTCAACACCATCTCACCTCTTCTATATAGTCGAAACAATTAAATTTTTTTCCATAACAAAACTTAACTTATTCAATTTAAATTAATGGAATTAGATGTTTTAATAAATTTATAATAATCATTTTTATAAATATAACATTATTTCGTCCTTATAAAAATATTAATGGGGTCCCCCTGTTCGAAATTCCTGGCTCCATCAGTGCCTACACACTTCTCTTAGTAATATTTATAATCAACATGTCAATATACTCCATTGGCAATGTAGCTACAATTTTCGATTGATAGATCAACCTGTGGGATCAAATTTGCTCTATTTTTTCTATTTTTGTTATTTCAGTTTCCATAATTTTTTTTTCATTTTTTATATGGGGTAGACTTTTCTTTTCTTCTTATTTAATTGTGTGTCAGATGCTCTCGAATCCTTAGTCCTTCCTGTTGAGGTGCGAAAAGAGATAGATTATAATGATAGATTTAGATGGTAAAAAACACATTATTGTGAGATGTTATTATTTGTCAATGGTATTTTAATGGTTGCTATTTTATATTACTAGTAGGGATGACCTGTACTAGCCATATGTATAAACCCTGCAGTGTTAATCAAATTATAAAGTGTCTTAAAGGTTGGCGTACACAGTACGTGCTTGTAGGTGAATCACTTGACACTTGGAGACCATGGACTCCTTCAATCATAGGATCAAAATAATAATTTTTTATAAGTTAAAGAACTAAAATCAAAATTTAAAATTTAAGAGGACGAAAAGTAAAGTTTGTAAAATTTAAAGGACAAAAATATATATTTTCCCTTTAAATTTACAAGCAACCTCACATGTGATAAGAGATATTATATATATTTCCAATATCTATGTAAAAATTAATTTATTAATTCTTAAAAATCATTTTAGATATGTACGTACATTAAAGTATTTAACTAATAATAAATAATCACTTTAAAAATAATAATATTTATATGTGTGATATATATGTTAAATCAGTATTATAGAATGTTGAAATAAATTTAAAATTAATTATTTAAAGAAAATTTGGAATTTATATAAAATAAAAAAATAATTGACAAAATTAAGTCGCTTTCGTAAAAGAGTGAGTCTACTATTGCACCCACATTGCTTTAAGCATATATAAAAAGACTAAATTATCCTTATATAAATATTAACTTTAATTTTAATCTTTAAAGTTATTTAATTTTAAAATTAATTCTTAAAGTTTGAAATTGGTATAGTTTTAAAATAAATAAAAAAGTATACATGAAATGGAATAGTAATTGTAAAACTAAAAATATTAATTAAACTCTAATAAAATTAAAAAATAGATAAATATTTAAATATAATTAAATATGAAAATACACATTTTTATCCTTTATGTTTTATTAACTTTGTTTTTCGTCCTCTTAAGTTTTGAATTTTGATTTTAGTTCTTTAATTTACAAAAAAATAATAATTATTTTGGTCCTGTGACCGGTTGAGTGAACGCCTGACCGGGTATAATCGATCACAGGACCAAAATCATATTTTTTTGTAAGTTAAAGGACTAAAATCAAAATTCAAAACTTAAGAGGACGAAAAACAAAGTCAATGAAACTCAAAGGGCAAAAAAAATATATTTTCCCTAAAGTATATAGTACAATAGATCAAATTTTATAAGAGAATTATAAACTACTCCAGATCAACTGTGTCGTGAGAACGTGGAGAATAAGCAATAAAGACATATACAACTAGAAAAAATACACATGCAATATCAACCTAAATTTTTTGAGATCGAGTTGTAAGAAGTTGCAGAATCTTTGTATCTAGAAAAAACAGTAATAATCCAGATAAATGAGTTTTAGATTATAATATTGTATTTAGTTGAACTTATAAGCTCTTTAACTCCCAAAGTGTTTGGTAAAATAAACTGTTTAATAATTTATAAGATTTTAAAATAAAATCCTTACAACTTATAAGCTAAAAATAATTAAAATATTCTAAATTTATTTTCTGACCATATCCACTCTCATCCACCCACCCCTCACGGATCTTGCCACCACTCTCCAACCACTACCCAACACGAAAAAAATAAAAATTCTATTAAAATTATTTTTTAAAAAAAGATTACAATAAATTATCAAAGAACTTATAAGTTGTATTAGTCAAACACTTTAACAAAATTATAAGCTATTTTAAATTAACATCTTATAAAATTTTAAAATATTTTATAAGATGTTTAAAATAAATTTAGCCAAAACACCAACATATTATATTAAAAACATTAAGTTACTACCTAATATACCCTCTTACATGTTTCCAATGAATTATATCCCCTATCATCTATTTATGAATCACGCGAATCCTACGTGGCTTCATACAACACTTTCTACGCATCTTTCTAATTTTCTCATAAAATTATATTTTTTAAAATAAAATATAAATAACCGTCGTCGGTTATCCATCCTCTTTTTAATTCACTAACTTCTCCATCTATTTTACCCTTCTATATTTTTAAAATACTAACCACCATCCATAGATCTCGGTAAATTCCACCCATTACACATTTAAATTAAAAAAATTAAATTTCAAATTAATTTAAAAGAAATTTCAAATTAACATATAGTTTTTTCTAATCCCGCATATGTGCGGGATTATGTACTAGTATCATCTATTTACCTATTAATACTATTTAAGAAAAGAGCAAAGTTTTTCTTTTTTTTCCCTTTAAGAAAAGAGCAAAGTTGATTTTTTTTCTTATGCGAACGGAGGGAGTATAAATGTACAGTTGAGATCAAATCTGACAGTTAGTGTTTCCAATCAAATGATAATTAAGTTAGACAGCAATTTATATCCCAAAAATTGGGTTCTTAGCCAATCCTGCTTCTCCATCTGCTTACATATGTCTCCTTTTATTTTTAATAATTCAGTGAAACTTTTCCAAAAGAGAGGGGAAAATAAAGACAAATTTAAGGTGGGGGAGACCCACAAATTAATAAAATTTTATTATTAATTGATTCAAAGTAATTATGCAAATAAATTTGAAACACTTGCCCAAAAGTGTCTAGGTGCTGCAAAGTACTTAGACAGTGTTCATCCAGATCACTCTTTCAAAAAATAATACTATCTCCGTCCTAGGTCTTTCTTAAAAAATATCAGGGCACACATATTAAAGAAAACTTGAAATATGTAAGTGTGAAGTTAAATAATAAAGTATAAAAAATATACTTTATTGACTTTTATGAGTATAAATTATTTTCTTTATAAGGTGTGAAGAAAGATTTGGGACGTCCCAAAATGAAAAATTAGGAAAAAATAGTTGGGACGGAGGGAGTAATTAATAAAAAAAAGTATTGCAGAAGATCCCGAGTAAAGATAATTGTGATGATCTCAAATTAATAATTAATTTGCTATAAGGGGGCGCTTGGTAAAAAAATTCTAGAAATGAGATATACACATTGTAATTATTATGTGTAATGAGAATAAATGAAGTATATATCATTGTTTTTTCTCCTAAATAAGGTAATCACTACCTCCATTTGATTACCTCCATCTCACCTTATAAGCATCCTCCTCGATCAATCCCTCATACTACAATCAACAACATTCATTTTTTGTCAACTTTTTCAAAATTGGACCATAACATTAATGATGTAACCACTATGAAGATAAAATCTCATTCAACATATGTAAATGTAAAGGAGGACAATAAAATTTCATTCCCATTTTCACTGAAGAATTTGAAACAAGTGCTACTAAGTTGTTACCAACTCAACAATTTTGCACACAACTAAACTAACTTTCATTTTGAATTATGATGAATTTGTCATTTATTATCATATTTTTTTACATAACTATTTGACTCGACTTTTTAAGAGCAGGTGGACCGACAACCTTTTTAAATATAATTTTATATATCAATAACTTTAAATGGACATTAATTATTCATTATTTTTACTCGTAAATATTAATTAATTATTTCTATTGAATGTATATTAATCATGCACACAAATTAATATTATTCTTCTGATATAATTAACTTTCATAGTAGCTATATATAAAGTACTGATAATTATGAGCTTTAATTCTATATATATAAATACACCACCTTTATTTAACTTTAAATTTAATTTTGAGTTTCACGATTATTATAAAAAATCCCAATTTTTTAAAAAGTTTCAATTCGATGCACTTTTGTTCTTCTGGCCAGCAACTGATGACGTGTCTCGCCGAAACACGTGAAATATTGTCATGCTGGCGTACACGTATGAAATTACTTTTTTATATTTTATTTTTTTCCACATCATATATTATATATATAAAAAATAACAAAATTTTATAATATTATTACTGTTATTCATATATATTAATAGTGATAGTAAATATACATAACGATGATAATATATACTATAAATGACAGTGATAATTGATAAACTCAAGTTTACAGTGAACTCGGATTCATATAATTTTATTCATGTAAGTTTATCATGAAGTTATTTAAAAATATTAAATAATTTTGTTGGACTGACGAACTAATGTAATTAGTATATGAACAATCACCAAAGGTTAGGCAGGTCGCCAGGACCGACCTGATTCCACGGAGGTCCGGAGCTCGCCTATCTGGGGGGCAGCTCGCCCACACAGCTCGCCCAAGAGGCTCGCCCCTACCCCCATGAGGACCTCGCCCAGGTCCGTCATCACATGACACCCAGAGAACCATACAAGGCATTGGAGCTCGTTCAGAGCACAACTCCAAGAGCACACCTCCAGAGCACACCTCCAAGCTCGCCTTCCAGAGCTTGCCCCCTAGCTCGCCCAAGAGCTAGCCTTGTAGCCTACCAGATCCCGATGGTTGTACTCTTTTTCCCTCCGTCCGGTTTATCCACAAGGGTGGTTTACGGCGAGGTTTTTAATGAGGCCCATCTAGTCTAAGGCATAGTAGTAGGACGAGGCACAACATAGGTAGCAGTGTAAGGGACCAGGACGAGGGTTATGGACCCTCGTCAACACCGGAAGCCATATAGGCTCGTAAGGTGCCGTCTCACACTCACACACCTATAAATAAGACCTCTCTTGTACTATTCACACAATTCCTCACAAATTCTGAAAATCAATACTACTACTCTTGCTATATGTCTCTCTCTAAACTCTCTATTCTCCCTCCCCAAAAACATTAATTCAAAGATTATTGTTTGATAGGATTAATGTGTTATAAAGCCACATAAACAAACATAGATTAGAAAATTCTATCAACAATTTGGCGCTAGAAGGAGGGTGGTGGGCCGGCACACTGAAAATTAAAAAATATCAAGAACAAAAAGTTAGGGTTTGGTTGAAGGTTTGAAGATTTGAAGGTGTTCTTAATAAAACTCAAGAACACTTGAAGATACACATACATTTTCACCCTTTGGACGAAGAACCCAGATTTCTGGACAAGAACTTGAATTTTTGGATTTCACAAAATCGGTCCTGAACAAGTTTTCAAACGCGCGCGTGCACACGAATAAACCGAACTTCGGACAATTCATCACACGCGAGGCTAGACGAAAACCTGCACAGCTCCGCCTAAGCTGGACGATAACCATTCAGGCGACCTCCATCACTCCGGCGACCTCCCTCCACTTCAACGCCCTTCAGCAAGTTACCCCCTCCGAAACCCAAAAATGGCTAACACTCGAGCCGCCAAGGGACAGACCTCCGCAACGGCGGGAAGGTCTAGAGGGGGCAATCAAAACCAGGCCGAGGTGGAGACCTCACGCCAGGTGGTGGAGACATCACAACCACCTCCCCAGAAGAGCACCGCAGCTCTGCGACCTCAGCGAACTGCGGCGACCCAGGAAGACTTAGCCCCCGCTCTGAGGGACCTGGTCAGCAATCCTGACGAGCTCCAACGCACCATCGCGACCCTACAAAGGTTGCAGCAGCGACAGCAGGACGAGCTCGCCCTAGTACCTAGGCGAGCTCCAGCCGCCGAAACCAGGGAGCAGACCAGGCCCACCCAGGGCACCCAAACCAGGGGAGACTACAGCGTACTCCCCACCGAGCAGGAGGAGAGCTCGACACAAGCTCGCCAGCGCAGGGAGAGGACAGGTAAAGCCAAAATGGGGGAGGAGGGTCCCGCTCCTTACACTGGAAGGGAGTCGGCCTACACCGGGGCGTCTGGCACCCACCAATCTCAAAGGAGGGAAGTCCTCCAAGGCCGCTTGGGCCCGAGATACGAGGAGAAGGAGTGTACGGCGGCCCCAGCCGCGTCCCATGGGGATTCCGACCAACAGCCACGCAGATCAGCCCACGAAAGGCTTAGGAGGCCCACTGCTGACCGGTTAGGCCCCCACGGCGGACGCCAGTTCCAGCCCGCCACTGAGAGGTCACCCCAGAGTGAGGCACCTCGGGGACGTGCGTCCGCGAGACGCACGACCTTTGAGCACCCTCCGCCGGAGGTGACCCGAGATGACGAGCTGGCCTCACTGAAAAAGGCCGTTGAAATGCTACAAGCACAGGTAGCAGCCAAGTCTGGCGGACCTGACGCCATGACTCTCCCCACCTCTCCATTGGCACCTGCCATCCTCCGCGCACCGGTCCAGAAGAAAATTCAATTCCCGGTGATGTCCGCATACGAAGGCGAATTGGACCCAAAAGTCCACCTGGCCAAGTACGCGGATTTCATGATTTCGGTCGGCGCCACCGACCCCACCCAGTGCCGAAACTTCCCACTGACCCTAGGGGACCGAGCTCACCGCTGGTTCTCTTCACTTGCCCCGGGGTCAATCTGCTCATTTGGCCAACTCTCGCGGGAGTTCCTGGCCCACTTCTCTGGGTTCGGGTCCTACCTCACCCAGAAGCACCGGCTCGCCAACATCCATTAAGGCGAGAGCGAGACCGACCAACAGTACCTGGAAAGGTTCGACAAGATTCTGCTGGAAGGCGAGCCGGTAAGCGAAGACACCAAGGTCGTCGCAGCGATGGGCGGACTCAGGAGGGGCACCGACCTCTGGAAGAAAATGCACCTCGCATGTCCCAACACTTATAGCGAATTTCGCCACAAGGCGGGGGTGTTTGTGGCTATGCAGGAGGCACTACTGAAAGAAGTTGGTGCCCACGGGGAAAAGAAGCCCTACGGGAAAAAGTCCGGGGGCGCCTACAAAGCTCCCCGGAACTTAAAAGCCTTTGGCGAGGGAGATGAGCTCAAAGAAAAGCTCAACCAGGTCCTCACTGTCTCCGTTGACCATGTCTTCACTGCCGTCCAAGGCAAGGCCATGCTGGAGGAGCCAAGACGGATCCGCCAGGACCGCACGAAGCTCAACCCCAACAAATTCTGTGTCTACCATCAGGCCATCGGCCACTTCACCAGCGAGTGCCGAGACCTCCTTAAGCAACTTTGGAAATTTTACGAGGAGGGGAAATTGGCCGAGTTCGTAAAGAAGGCCCCAGCTAAGAGACCGAGGTTCGAGAGGAGGGCTACCTCCGATGACGAGGAGGAGGCGGACCAACCTGGTCCCCATCACAGACGGAGGGCACCTCCCCAACCTCAGCAAAATATGGAGCCAACTCGGGAACTCTTGGTTCTTGAGGAGGAGATCGGAGCTGCAGGAGGTCTCCAGGACGGGGGATTCTCCATATCTAGGAGAAAGAGGAAGGCCGAAATCTGGGCCATAAATCAAGTCCAGGAAGGTAGCTCCGGCCCCAGGACCGTCTCACAGCTCGTTGACGAGCTGACATTTTCTTCAGCGGACCTGGAGGGGGTACTGATGCCCCACAACGACTCGTTGGTGATAACTGCCGACATCATGAACGTCCGAGTTCACAGGCTACTTGTGGACACCGGCGCATTCACCAACATTCTCTTCAAATCCACCTTGGATGCCTTAGGTGATTTCGAGTCGTACCTGGAACCTAGCAATGCTAGGATAGTGGGGTTCGGAGAAGCTGTAACCGTCCCCCTAGGTAGTGTTAGGTTGAGCGTCCAACTTGTATCGGCTGAGGACCCCGCAAGGAGACTGACTAGGCTCATAAATTTCCTAGTTGTCGACCAGCAGTCCTCCTACAACGGGTTCCTTGGCCGCCCTTTTATTAATGAATTCAAAGCGGCGTGTTCGACCTACTACTACTGTTTAAAATTTCCAACTCCAAAGGGTGCCGGAACTATAAAAGGTGACCAGAAAAAGGCCCGAGAATGTTTACTCTAAATCAAAGATGGCCGGGTCAAGAAGTCCGTTACGCAAGTCCACATCCTCGAAGAGAACGTACAGATCCCTGTAGACGAGCCCAACATTCTAGACATCATCTCAGTCGAAACTGAGATGATGGAGGTAGGCGATTTGGCAGAAACCAACCAAGGCATTGGACTTGTGCAGGACACGCAACCGACACCAATGGAGGACGTGGAAGAAACCCAAGTGTTGAGACCTGCGCAGGGGTCGGTAGCTGCGCAGGGACAGCAGCCTACTCCCATGGAGGTAGTTGATGAGGCCCAAGGTGGAGGACCTGCGGGAGGTCAAGAACCAACGCCCATGGACGTTGACCCAATCCCTCAGGTCACCACACTATCCCAAGCTGACAGACCTCCGGAGGTGTTCACAACCGATGACCTCGAACCGCGCATAGGCCACGAGCCTGCACAGATGTCACAAGGGGAGTGGGACGAGCTCATCAACGACCTGAGGTGGAAATGTCAGAAGAGAAAAGTAACCCCCATGGAGGAGTTGACGGCACTCCCGGTGGACCCGGAAAGGGACTTAGAACTTTTCATCGGTTCTGAGTTACCTGAACCGTACCGGTCGAGGATGGAGCTGTTCTTGATGTCCAACCTGGACATATTTGCCTGGTCCCACGAAGACATGACGGGGATCCCGTTGGAACACGCTTGCCACAGGCTTAACATAGATCCGACGAGGAGACCCGTACGCCAAAAGCGAAGAAAATATGGACCAGACAAGTACGCAGCTCTAACAGTTGAGGTGGAGAAGTTGTTAGACAACAAGCTCATCAGGGAGGCCTTGTGTCCGCAGTGGGTCGCGAACCCCGTCCTGGTGAAGAAACACAACGGGACGTGGAGACTCTGCATTGACTTCACGGACCTGAACAAAGTGTGTCCAAAGGACAACTTCCCACTACCTCACATTGACCAGCTAGTAGACAGCACTGCAGGCCATGAGATGATGACATTCATAGATGCTTTCGCAGGCTATCATCAGATAGCTCTACACCCAGAAGACCAGGAACACACGGCGTTCTACACCAACAAGAACATGTACTGCTGGGAAAGGATGCCGTTCGGACTCATCAACGCCGGAGCTACGTACCAGAGATTGGTGAACAAAATGTTCGACCAACACATCGGCGAATCCATGGAAGTGTATGTGGACGACATAGTTGTTAAGAGTTTGAGAAAGGAGGACCACCTGGACCACCTGAAACAGACTTTCGACATACTGCGCCACTACAACATGAAATTGAACTCCAAAAAGACTAGCTTCGGCGTACACTCTGGGAAGTTCCTGGGGCACCTAGTTAGCCAGCGGGGAATTGAGGTCAACCCGACACAGGTCCAGTGCATAATCGAGATGGGGATACCAGATTCCATCCAAAAAATTCAAAGACTAACTGGGTGCATGGCGGCCCTTAACAGATTCATCTCCAGGTCCGGCGACAGAAATCATCCATTTTTCGAGGCAATTAAAGCAAACACACAGAGGTACAAAGAGGCGGCCAAGGCCAACAAGCTTCACCTAAAAAACCACTTCGTATGGACAAATGAATGCCAACGAGCCTTCGAAGATATCAAAACATACCTGGCGGACACACAGATTCTGTCGAAACCAATATCTGGAGAGAAGCTGTATTTGTACCTAGCCGCATCGGAGGTGGCCATCAGCTCCGTCCTGGTCCGAGAAGAGGCGAAAACACACCTCCCAGTGTATTACGTGAGCCAAGTCTTACATGAAGCTGAGTTGCGGTACACCCCAACAGAGAAGCTGGCTTATGCACTGGTGATGAGTGTTAGAAAATTGAGGCCTTACTTCTTTGACCATCCGGTGGAGGTGCTGACAACGTTCCCACTACGTCAAATACTACAGCGCCCAGACACCGCCGGACGCCTGCTGAAATGGTCACTGGAGATCAGCCAATACGGTATAACCTACGCACCCCGAACAGCGATCAAGGGACAAGCACTGGCCGACTTCATCGTCGAGCTAACTTTCCCACAAGATCCGACGAGGGGGCGTATAGCTCTGTGGCATCTCTACGTGGACGGATCATCAACTAGCATGGCAGCAGGCGCCGACGTGGTCCTAATCAACCCCGATAGACAAGTCTTCACCTCCGCAATTCGGTTCGACTTTCGAGCAACCAACAATGAAGCGAAGTATGAAGCGTTGATAGCAGGACTTAGGCTATCATTAGCTGTGGGGGCAACCAATCTTCAAGTTTTCGGAGATTCCCAGCTAATAATATCCCAAGTCCGGGGGGAATTTGAAGCAAAAGACCAGCAGATGATGACCTACCAGAAGATAGCGGCGCATCTGATCTCGATGTTTACACAAGTTTACATCAATCAAATACCGCGGCTAGAAAACACACAGACAGATGCTCTAGCCCGGCTAGCTACTAGCAACGGCGAAGCCGAATTCACGGAGGTTGTGATCACCACACTGAAAAACCCCTCGACGTCCGATTACAAGATAAATCAAACCTCGAGTGGGGGGCAAGAGGATAGTGAAGATGGTGAAGATTGGTGCACTCCAATCCGAAAATACTTAGCAGACGGAACAACCCCCGTAGACGCCTGGGAAGCTAGCCGGTTAGTAAAGCAAGCTGCCAGATATACGCTGCTGGATGGCCAACTCTATAAACGTGGATTCTCTCTACCCCTACTCAAATGCCTAACTAAGAAGCAGGGGTCCGAAGTGTTAGAAGAAATTCACGAAGGAATTTGTGGGAGTCACGCTGGGGGGCAAGCATTGGCATATAAAACGATCAGACAGGGCTACTACTGGCCCACTCTTCGCAAAGATGCCATTAGCTTCACTCGAAGGTGCCGAAAGTGCCAACTTTTCGCACCTAACATCCACTCCCCAGCCAACCAGCTTAGGTCGGTTTTCAGCCCATGGCCTTTCGCGAAATGGGGTATCGACTTGATCGGCCCATTTCCACCTGGTAGAGGCGGTGTAAAGTTCGCTGTTGTAGCAGTAGACTACTACACCAAGTGGGCTGAGGCCGAAGCTCTCACAACCATAACCCAAGAAAGGATGATCGGCTTCATTTGGAAAAACCTGATCTGCAGGTTTGGACTCCCGCAGTCGGTCATCACTGATAATGGAAGGCAGTTCGACGGACAGAAGTTGAGGGACTTCTGCAGTTCATGGAACATCAAGAAGCACTACTCAACTCCGTATCACCCCCAGTCGAACGGCCAAGTCGAGGCGGTGAACAAGATCCTGAAACACATACTGAAGCTCCGCCTCAAGGAAAAGAAGGGGAGCTGGGCAGACGAACTCCCGGAGGTCCTATGGTCCTATAGAACTTCCTATAGGGCCAGCACTGGGGAGACCCCGTTTGCCCTAGCCTTCGGGACTGAAGCCGTAGTCTCGGTAGAAATCCAGAACAAGACTTGGAAGGTGGTGGGATATGATGAAGAAAAGAATGATGAAGCCTTGGCAGTAGAAAGAGATCTGATCGAAGAAACCAGAGCTTCATCAGAAATGAAAAACGCCACCTACAAGCGCAGAGCGGAAAAATATTACAACTCTCAGGTCCGAGACCGAAAGTTCAAGGTCGGGGACCTGGTGTTGAAAAAGAAATTGATGGCCCCACCAGGTGTATTTGGTTCAAATTGGGAAGGACCATTCCGGGTCACTGCAGCCTGGCCAAACGGTACCTATGATCTAGAAGACGCAGAAGGCAAAGCTTCGTCATACACCTGGAGCTCGGCACATCTAAAAAAGTTCTACCAATAGACTAGAATTCTGTAATAGACTAGTCGGAGGTTGGCATCAAAAATGTAGATGGCAACCGATGTAAATTGCATAGCTATAAAAAGTTAGAGAAATTCAGAAAAATTCCCAAGTGTTTAGACCTATGCAGCTCTCCAACCAGACGAGCTGCGCCAGGTCGCCCACTACACCAGGCCCAGCTCGTCAAACCCAGCTCGCCCATGTGCTAAAAAATCCGTGGTGCGCAAGGACCAAGGTCCCAAGCGTTGTAATTGAATAGCTCGAAGGCAAAGGCCAAAGTGCCCAAGGTCGCGAAGGTACCCTTCTTAAAGGGTTGCTAAGCACCTACTGCCACAAGTTAGAAAAATTCGCAAAAAAGACAAAAATGTCTAAGGCAAGGTTCATGAAACCCAATGGCCCAACGTGAATCAATCGAAGTACTATTCGCGGCCTTAAGTGGCGTAAGACGAAGAATACGCACTCTCAAAACAGAGGTACAATTCGTAGTCGTAAGTGACGTAAAACGAACGATTCGCTTCTCAAAGTAGAATAAGACGAACAATTATGTGCCAGGAAAATAAACAAGAACGAGCTATTCTAAGAAATTATAACGTAAAAGCGCAAAAACATAAATGAAAAAAGTTGGACAAAAAATGCTCGACTTATATTCAAAAGGATACTTAAGAGATTTTCAAGCCAAAAATATACTTGAAAAAATCCTAAGTATGAGTAGTGGTGCTGGCCACAAAGGCCGACCAGCTAGCCGTCTTTGAATTACAAAAAGCTCCTTCTGGGCGAGCTGCACGTGCCCGGCGAGCTAAATCTACTTAGACAAAAAGTAAAGACTACAAAAATGGAGCTCCTTCTGGGCGAGCTCCACAACCCGACGACCTACTACAACTTGAAAAGTAAAAGCTAATCTAAGAAAGCAAGGAAAAGCCTAAGTCTCGGGGGCATCAGCAGGGGCGGAGGCGACCTCGGCGGGAATAGGGGCGACCTGGGCACCAGGAAGGGCAAGTTCGGCCTCTGAAGTGATGTTGCCGGTGAGCCCGCTGACATCGAACTCGCCCAGATTAAGCACGGCATCCCCGCACGCCTCTTGGAGTTGCTCCATCGTGGGCGGAGTCCGTTCCTCTTGATCGGTGACCTCCGTCTCGCCCAGATTCAGTTTCGGCACTGGGATAGTATTGATGATCTTGAACCGTGCCGGAACAAAATCTAGTGGAATTCCAAGTTCGGGGAGGTCGCCAATATCCAGCTCGGCATCATCAGGGAAGGGGACCCTGTCCAGGCATTCTTTAAATTCGCCCACTACCGCTTTTACCTCATCATCATGATGGGCTCGCGCCCACCAGAGAGCCCTCAGAACCTCGGCGTAACATTGCACGAAGCCCCGATCCGAGGCCTCGGCTCTTGCAGCTATCAAATCGGCCGAGGAGGCAGCACTGTTGCGTAGTTCGGCGACCTCAAGGGCCTTCGCCTCCAATTCGGCCCTTAACCTCTCGCACTCGGCGTTGGAGTTCTTCACCAAACCCCGCTGCAGTGCGAGGTCTTTCTTTGTGATCCCGTGGCTGCCGACCTCCTGGGCGAGCTGGGTGGCGAGCTCCTCTTCCTTCGCCCTTATCCTAGCCTCGGTCTCCTCCTCGAGTCGGGCGAGCCGACGTTGGATGGCCTCGAGCTGCTGAAGGGTGCTTTGCTCAGCGGCCAGCGATGCCTCAGCCCGTTCCTCGGCGAGCTGCGCCTGTTTCTTCGCTTTGTCAGCGGAGTCCGCCAGCGCCAGCATCCGTTTGTTCCTTTCGGAGCGACCCGCCTCCAACTCAGCAACCTGCTCGAGGGCCTTTTAATTGGCGAGCACCAATCTACTCGCATAGTGGCCCGAGAGAAGGAGGTTCTCCCTCAGGTCCTGACTGTTAATGCCCGCCACCAACGGAGTCATCCAATGCCTAGGCATCTCGCTCACAGCGTCCCGGGCTATGCCCGGAGGGAGATTCCGCATCGAAGTGAGGGAGCGAGATCGCTCAAAGGCATGCAGAGCCTCGTGGCGGTTGGGGAAGGCGATTGGGGCATAACTGCAAGATTAAAACAGATGAAAACTGTTAGAAAAATAAAAGATTGAAAAGCAATGAGGGTCAATTGGGCGAGCTACTTACTGAGCTCGGTCAGGATCCCAGCCCAGTAACGTGTCGTCGGTGGTTTGCACCCCGAACGGAGAAGGCGAAGGGGGCGAACTCCGAATGGGCGTGGCCGCCAGCGGGGCAGCGGATTGGACAGAGCCCCCCTGACCTGACCTCGCCGAGATCCTCTCAGCCCGGCCGGCGTATCTCGTTCTTTTGCGAGCCGGAGGATCCTCCCCGCCGGCTCGGGAGCCACCACCTCCTTGGGCAACCCTCTTCCCTCGACCTCGCTCGGAGGGGGCAACGACTCGTCCCCCACCTCGCCCGGCCCGGGCGATCTCTGATGCCTTGGATTTATCAGGAGCCCTGGCTTTCTCCTTTTGGGCTCCCGATCCACCAGCCTCGCCCTTTTTAGAGGCTAGCTCTGCCTTCTTGCTCGCCTCCAGCGCGAGCACAGACGGCGGGGCGAGTCTATTGGGGCGAGGTGGGCCCATCTCAAATCGCTCTTTCACGAGCTGATAGGCCTCGGGGATCTCGGCGATCGGGATAGCAACGAAGCTACCACCTGCACAAAAAATACAAATGTCAGCATGATGGACGAGCTACCCCCCCATAGGCGAGCTGCAAAGAGTTAGACCTGGGAGCTCGGGACCTTGGATGTCAAGGTGGTGCGGTAGTGTGAGGAGCCCGGCGAGCCGCAGGCAATGGTGCGCGCACAGATGGGCGACCTGTCTGTCCTTCTCGTTTCTCAAACAGCAAATGGCGCGCACCACGTCGAACTGCTCCGACACTTTAGGCCTGCCCCGGCTGGATTTGTGTCGCTTCGTAACTGCAAAAGGAAAGGAAATTAGAATTAGTATATCTAATTCAACCCACGCACACCGAAATAAGCGACCTACTGCTGGCTTCTCCATATCCCCCTGGGGTGGGAATACGGTCACCCCGTCCGTGATACGTGTTGGAGGCTCGCCAATCTCCACCGATGAAGAAACACTGCTTCTTCCATTCACAGACTTTATTGGGCAGTTCCCCTAGAAATTTCTCCCCTGGACGAGCTTTCAGGTAATAATACCCCGCGCCGTCCTGCGCCCGCTTGGTCACGGCGAAGAGCTCGCCCAGGTCCGCAGAGGTTGTCGCGTTCTCATAACCCTCCAACCCAAAAACAGACAGGGCGGCGAGGAGGTTGCTCCATGCATTTGGAGTGAGCTGGGTGATGGCCAGATTATTGTCAGCAAGGTATTGGCCGAGGATCGGGTGCAGCGGCAAAGTAAGCCCGGCCCTCAAGACATCCACGTTCAAGGCAGTCATCCCCTCAGGAGGTGCGTCGGCCCGCTCATCCTTCATCGGGGCATACATAAAAATATCCAGTGGGATGCGATACTCCCTGCGTATAATAGGCAGGTCGCATTCATCGATGAGGCTCTCCACCTCGCCAGCCTTATACTCAGAAGGGGCAACTTCTTCCAGGTCGGCGGGGTCTGCGCGAGGTACCCGATTTGGACAAGGGAAGCTCGCCGCGTACTCGGCAATATACTCATTCCAGTCGAACGGGTGAACCACCTGGGTGGGGACCTGGTACTCTACCAGCTGGGGTTCCGGGAAGCCAATACGACGGAACCATTCAAGTGTAACTTCCTCCAGATCGCCACCCTCCTCGCCGACCTCGGCGTTACCCTCATCCACCTCCTCGGGTCCTTCGTTGCCGCTGGCAACTCTTTCCTCCCGGGCGACCTCGCCACCTTCCTCCCATACCTCGCGGTACACGGAACTAGAGGCTCCTTCCTCCGGGTCGGGACGTAGCTCGCCAGGCAGCTCGCCAAGCGGCTCGCTGGAGACCTGGCGAGCTACCGAGGTCGCCTCAGAGCTGGAGCCAATCTCCACATACGAAACCTGAGGTGGCTCATCTTCAATTATGGGCAGTTTATCAGGGTTCCGGTCCGACAGGGTTCTACTCGAAGAGCGCATCGACATGGTCTCGGAGGAGTTCAATGGTCTCAAAGTCCAGTAATCCAAGAGTCAGGGAAATGTAAAGGTTCTCGATAAAATCCACGGTCCGAAACCCCGTAATCCGGGAGGAATAACAGAAAAATCAAATAAAAGATAGAAGAGAAGGGAGAAGAAATCGAATCCTACCTTGAAGAGCCTTCGAAAATCCGTCGAGCACAAGAAAAATCGGTCGTCGGGAAAGCTCTGAGAATTCGAAATGCAAGAAGTGAGAAAATGAACTCGTTTACCCCTATTTATAAACGTCGAGGCGAGGTGCGATATCCACAAAATACAGGGACCTGTTTGCAAGAAATTTGAAAGTTGGTCTGATTTGGGGCGGGAACCGAGGTCTCAAAAGGCGTGCATGACCCCTGGATTCCCGCACCGCGACGACCAGGGATGACCGCCTCCCAGAGCTCGCCCCCTAGCTCGGCGATCACCCAGAGATAGTTCGCCGAATTTCAGGTTCTCCAGCTCGCCTGCACATTTGACGAGGTCATGACACATGCGAGCTGGGGGGCAAATGTTGGACTGGCGAACTAATGTAATTAGTATATGAACAATCACCAAAGGTTAGACAGGTCGCCAGGACCGACCTGATTCCACGGAGGTCCGGAGCTCGCCTATCTGGGGGGCAGCTCGCCCACACAGCTCGCCCAAGAGGCTCGCCCCTACCCCCACGAGGACCTCGCCCAGGTCCGTCATCACATGGCACCCAGAGAACCATACAAGGCATTGGAGCTCGTTCAGAGCACAACTCCAAGAGCACACCTCCAGTGCACACCTCCAGAACACACCTCCAAGCTCGCCTTCCAGAGCTTGCCCCCTAGCTCGCCCAAGAGCTAGCCTTGTAGCCTACCAGATCCCGATGGTTGTACTCTTTTTCCCTCCGTCCGGTTTATCCACAAGTGTGGTTTACGGCGAGGTTTTTAATGAGGCTCATCTAGTCTAAGGCATAGTAGGACGAGGCACAACATAGGTAGCAGTGTAAGGGACCAGGACGAGGGTTATGGACCCTCGTCAACACCGGAAGCCATATAGGCTCGTAAGGTGCCGTCTCACACTCACACACCTATAAATAAGACCTCTCTTGTACTATTCACACAATTCCTCACAAATTCTGAAAATCAATACTACTACTCTTGCTATATTTCTCTCTCTAAACTCTCTATTCTCCCTCCCCAAAAACATTAATTCAAAGATTATTGTTTGATAGGATTAATGTGTTATAAAGCCACATAAACAAACATAGATTAGAAAATTCTATCAACAAATTTTATTAAAAGTATCAAAAAATTTATCAGGAGTATCAAAGATCGGGTTAATAATATTTTATTTATTTTTTAAGTCAAATTTTTATACTCCCGATAAATTTTCTGAAATTCAAATACTTGATACTTTAAAATATTTTCATAATATGCATATCATAAACTATTTTTATACAAAACTTATTCTTTTTTAAATTAATAATGTGATAAGTTTGGATTCAGAAATCAAAGTGTTGGGTTGGCAATGGCGTCGACATAAATGTTGGTCGATTAAACCTAAACAAGTGTGTCCAATTGATATTATATTACAGAGCCATATATTATCAGATTTCTATCATATACAGTGCTTATTTTCAATAATTTTGTCGGCAAAGTTTTTGGATCACCCACAAATTATGATTAAAATCCTTTATATAAATAAAAAGGCCACCATATGGATCCATTAAAATTGATAATTTGATGGATTTTTATAATATAATGTTCACTTGGAAAAAGTGTATAAATACTTTTTTTTTATTAGTATTGTATGCACCAGTTACATGGTGCAACTCAAGTTCATTTTTAAAAAGTTAAACAGTTTATAACTGAAAAGTTAAACAGCTTATTACTGAAAAGTTAAACTATAAAAGATACACTTTTCAGAAATAAACTGTTTAACTTTTCAGTTATAAACTGTTAACTTTTTAAAAATGAACTAGAGTTGCACCGTATAACTGGTGCACATGAGACTTACTCTTATTTTTTTTTTAAAAAGTCAAGACTTTTAGATGATGTGAAATATATTGATAATGTTATTAGAACTAAAACAATCTGATTTTAAATTATGCTGAAAATAACTTCACATATTTAATTAAAGTATATAATTGCTGAATCTCCTCTATATTCTCCATGACAAAGTTGATGCCAGTCATGAAGGAGAGGAGTATTTGAAAATTATATTAAACGAAATAACTTCACAACTTTTCAAACTTTAGAGGAACACTTTAGACAAAATTTATATATTCTTGCGACCAATATTTGTTTGCATACTTTCATTTTCTCTCCGTCTCATAATATTTTTATACCTTATAAATAAAAATTATTATTTTAATTTTATTTTTACACTATTCACATATTTACATAAAATATTATTATTTTTACATTTAATTTAATTAATTTTATATATCATTCTATGTTTCTTAAAAACTGTGCGGTTATTAAAGTAAAACACCTCTAAATCGAGGAGAGTATAATATTGCATGAATCTTAGTTTCGTAACCTGCCGACCTACTTATCAACTACCTACAAATTATATTCTATGATTCAATGATTCAGTCCAAAATTTCTCAAATTCTAGTGCTTAGAGGAACGAATGTTATATCTATTTATTTGTCTCATTTGCTCTTTGGTACACTGCATTATTTTTCATTTGCATTTTAGTGTTTTTTTTAATGGGAATACTTTCAAAAAATAATAAGAATTGGGCGGGTGCATAGAGAGTAAGTCTTGTATGAGGCCGTTCCGACACCTATTAATAAAAAGTTATCACTTTTAAAAAGTAAAAAAATTTATTTAAAAAATTAATATATTTTAAAAAATAACTTTTAATTATAATTTTATTATTTTTTATTAATAAGTGATATTACATGTCTCGTATAAGTTTTTTCTTACATGTATACCCTCGACTCAATATGATTAATTTTTCGACTCAATATGTAACCCTCATAACACATGATTAATTTTTCTATTCAACTAGCGATTCACCCGTGCGATGCACATATTGATTATTACAAATTTTAAATATAAAATTATATAAATAATAACTATAATAGACATTTAAATTCAGATAAAATGGATAGGAGTGAGTATGTATTATTCAATACTTTTAAATAAAATATTATTTTACTGACCAAAGAAAATATAAATTAATTTATTTTAACAAGCTATCTATTAATTTTACTAAATTTCTTCTGTTATTATTTTTTAATATGAAAAAATTATAATGTATATGAGTGTATTAGAATATTTAATCAATCATATAATTTTTAGTTATGTACTTAAATTTATCTAATGATCTTATATTGACATAACTTACATAATCTAAGTAAAAGTATTCAAATTTCATTCATATAATTAAAGTGAATAAATAATTATTTTTAAAATACTAAAATATATTTAGAATTTAAATTTATTTCATAAGTGTAATATATATGATGAATTAAATATTTTTAAAAGGTAAATAATTTGATATATAGCGTGTTAAAATTAATTTAAAATAAAAATTTAAAAAAAAAAAAATTAGCATAAAATATAAAAATTATAAACTTAACTCACTCTATTGCACCACAAAGCAAATTTACTTCAGTTACTCCAACAAATATACTTTTATTTTTTCTCTTTACCTCAATTTATATATATATATATATATATATATATATATATATATAATAGATTTGAATATTGATTATAGATTTTGGAGATTATAAAAAAGAGAAAAAAAAAAAAAACAAAGAGGGGCACATTTATAGGTGTCAAATGGGCTGGCAGGGCCAGCCCGGTACCGGCCACCGGGCGTTGTGTTTTTCGAGATGGGCCGGGTCCAACCCGATTCTCTTCGAGCCATATATTTTCAAGTCCGTCCTGACCTAAGACGGGCTACCGGTCTGATTTTTAATTTTTTTTTAATATATCACAACTACATGAGTATGTATTGTGTGAAAATAGTTCATGATAAGCTTATCATGAAATTCTTTTAATGTATCAAATATCTGGTTAAGTGTATCAAAATATTCATCAGGTGTACCAAAGGTTGAGGTTAATATATAAATTTTATTGACATCAACTTTTGATACACTTGATAAGATTTTTGATATACCTGATTAAATATTTGATACTTTAAATCTTGTTCACGATAAGCTTATCATGAACTATTTTCATACAATACTTTGCCCAATTACATTTGATTTCTATGTTTATCTTATTAATTGGTAATTTTATATACAAATATTACTTAAATAGTCATGAAATTTTATTTAATTTGTCAAAAAAATTTAATAATTAAAATAAAACTCAAATTTTTATATAATATTTAAACAATAATTCAACAAAATTTAATAAACTATAATTCACAAAGTTAAATTCAAATAATAATTGTTTAACAATCCTCTATAAACTAAAATTTATAAAAAAAAAAATATTTAAACAACTAATTTAACATCAATCTAATAAGTTTGTATTATAATTCATACTAACAAACATAGGAACTTCTAAAAATAAAGTTACATTATCAATATTCTGAATACATTATTGTCAATCTTATCTAATTCATATTTTTAATAATACAAATTAATTAATTAATTGAGATAATATATATTTTTTGATTAAAAATAGTATCTTTTAAGAAATTTTCAATGAAGATGCACATATTATACAAATAAATTACTTATTGAAAGTATTTAAAAGAATATAAATCAAAGATTCATAATAGAAGTATCATAAAAAAAATATCATACCAGGCTGGCCCAATGGGCCAGACTCGTTTTGACAGCTCTAGGCACATGGACAAGTGTGCAAAAATTATAAAAAATGCATACCCAAAAGCACACTTAGAATGAGTGTGCAAATTTTTCTAAAAATTGCACACTTGCTCTTCTTTGTAATAAACCTAAAAAATTGTCTCTTTTTGTAACTGCCCGTTTTATAGTACAATTGGAATATGAATGAGTTAGCTTTTTTGAGAAACAAAATAAACTTGTTGCCAAAAATTTCATAGAAATGATATAAATAGATAAATGATGGAATAATAAAATAAGTGAAAACTTGCCCAAAGTGACACAGACCCAATAAGCTCTATCATATATAGTAATAATTGCTCTTTCAGTTATAGGACTACTTTTATAATTGTCCTGAACATGAGAACCAATGAAAAATGAGTATGTGAGTGTAAAGTTAAATAATAAAATAACAAAAATATATTTTATTGATTTTTGTTAGTGTATAAAGTTTCCTTTTAATTAAGTGTGTAAAAATAGAGTTGGAATAAGATAAGTGTGAAAGTAAAACTGATGGAGTAATTAATTTTGAATAGATCTAGAGACATATATACGTTCTTTTGTTACATGATTTGACTACTCACGCTTTTTAATCATGCGTGAAAGACACGAAAATATGATAATGCGATGGAGTAGGATAAACGGAGATTCTTATATATATTTGATTGATACTAATGTTTTTATATATTTATAGATGAGTACTAATGATACTTCTTCAGATAAACTCTAAGCCGTCACTATTGATGGACAAGCCACATTTGAAATGCCCCAATCAAGAATGATCAAAATCATATTAAATTTAATTTGTTTAATGTTAGATTGAATGTTATGTCAACCCCTCCACCCAAGAGGGTTATTTGTATGATGAGTATGCATGCATGCATGATGATACAAAAATTGCATGCATGACTCAGCATAATCTGGATGCGACGTCATGGCCATTAAAGTGTACGTTCCCCACATATCCATTACCATTTGTTGCATCCATGGCCATGCCATGCCATGCCACCATCTTTTTTTCCAAGGCAAAATGTCCTTTCCTTGGAAGAAACACATGGCAGCTTGTGGACTCAATCACATACCATTAAATATATATATATATATATATATATATATATATATATATATATATATATGTCTTTAACGCTAGCTTTTACGTTTAAGATTAATCCCCATGTTCCATTACTTTTATTACATGTCCGATGCTATTTGATGGTGTTCGGGTAATTGAATAGATGAATTGATTTCACTCGCACGAAGTTCGAATTTCTAAATGAAATGAATTTTTTTCATTATATCAGAGTTTAGACCCTCAATATCCTGAGTTTATTCCTGCTTAAAGCAATTCTACCCATATTAAATTATTTTTTCGTTGGTCTAAAAAAAATTGAACTAATTATATAAAGATGTAGAATTAATTTATTAATTTTGTTTGTATTAATTATATATGTATATATATATATATAATATTAAATCTGAGGTTAATTTCTAGACAATTGTCGTTATCTATATCCGATTATGGGTGTGATTGTAAAATATGGTTCAAAGTGGAAAGGCGATTCATGTTTGTTTGTTTTGTTGGATCATAGGTTGCATTTACATGTGATATATGTGTCGAATGCTTTTTGGTTGAGATTATACATTCTTGTATTTTGTTGTTATCCAATGGTCTTAATTATGCCCCAATTGGCTTTAATATCAGTGTCGTGTCTTGATATAATACGATCCGAATTTGTAATAATTAATATCACAATCGCTTTATTTAAGAAAGCAATTAGACCTTAGAGAAAGAATTGGCCTAATTGGCACTTTATATATCTTGTTAATTTGATGAATAATATAAGACATACTACCTCCGTCCACGAAATTTATGCTCACATTTTTGCACGTGGTTTAATGCAATATGTCGGAGGGTATTACAGGATATTGTGAGGTCTGTTTTGAATAAAAAGAATATTTATGAAAAGTATATCATATGTATTTTCCATAAATATTTTCTTTACTCAAAACGGACCTCACAATATCTCATAATACCTTCCGACATATTGCATTAAACCACGTGCAAAAATGTGAGCATAAATTTCGTGGACGGAGGGAGTATATCGTTGTATTATTGCAACAATTATACTTATTTATATGGTATATGTAATTCTATATAAATACACCACATTTTACTCAACTTTTAATTTAATCCCGAGCTTCACGACTTTTGTAAAAAATCTCAACCTTTTAAAAAGTTTCAATTCGATACATTTTTTTTCCGACCAACAACTGATGACGTGTCTCGCCGGAGCGCGTGAAATGTTGTCACGCTGG